>VWZD01010237.1:165434-252360 GCA_013396695.1 Sakesphorus luctuosus
TAGAGAGTACAAACATTAGGCTGGATTTGGCGAGCTGCAGGTTATTTTATGAGCATTATGAGATATTTTGTAGTTTAAATTAAGATTTTGAGATCTCAGCTAGCTTACATTAAGTGGCTGAAAAGATTTGCAGATAATTTAGTCTCAGTCTTTACCCTCATGTGCAGGCCAAGCGAGCAGTGTTGCAACCTGGTGATTAGCAGAAAGGCAGTTCCTCTCTTTGGCCCTGTAGCCTATAACTTTGAGCCTAATGAGTGGCTGATTCTCCTGTTGATGTACCCTGTAAGTTTTATGCTCGTTTTTTGTCAGATGAGGCTCAAATGAAGGAGTATTCAGAAATAAAGGGATCATCTACTACACTTCATTAGATTTTATCCTGATCTTTTGTATTGAGACAATAATTTAATGCCTGATTCATGAATTTCAATATCCCTTCCTACACTAGTGGAAAACAAGCAGGAGAACTCTGATTATGGTTGCCAAACCTTCTTTCGAATCCTGCTGACTTCTTGATCTGAGTGATTTACTCTGTAAATGAGTACTGAGTAATAAGTTGTATGAAAAATAATCAATTTTATCAGTGATAGATTCCCTGCTTTGTCATTTCATCAAGAAAATTTTCTTGGCTGGATTAACAGCAAACCCTTTTGCTAGAGAATAATTGTTATAGCTTTTGTAGATGAACATCACCTTCTCAGACCATCAGTTCTTTCAAAATGTCAACAACAATTGAATAAGAAAAAGCTGGCTATGCTGTCTACTGTAATGTCCAAAAGGCTTTCAGTGAGGTCCTTCACCACAAGCTTTTAAGGAAGCAAAGCAGCTCTGTGGCAAAAGGGAAAGTTCATCCGTGGATAAATAATTTACTAAAAGAAAGGAACCAAAGGGTAGGAGCAAATGGTCATTCTTCACAGTGAAGTGAGATTGTAAGGGGAATCCTGCAAGAAAGCCTTACTAGGACTGGTGCTTTTCAAAGCTGTCATATAGGAAATAGAACTGGGGTAAGGAGTGAGCATACATTTATATATATACACACATATATGAAAAGATGGGTTGATTGCTTCCCACAGCAGCAAAAGCTCTGGGCTATGACAGATACTGCCATGAAAACTATCCATGATTGCTATCAGTATGCAGTCTAAGGCAAAGCAAGTATTAACAGTTGCCAGGAAAGAAAGAAAGAGAAAACTGGACATCATCATCATCATGCCACTATATATGTCTATGATTTCTCATTCTTTGTGTTCTGCATGCAGTTGTGGTCTTTCTTCCTCAAAAACGTGTAGAAAAACTGAAAAAGTTTCAGAAAAGGGCAACAAGAATAATCAAAAGTATGAAACTGCTCTGGTATGAGGAACAACAAGAAAGAGGGAACAAAACAGCCTAAAAAAGAGACAAGGAAATGGCAGAGATGGAGACTTCCCAGAATTTTATGAAATTGTGAAAGTCATTGAGAGGGGATCAACAGAACACTCCTTCTGGTAGAGGAATGGGGCACTGGCAGATGAAAGTAGTAGGAAACAGGTTCAGCTGACCGCACAGGAAGTTGTTCCATCCTCAGGGTGTCCTTGGGCTGTGAGTTCCTGCTCACAGACACCGTGAATGTTCAAAGTTTGCATGGACTCAGGGTCCACAGGACAAGGTCATGGAAAAGAGCTTTGCTAAATATTACAGAATGCTGTGAGTCACTTGCAATCACTGCTGAAGACAAGGCAAGAACCCTTCTGCTCTTATGTTGTAAACAGCAGCTTTATATGTTAAAAAAAAAAAAAAGAAAAGAGAAGAGAAGAAAAGCAGAACTTTTTTCCCTAGGATAAGTGGTTCTTGATCTGGAATTTGGAAACAGAAACCTACAATGAAAAGACAAAGATGTTATTTGACCTTTTACATTTGAGCCTGGTGTTGTATCCTTCCAACTCAACTTCCTTTGTTTGTACCAGGTAAGAGTTCTCATGGGGAACCCCTTGTCTGAGTAAAAGCCATGGTGGCCACTATGGTTCCTTGATATGTTTCCACCACTCAACTGTAGTACAATACAATGCTATTAAAAGCATTCAGTTTTTCAATAAAGGTGGGACTTCTTTGTCCAAAACCACATGAGTCTGAATCAGCTTGGGAGCTGTCAAAATGTCCTGATCATTTTTATCACTCCTATTCAGCTCAGCTCACAGTGCTATCTATCTTTTAGAAATTATCAAACAAAACACAATTGTTTAAAAAATAGCATAATTTCAAGCTGCACAGGAAAACAGATAATAGTATGAATTGGAGTAAAGCCAAGCTCCTACTTAGAACTAAAAGCAACCCAAGGCTAACTTGGTTGGTTACACTAAGTGCTAGGCTGTGTTTAACACCGTGTTTTAGCTGCCATTTGTTAGCCCACTATGTTTCCTTTGAGAAGGAGAAACTTTGGTCTGATCAATTCCATTGCTGCTAATGATGGACAAGCGATTTTAGAAAGCATCCCCCGGGTACAGAGAACACTGCTGGGCTGTTTGCTTCCTCCCAGAGTTTTCCTGTGGAAGGGTACAATATAATTCTTTGGTTTTAGCAGTTAATTTGCATCTGTTGCTGTCTCTCATCTGTTCTTCCCCATGCCTGAGACTGTCATACTTTGTCCTTGGCATAATGGGTTTCAGTGAGTGTGTGCGATGTCATGAAGAGGATTATTAGCTCCTAAATTATGACAAGCGAGAGCAGATGAAGCCTTAAAGCAAAAGATCTTATTTCTCTGAAACAGTACTAAAATGAAGATAAATCAGAGAAGAAATTACAGAAATGTGAAATAAGAGGGATAGACAAAATTGTTTATAATTAGCTTGGGGGTTTTTTTCTGTATAGACCAGATGCTCTTTACACCTTTTGTTAAATAGACCAATCATTCCTCTGTGAAACACTCTCTTAGAAAATAGTCAGAAAGCGGTTTTTGGTATTGCTGTTACATGTACCAGCAGAAGAACAAGTACATAAGGCAGCAATCCCAAATAGCAAACCACTGAGGCTCTTTTCAGCACTTTCTGGTACTGGAATTGACTATGTGGGTCCTCACTGTACTACAGACACAAGAGAAAACCTCCAGCAGAGCCTGGCATGCTGCCTGGGAAGCTGCCTTCACCCATGTTGCATCTGGGATGGGGCAGGTGTGTACTCTGTCAGCACGACCCAGATAAGTCTTCATACAAGGCATTGAGTGTCTGACTCATAGGACCAGCAAAGTTCAAGCATGGGCAAGATACCTTATTCCTAAACTCAGTCAAAACATGTGTTTTCATGTCCAAAAGATGGCATTTAATAGATTTATGCACTTAAGTCTAGAGGGTTTTATGATAGAATTGGAAAGTATCCAAGTAAAGTTTTCCTGACTCTATGTCGAAGCATTGCACTAGGGGATCTGCAGAGTTAATACTGGGATAACTTGCCCAAATGCTTTTTGTGGCTCTCTGGAGCTCATCAGAGCAGGTGTGGAATGGGTGCAGGAGACTTTTAACCAGGTGTAGGATTAGTTCTCTACTTTTTATGAACCAGTGGAAAATATTTTCTTTATTGAAAAGATGAATGCAGAAAACATGAATTCCACCTGATAAATATTTGTAGTTGCTGAACAGTTTCTATTTTTGAAGCTGAGTGAATAGAGTATAAATTCTGTATTTGTGGTAGCAGAGTAGTACTAAAACCTATTGAACACTTTGATTGTAAAGTTATGATATTGGTGTCAGAGGTGTGACTGGGCACCCACATTCAAGCCCTGCTCTGGCAAAGAAGGTAAAAATAGCTAAGCTTTTTGGGGGTAGGTGGTTAATACTTGGGTAGCTCAAGACTTTCTTTGCACAAATCTTTCAGCCTTACTGTCCTTGTTGTGGATGTCTAGTGCACATATATGAGTTTAGATCAGACTCCTGTTACGGTCAGTGGAAGCCTGGGGCTACATCCAAGTGCCCAAACATGGACACCTATGGCCACCTGAAGTGCCTAGGAGTACCCTGGCCAACTTCTGCTGCTGCTCCAGTGCACTGTGGGTCTCCTGCCTGGTTTGTATCCACCAGAGCTGTGTGGACCCACAGGTAACCTCAGGCATCTCAGAAGGTTTACATGTTGTGCTGGTTTGGCTGAGACAGCTAATTTTCTTCATGGTAGCTGATGTGAACTGGCATTTTTAGCAATCACAGATAAGCTCATCTGAAACAAGGGCTATGCGAGACATAAAAGGTTACTTTTTAAAAGATATTTTAAAAGTATGATTTGGGTTTTTTTTGGGGGGGGGGGGGGGGGTGGGCAACACAGGACAACAAAGCACACACACTTGCTAGCTGAATTACACTTGAGTCAGGGGCCCTAGCAGGCTTCATGTAGTCTCCATTCTCTGTTTTGTTTATCCATAATCCTACTTTTTCCTAGTCCCATTACCCTCCCTCTATTTATGAAAGAAACTGTGCTGAAAACTCTCCAGGGAAGTATAAATCATTGTAGTCTGCTTGAATTTGATGAAGTTAGAGGAATTTCTATTAGGGAAGGATTTTGCCTTTTCATCTTCATCTGTCATGGATTCCTCCCGTTCTCTTTGCTGTAAAACCCCAGAGGTGCAAACTTATATGCTCAAACAATATTGTGTTGTTTATTCAGATGGTTAAGATTTATCTGTTTGTTATAAATGACAGATTTCTGTTCAGAATTTATTAGGCTTAAAGGTTTTGAGAAAAAAAAAATATTTTCTTTGTGATATTTTGATTAATTCTGGTGTGACATAAAAATTGTCATGTGTCTTCCATACAACATGCTGCCTTATTAGATGAAATAAAGACTTGGAGAGGAGTAATGAATGTGTTGTCTAAGAGTAAATGCACTGATGTGGAAAAATATTCTTTGTGGAACAGAGGCATCACAGCCTTTAAGGCATAATTTTTTTGGCACATAAAATACAGGATCACTTTTTCCCTTTCAGTATAATAGAATCTTGTCAGGAATTATGAGGCACAGTCTTTCTTTTTCAGCTTTTAGCACATTGCTAAAGAAATGGAATTTTTTGCTTATGACAGAGGCAATGGCTAATACTTCACTATGCATGAAAATAACAATAAGATTGGACAAATCTATAAAAGATATTGTTAACAGAGCTGACAATAGTTGTTAATCTTAACATTTGTTTTGCAGCTGGTGAACTAAAAGATATTTTCCACTTCCCTCTGAAGATGTGTCTATGAGATTCATTGGAGCACTGTGGTAAATGGGAAAGAATGAACTAAAAATGGGATGGTACAACCTAAATTGTCTGAAAGGCTTAAGAGAAGAGAAACCTTCCAGTAGGCTCCTCATAACTTTGTCCTGAGCATCTTTAAACTGAGCTCGATGCACGCGTGGCTCCCAGTAAATGTTACTGGGATATACAGCATAGTGGTAACAGCATTCTCTTGCCCGTTTGACTGCTGGAATCATTCCTGTCTTTCCCTGCACATCCATGGTGCCCACAGCATCACCACTCATTCTGATAGGAAAGGCAGCCCTTCCTTCATGAGGTCGGGTGGCCACTAGTGGCAAGTGTCACTGGTGGGAGGTGAGATACCCAGGCTCTGGACATGATGCCTGAGCACAGCAGGGCTCAGCTGCCATGGTGGGACCATGGAGCCCTGGGAGGCTGGAGGCTCCTCTGCCACTGCTGCTGTGTAGCTGTGACTCAGACTTTGTTTCCTGAAAAATGGAAATTATGGAGAAGGCTGAAACCCACAATTTCTCACTACTGCTTCAGACTCCTTCTCCAAAATTTTAGTTTTCCCTGCTGCTTCTGTCTGAGACTGTAAGAGAAGGGGAAGTTGGAGAATGCAGAATGGGGAGAAAAAGAAAGCGTACTGCCTCTGCGATGCCAAACCATTGCATACAGTAGCTGTAGAGGAGTTAAAGCCAGTTTTTATCCACTGGACACACACATTTGAAGATGAGACTTATAACAGGGCAAAAACTTGCCACCAAATATGAATTTAGGAAGACTAAAATATAACTGCTACAAATCCAGCAGAGAACATATGGGGAAGTCTCTCAATCTAGCAAAACTGTCACTGCAGTTAAAATAATATGCGAGGGGTCACTGGTTATGAATGGAGGCTGAGAAATATTCCCCCAAGTGCTTTTCTGAACTGGCAAGAATTTGGCAGGAGGTATTGATTAATGCTATTGTGCACTAGCTCCTGTTGAGAGTTTATATGTTTTTAGCAGCAATCTGGTATGAAAAAACAGAGGACCAGTAGCAGACCTATTTTCTGAGAAAGTCTTATAAAAGTAAAGGTGGAACAACACAACAAATCTCTCACAGGTTTACAAATGCTTTAGAAAAACCTTGAGAGTCTCATGGTAATGTAGGATTATTTACAGCATTAAGGACACTGAAGGGCAACAATATGCACAAACAGGATTCCACATTTTAGGACCACACAGTGCTGTAACAAAATCAGTGAATTGTTGGAAAAAGTGGCTCACAAAATGTTGGCAAAGACAAGACATTTAATTTTCAGACTGCATTCCTTTCGTGATAGATGTGCTTAATTGTTTTTTTTTTCCTGGAGAAATGACACATTTCCTTCAATTAAATATGACTTTTAGAACATGGATTTCAGTGGGAAAAAAAAGAAGACATTGAACCAATTATATCTGATTTTGACCAAAAAACTGAAAACCAGGGTTTGCACAAATAGCAGGAATGGAAAATGGAAGTGAAAAGCAGAGACCACTGGCATCAACGTTACAATCTACAGCACAGTCAGTTAAGTTATAAGAGAGGAGGAAAAAGAATGAAAGGAAATCAAATTAATTGTCAGTTGTCAAACCAGCTCATAATGAAGTGTGAGTAGACCAAAAGATGTGGAGGTGTTTAAAGGCATCTCCAGTAATAAGCTGGCATCAAAAGCTGAGTTTTGTTTTGATCAGGAAGCAAACAGCTCAGGAAACTCCTTGATAGACTCACGCATGAATCCAGGTGGTAAGGGAGCAGTAATGCACAGGTATGTACATGGTCCTTTGCATAAAACCATCTCTGAGCATTTTACCTCTTTCTCTCCTGCAAAACACTGTGCTGCTCAACCTTCCCACAGGCCAGCAAAGCCATCTCAGATCATCACAAGGGATGAAGATGCACAAGGATTGAGCACGTAAGTGCATGCCTTTGGTTGAAAAATCTCATCAGTGGTGGAATGTCCCATTCAAAGAAACCATGATTTTAGTTCTCATAATCTTATTCCTTTTAAAATGTTAAATGGCTTCAGTCACTTTCTGCTATGGCTCTTTTCTCTTGCAGAAAGTGCAAGGGCTGAAAACAGTTTTAGGAATGAGAGAAAATGTTTCCTTTTTACAACCACTTCCTTATTTTTCTCCCATCATCTCTCTGTCCTGAGCAATCCTCAGGATGTGCCATGGAGACTTGAGAATGATCATGCAATTTTTTTATTCCCTCCCCCCGCCACTGGCTATTTCAACAGTAAATTGTACATAAAAGTGTTCGGCTTCAGTTCAAATGGGCTTGTTCACAGTTTTGTGGTAAGGTTCAGACTTCCCAGGACTTGAAATGAGGAGATGCAGCAGGGTCTCAGGATGCCACTTTTCTAATGCTTAGCCTCCCCCAGCGGCAGGGCTGAGTGGGAGATGCTATGTTAGGAAAGCCTGCAGGGCTGCTGGCATTGGGCCAGCTGGGGGTCATCCTGGGGACAGGGCACAACTCCTGGCCTCTTCCCTGTGGCACAGACCCTCCACCAGCCATCCCCTAACATGTGCTCTCACTGGCCCAGTTAATAAGGGTGGCTATGATAATTAATGAACTGCAGTTCCTGGATTGTTCCAGCACTCAGTTAAATACAGGCACAAAATTAGCAGTGGCAGAACTGCCCTAGTAAGGTATACTGAAATATCTCAAAAGGTATTTGGGTGTTCTTTTGTACCAGCTATGCTGCAACTTCAAAATTACACTAGTATGAACATTTCCATGCTGTTTTGGGGTCTGATCTGAAAGTTCATTGCTAAAATGGGAAGATTTGCGCATTATTGTGCTTTGGATGAAGACTGTCTTCTGCTGCTCATCATTTTTCAGCTTCCAGTACTGAAAACCTTGGGTTGGGGGGATGGTGGCTCACTTTGATGGATCCCCAAACTCCTCCATTCTGTTGGATTTTGTTTGATTTAGACCTTGCTGGATGTACTTTCCTGAAATAAGAATAGGGAAATGTAGTGCCAGACATACTATTTATTTGTTAGCAAAATATGCAGTAATAAAAACAACGTGGAGTTTGCAGGAGGAAAAACCCACATGATGTCAGGGGGCCTGTGTCTGTAAGACTATTACTGGGACAAGTGGCTGCTGCAGAGGTGAAATCACCATCAGGGCTGAAAGCTCTGGGAGCTGCCCATCTTCCAGGGTGGAAAGCAGACTTAGACAATGTGTTTTCATTGGCAACTTCAAGGAACAAGATGAAGAAAATGCATAGAGGTGGCAGAAGTCTGTGAGGACAGCTTGCCCTGGTGAAATAATGAAGGAAGGGAAAAACAACGGAAGCTAAACCACAGCTAGTTCCAGCTAGAGAAGCTAATTAAACCGAGCAGGAGGAAGTTCAGAGCAGCAGTATGTCTCAGGCACTGACTGTTTGTTAACCAGGGACATCCAATTCTCACAGAAGCACCTGGAGAAAAGGTTTCTCAGAGCCACAGCTAATGTTCCAAAAGTGTTTCTTTAAAAGCCGACAGCTGGAGTAAGCAACAGATGGCGAAAGCATAGTGAATTCAGAAACTAAAACCAGAGGGCAAAATGGGAATTATAATGCTGGTACCAAACATTCCTGAAGGGTGAGATTCAGTCAGCCGTGGATAATAAGCACACTGTTGCAAGTCCCCGTTGCATCTCAGAACTAAAGTTTGAGCAAAACATTGTCCTTTGGAGGGCAATGTATGTGGGAACTGCATGTCACGCAAGGAGAACAGCTAGTCTTAAGAAACTGGCTCAAGGGAATTCTGAATTTCTAATAAGTGATCTGGAACAACACAGAGAGAAAATTAAGCAAAACCCCAAGGAAAACTCTCCCTCTGCATATGTGTGTTTGTGTTAGCCTGCAGCTGTTTGTTTTGCCATAAGCTTTGTAATGATTCCCACATGCTGAAGCTCCAGGTAATTCACAAAGTAGACACGGTTAAAAAGTAAGAAGGACAAAGAACAAAAAATGAGCAGGTATAGTGTGAATAAAAAAGATGAGAACGCCTTGTGGAGCTCAGAGCAGGTAAAGAAAATAAGGTATTCCTTTAACATGCTGCACAGTATAGGGAGAATGGGATGGGAGAATGAGAAGGGTGAAGCTGCTGCTGTTAAGATACAGACCCAGAGTCAACAGGAGGATCTATGTCAGACAGGCTTTAGGTTCTAAAGTATGAAATGCTGATTCAGAAGACCGTGTCAATTCATTTCTTCCCTCCAGAAATGTCTCTTATGCAGTTTAGAAAGCTCCCTTGGTACTTAGAGGTCTCCTTTGTGCCAAAGGCCTGACCTGAGCAGGACTTCTCCTTTGCACTGAATGACAGGCCTTGGTTCCTGCCAGCCTCATGCTTTATAACATAGATGAACAGCTCAAACAGATGAGCCAGTGGTAGAATTTTGGTAAGTCCTGGAGAGTATGAGGCTCCCCAGCTTCCTTGCCTCAGCTGCTGCTGGTTCCAGGGATTGCTTGCTCACCGACTATCCCTTATCTGCAGGTCTGTGTGAGTCCTGGGTTGGCAAGCCAAGGAGATCAGCTCAATGTTTTGGTTGTCAGGAGGAAGACTCCTGGAAGGTGGCTTCTAAACTGAACTGGTGTTGTTATCAAAATTTGTGCTGGAGGTAAGGATGACATTTTCTCCCCAAAGGCTTGCACAGCCTTCTAGTGCTTGACAGAAGTGGGATTAGCTTTGCTAGACTTCTGTTGTCATCCTGAACAGCGAAGAAAACCCACTAATAAGATGAGTAGGCTAATAAACTTGACAAAAAAATAGCTTTGAGTGCAGGAGATGTTTATACTTAAAGAAAGAGAAAGGTAGCCTCTGTGATTTGGCAGCATTCAGGCAGTTTGCTGAGGCAGAACAGGTGCTCCTAGAGATCTCATGGTCCAAATATATTTCCTGAGTTCCCATGTAAGCCTGTTTTTCTCTGCCGCCAAGACCCACATCACAGAATCAATCTCACAGAATCACACAGAATCATTTATGTTGGAAAAGACCTCCAAAATTATTGAGACTAATGGTTGACCGATCACCACCTTGTCAACTGGGCCATAGCACTAAGTGCTACTTCCAGTTGTTTCTTGAACACTTCCAGGGATGGTGACTCTACCACTTCCCTGGGCAGTCAGTTCCAATGCTCAACAACCCTCTCCATGAAGAAATGCTTCCTGATGTCCAACATGAACCTCCCCTGGTGCAGCTTGATGTAAGACCCTCTGATTTTTACCATGGCAGACAGGCAAAAATGATTAACACCAGACTTCTGCCTTGGGGCTGGTGACAGCTGGAAGAATATCAAATCTGGGGACAAAGGAGAAGCAGAAAAGAAATATTTTTTTCCCCAGAATGATTTATCATCAGCTATTTGAGTCTGACCAGATGTCTGCAATGTTGGAAGCTGTCTTGAGGAAGGGGAATTTATTTATTTAAAGAAGTACAAAACTTTTCACAGTGGGCTGTACTTGTTAAAGACAAGACTAACTGAGGAGCTGCCTGGCTTGGCCAAGTGCTCACCTACGTGTGCATGTGCAGCCTAAGAAGATTCCCTCTTCTTCCCAGTTACTCAAACAAGCAGTTGCCTTTGCTCTGGGACAAGTAAAGGATTTCAGGATCCAGAAGGATTAAAGAAGCAGACAAACAAAAAAGTGATCCCAACCCTGTAGTTTAATATCTACTAGGAAATGGGAGAGCCCTGGAATTTGCCTTAGCCCATACTGACATTTTATATTTATATCATGGAATGAAACAGTGAAACAGTTTTGGATGCTGGTGCCAGAGTCCAGGACATCCCTACAGAGAGTAAGTGGTTGGTGTGAGCTGTTTGGAGTGTGACTCTTGTGTTTATCACTGCAGCGTGTGTCACATAGCCAGGGGGGACTACTGGGTCTCTCAACCCTAAACTCCTCTCCTGGGGAGGGTCCCAGCAATAAGGCTGCTGTGGTTGAAAAGAGGGGAAAGCTGTGATGCAGAGAGAGCTCTGTCCTGGCAGATTGTTCGTGAAAACATGCTCTGAGAATGCCTGTTGAACCACATTCCCAAAAGACTAAACTAGAGCAAACAGCTAGTACCTGGCCTGAAGTGATGTGCTGAGTTATCTGAATGGAGTAAACTGATCCCAGACAGAAGCTTTACTGAAAGTCCTCAGAGGATTATACAGTCAAGTGGAGATACCTCAGGCTCTCTGGTGTGGGATTGAAATGCCACTTAAGTTGGGTGTATTAATACCTAATTTTAGAAGCTATGCTTTCCAAAAGATGTCAAAAGTGCCTGCCAGAACTCTCTAAGAACAGGAGGAAAGTAAACCTAGATGTGAAAACAGGATTCAGAGTAGCTGTCAGGTTAAGCGTAAGATCAAACCACATATGCAAGGCACCTGGAGGGGCTGAAATCCTGCAGCACCAAGGGCACCAACACTGGCATCAGTGGGGATGCTGAATACCCCATTCTGTGCTTGGGAGAGGGTCTGATGTCTGCTCCTGAAAAGGAGGGGCCTCTATTTATCTAGTGACTTGAAACTAAAGAACTAATCCTGCAAGTGTTCATCTCAAGTGCTGGGTAACCCATTTCTGTAGCTGCACTGTGGGTAGCATGTCTCTTCATGGACCTCTTGGATGGGCAGCACGTCTTCTCTTCAGCCCTGTCTCAGGTCCCATCTCCTCTTGCTCCTGTCTGGAGTCCACGGCTGGATGCTGGTCTGGGACACTGCCTGTGTCAGGGGTTGTTGATGGGTCCCATACCCAGCCCCAGATCTGCCCACCATGGTCCAACCCTGTGGGACTGCAGCTGTCAGTGAGGGTAGGGTCTGCGCTGGTGTCCCACTTCCTCCCAGATCCATCAGTTGACAGCTGAGGCCATTACTGGCTGCCCCAAAGGGAAACGAGGCTGTCCAGAGGAACTTTGCCTTGGGGACCACATTGCTTGGCACAGGCTGCAACTGTAGGATAAGGGTGCTGCTAAACAGAGCACCTGCATCTCAGGGGAGGCTGAGATGGGGTGAGCACCTGGGCATTGTCCCAGTCTTGGAGGATTCCCCCATTGTGGGTGTTCAGGTCCCTGTCAGCCATTTGGTAGTGGCCAGAAAGCAGGCTCAGCTAGAGGCTGCCATGCCTTTTCAGCTGGTTAGAGAGCCAACTCTCCTGGCCAAAACCTGCCCTCCATTTCAACTCTGCTGCCCTCAGCCATGAATGGAATCCAGGGCTGTGGCAATCCAATAAACCCCATCCATGAGCAGGGTGAACTGGCTGAGGGGTTAAATGATTCAGTTTATCTCATTCCTCCTCAAATCACTGGTATATCACCCTTGGCACCCTAAGAGCCAAATAGAAAACTTGCATGGTTCAGTGACTACAGCTAAGCATCAGTCTGATGGCTGTTGTGGGGCCTTGGGATGAGCTACATGTCTCAAAACCAGCCTCTGACAGCTGCAGGGAACAGCACTTCCTTAGGCTTCATAAGCAGGAGCTCTGTTGGTCTGTGCCTCTGAAAAAAAAGATATGCAGTTCTTATCCTGTCATCTCCTGAGACATGACACATCTCTATTTGCCTAGTGATTGTTCCCTGTGTTTCTGACAGGTCCTGCTAAATGAGTGTCTGGCCTCCCACAGCCACTCTGAGGGACTGAAGAGGTCATGACACCCCTCTGCAATTAATGATGGATACTTGCTTGCGCCTAATTAGATCAGTAAAGTAGAAACCAGTGTATGTTGTTAAATCCTGATGGACAAAAAGCATGTTTTGGAAGAAAAAATACCTCTTCAGGATGTCCACCACCAGGGTGATTCTTTGACTCAGCATTGTTGTCCCCCCAGTGACAGAACAATCTGCCCAATTCTCACCAAAGGAGTAAAGAGGATGGATACCTGTCTCAAACACTGTTAAGGTCACAGAAGGGAGGAATTTGTGACAGGAGGGTGCTAATCCCAGGCCTGGCAGAGGCAAGATCTTGTTAGCACATCCTGGTTAACACATCTGGACAAAATTTGTCCACTGTGACATATTGTAAGAAAAGATCAATTGCTTTTATGCATACCACTAGTCAAACAAAGATCATCTCAGGTTATGGGACAGATGGCATCTGTGACCACCAATGGCAACAAAAGCACACTGAATATGCCTCTGTGGATACCCAGAGTTGGATGGTATAAAGGTGGTACTGTTGTCTGGGTGTTAGAAAGATACATTCAATTATCTCACAACTAGGGGGAGGTTAACAAAGCTTGGGAAGGATGTATCACTGATAGTAGATACAAAGAATACAAAATTTAGGGGCCACAAGGACGTTAGGCAGAACTTCCAAGATAAGGATGAAACTAAAAAAACCCAACTGAACAACTGTGCTGAAATCAGCTTCAACTGAATAAAAGGTAATTCCAGCAGGAGGAGATGGTAATCAGATTCATGGCCACCAACCCAAGAAACACTGACTCAAAAGAAGAGAAAGACTGAGTGTGCAGACTAAGTAGCATAAGAAGTGAATTATTTAACTAAGAGAATATAAAATACTCTTTCTGTGCAGAACTATGATCCAGGCCCCCCACTACATCACTGGGAAGCCCAGGGTAAAGAAGGACCAACGGGACTCTGCTGGATCCATGGATTATGACTTTCTCCCTCTCCCACCCTCTCCATCTGCCCTTTTCTACTTCTCTCTCTATATATATCATTTATTGTTAAATAAAAATCAATATTGTTGACTTTGGTGTATGATCTCATTTGCACCTTAATTCAGGAAGAGCTACCTGTCACTAATTGGATCTTAACAGGGCACAAGCACCAAAAATTACAAAAGCAGTTCAAAAGCTAATGGAATGGTCTTAACAACTGTTGAATTCATTAGCTGGAAGCGATTTTGTAACTGATACAGCTCCCCCTTGATCGACTTCCTCTGGCAAGCATAGTGGCCCTGGAAGGCTCCACCAGGCAGGAAGAATGGGCAGCAGGCCCACAGAATCAAACTGTTTGATGACTGGGTTGTGCAAGTGACTGTCATCTGTGAGAGGAGGATGTTTTCCAGTTTTAACTTGGCAGCTGAAGCTTTGCTGGAGGATAACTACACTGGAAATACGAGGAATTTCAAGGATTTCAGCTTTTGCTTTTAAGCACTTTGAGTGATGGGTGCTCTTGTGAAGATCAGATTTAGATCTGCATTTTCTTGAAGCTCAAGTAGGGCTGAGCATCTCCAATCAGGAACAGTAATCCCTTTAATTTAAAAATACAGTTAGAGGTTTGTTTACAATAGAAGGATCCCAAGCTCTTCAATTTATAGGCAGCAATCATGAATGGCTATTTGACCTTTTTAATGTAATGCATGGTTTTGCTAGCACCTGTGTCTACCCAGTGAAACACAAAACAAACCACAAAATTCAAGAGCTGACGCTTGGGTCCCTATGAGTCTCAGTTCTACAGCTTTATGCCATTCATGATGAAAACACTTTTCATACTAAGAAGCTTTAAACTAAACCAAGAAGCAGTTTCAGCAGCAGAATGTTCATTATTAACACTAAATATATGAAAAGGAAGTATTTAACAGCTTGACCCAGCTACTGAAAGATACCTGCACACACCTACATTAAAAAGCTTGTTCTACTACAGAGGAGCTTCCTCTGAAATACAGCACTACCAGAAAACAGCATATTCTATTGAGAAATGACATTGTTTTATTTGAAACAATCAGAAGACAAAAAGTATTGTTTTTTGGCTCCTGTAACTGCTCCAAAGGACTCTGAACAGTGAAATGCCCAAACCCTTTATTCAGTTTCTTTCTCATGAAGGAAACAACAGTCCATGTTACAGCACTCCCATCACTTGCTGTCACAATGACATGCTGTTGTTGCACACCAGAAATGGCTTAAAAGCATAGAGCAGCACAGAGAACAGTTTTTCACCAACTAAGCATTCTCATCCAAACATCTAAAAATTTTCATTAACTGCTGTATAATTAAATAATTAATAAATTCCTCTTATTTAGTGTATTCATGGTTGCTTGATGACTGCGAGGTGGCAAAGAAAACAATGGTTTTTTCCTGTTGCTTGTCTTCCAACACTATCAAAGTACCCCAAGAAAAGAGCATGTATTTGATGGCATCACTGAAATGCAATGTATCTTCATGTTTATCTATTCTTCTGCTGAGGAGGTTAAGTATAGTTCTTTGCAAAGAAAGAAAAGCAGCATGAAAACTATGGTACTAAGAACTACATGGAATTGCCATCTCGGAGTTCAGGTGCCCCTGCTGAATAAAGGTCTTTCACGCAGCTCAATCTGTAGCTGGTCTGTAGCTTCACCATGTGCAATCTTACATTGCAATACAAACTTGTTTCCTAACACTAGGAAATTCCGCCCCTCTCCATGTCTGGGAGAATGCTTATTTTGGAACCCACACAGTGAACATTCACACAGTCTCCTGAAGTACTGAAAGGGTCAAGTCAATGTGAATGCTACAAACCCAAGTCCTTTCCATTGCTTTGATTCTGATTATTTCCCCAGTATTTTGACAGTGAGGGGAAGATGAAAATTATAAATAATATTCTGAGCCTAATAAAGCCCTGTGTAGGCTATAGACAAACACGAAAATTAGTGCTTAATTAGCACTATGAGATACCTACCCGATATGCATGTTGTTTAAAACAGCATGTGCTCCCACACTTCAGGGGCTTCAAGAACAGTACCTCCTTCCTTTTTGCACACAGAAGGCATGAGAGGCATTGAAAACAGTGCATACACAAGGCAGGCTGCTAATGTCACATTTGCAGGGACATCATTCATACATTGACTTAATCTCTTTTGCTGTGTCTGCTGCAGAAGCTGGAAACATTTAGTGATAACACTACACACTGACTCTTGCCATTCAGACTTTCAGCATTAAGCTTATCCTGAATTGGTTAAGGGCATGAGCACCAAGTTTGTTCCTTATCCCTGCTACTCCTGCTAGAAAGCCAAAGGGGTATCTACAGAACAGAAATTCTCACTGACATGTTATTGCTTAGCTTTGGTTTTAAATGTTCAATTTTTAGTTGCTTTTACAGAAAATTAGGAGAAAAGCCAAATCACAGTCCTCCTAGTCCAGAATTTCAGTTAATTTCTGTGGATGCCAGTTGCTTCCCCTGAGGGACTCTGCCACAAGGGTTTCTCTGCCATGAATAAACTGAAGATACAAGCTTATTCAGAAATGCCTATTCAGAAATAACGTTATCTTGAGGACACACTGCAGCTACCTTCAGGCATATGACAACTGGAAGGCTACCCCACATCCCACTCCTGCCAGAGCAAGGCATAAAAAATCTCAAGGAATGGTTTTTCTTTTCCTGGCATGCAGTATAGAAAGGCACAAGTAATTAAAAGAACATAGGGAGAAATGCACAAAGTTGCCAAACCTGGCTGTTCAAACAACATGGACTATGCAAAGCCTGAAAGGTCTGCACAAAGAGACAACTGCACAAAAGCTGTCCACTAAAGATTTTAAAAGCAGAAGATCTTGGTAGAAATTTGATGCTTGTCCATTAGCTTGGCTTTCAAGTCCTTCCCTTGGCCCTACCCCCTAAATCCTATTCAGCTTGGAAAACCCCTTTCACAGGAGAGGCTGTCAGGAAATCTATAAGCAGACCTTTAGGCAATCCTAAGGGGCAACCTCGGGCTAAAAATAAATAAATGACCTGCTTGCCATATCAGATCCAAAAGTACTGCTGCTCATGTTACTGCCTTCGTTCAGACAGATGTCAAAGTAGACTCAAGTCAAAAAAATCCTGGTGAAACAGGAGAAGCCCTAGGTGCCAGGAATATGTGCCTTAAAACTCTGTTGATTGTCCTTTATTCTTACATACCTACAGGCCAGCTGTCCTTCTTCCACCGCTAGACATAAAATGAAGCATCTAGTTGAAGTCAGTATATTTTTTTCAGCTACCAGCTTTTAAAAATACTTCTGACCTTTTTCACATAAATCAGCTCTTATGCAAATGTACTCACGGAAGCAAAGACAACTAAGATATCTTTACATCAGTTCTGAAGAGTATCAGAAGGAGCAATATGTAAAACGTTCATTTATTTCCACTTAAGAACAGCTTTTGCTTCATGTAGCACAAGCCTCTTACAGGACTTTTTTTCTGGTCTTCATCTTAGTTCAAAACATTAGTATCTATTTTCAAAGACACACAATTTTGAAAAAGCAGACAGTTGTGAGGAAGTCACGTTTCCTAGCTAGTGAATTTTAATTCATGTACTGGAAATAAAAGCCACAGAATACAGTTCATCTTCATAAAACAGCATTTCCAATAGAGAGAAAAGAACTTAACGTTGAAACTAGACTAACAGAAGTTTCATTAAGTTTTATACAGCAGGAATGATTTGGCTCCAGGTCTACTTAATCCAAACCCTCAAGGTTTAAATTCCACTATATTACAAGAGCATTACTTGCTCAGACTTAATTGCAGATTCCAGTTGGAGCATGACCCTTTCTGTCCCAAAAGCAGCAACTCAGCTAATAAGACAGCTCTGCAATATCACTCTTGTGACACCTGAATCCTGAACTTGACGTACCCAATGAAGACCAAATAAATGTTATGGAAATGCCTTCCCAATATTGATACCAGCATTATGCAAGGGATATTCTTGAATACTTGTTTTGTGAATGGTTCTCTAGCAAACCAGGTCCACCTTCAATACTACTGATTGCTACTCAAAGAGAAATTTTGGTCATCTGTCCTGACACTGAGTCATTCAGGGAACTCAGCTTCTGCAGAAGGCTTCGGGAGGAAAAGGAGTTATTTTTAACCTGTGCCAGAAGTTTTGTGCTTGAACAACTGGAGAACAAGGAAAAACATTTTTATGAACAAAGACATGGAGAGATGACAGAGGTGGCTGTGCCTAAACCTTTGCAATTCCATGCACCGACACAGTTCAGCTCTACGTCTTGAATGTCTCAGGACTATTTTTTCCACGCACCCTATCCTGCAGAGCTCTGTATCAGAGGTAAAGCTCTGCCCTCTTGATGGTAATTATAAATTTGATAGGTGGCCACACACCGCAACTGTGAGGTATTACAAGTGGACATGGCACTGCTTTATGGGCTGTTTCTGCCACATGGGTAAACTGTTGAAAGATTCCAGATGATCACACAAAGCAGTTCACATGCCTCTGGGAAAAGGAGGGTGCTGAATCTGAACTCTGTTTTCAGAGCCTGGAAGGAAAAAAACATCTGTCCCTCAACTCCCTATTCTGATTGTTTAATTCAAGACTGTGATCAGAATACAGTAGTCCATAAAGTGTCTTGTAAACAATTGTAAAGCCCATGGATCACAAATAAACTCAAGATCACATACAGAATTTAGGTGTGGTATTTAACAGAAAAGCAGAAAGCCTCTTTTATTTTCCTCTTACAATCAAATTATGCATAATAAGGGCCTGGAGGAGATGATCCTTCCTGGATTGCAGAGGGAATCAAAAGAAGCCCAGATCATGAGGGAAACACAGAGTGAATCTGATACAAATTTTGTTTCTATTTTTGATGCTGTTTAGAGCAGCCCCCTCCCTCTTTTAAATACCACTCTCTCCTCCTCCTGCACCAAGACACTGTTTGCTTAGAGATGAAACTCCTGAGAGATGAGCCCAGAGTTAAAATATATGCCTTAGGGTCTAACTATGAATACAATGCCAAGCATAATTCTGGAAGAATATATCAGTTCATCCAAAACTTAGAAGCAGCGATGTTTTCTGGAGGGGCAACAAGGCTAATAATAATTGTTAGGATACTTTTTTCTCTGCAAAATCAAACTTTAATTGCTGCAGTGCATCAGACTTTAGACAGTAGGCAAATACATCTACTTTATAGGTCTATAGTTTGGATGAGAAAAATGGCAGTTCAAATCATCAGGGAGTCTGACTACAAGCTCTTGATGTTTTTCAGTGAAATGTGTATGTTCAGATTTTGGCTTGTTAGAGAGCATTCTGTCAAAAGCATCAGGAAAAACTGAAGTTGAACAATCTGGACAAAGTTGTGGGTTTGGATTGAGGTTTGGGGTAGTTTGTTTTGTTTTGTGTTTATTTCTTTGTTTGTTTAAATCAGTGTCTGGTCTACTCTTCAGAAACTGTTAAAGAGCTAACTTCAGATGGGTTGTTGAAAAGTATCTGTATAGCTTGACTGAGATTACAAAGAGAATCTAAGAATTCTTCAAGTTTTTCAGCCTCCAGTTTTCTCTTCTGTGTGCAAATAAATGGCAGAAAAGTGGTGACATTTTGAAGCCTCTTTGGAAAGGAAGAACAATTTAGCAACATCATTATCACAGACTGTAACATGTTTATGAATGGCATAACAGATTTTTTTAACATTTTACTTAATCAGATTACTATCTCTTCAGTATTTCATGGTTATCACTTAACACCTTCAATTTACATTCTAAAATAAAGTACCGTGTAAATAAAGTATGCTCACAGTTCTTGTATGTGGACAGTACTTACATTTAATACAAATGATCTGGATATGTTTATAGGTGTGAAATACATTAAAATTGTTTATAGGAAATAAGCTCAACTAGCACTAATTTTGGAATCTAAATTTTCACAACAGTACCGAGAGTCGCTCAGTTATTTATTTGAACATGCTTTTCAGAATGTATTTGGAACGCAGTAGAAAAGAAATTCAAAGAAATGCCAAAGGAGGGAAGCACAGAAGATCAAAACTCCATAGCAGGTCGGATCAATAAAATATTAAACTGCACTTCTTAAATGTAAGTACTACACCAAGTAGTAGTGTGGCTGTTCTTAAATGGTGTTAAAGCCCTTGTTTTCTAAAGGAGACAGTAATAAGCATTTTGCCTATTCAATCCATTCAAGATTTAGACATCGTGCTATAAAAGCAAACATATCTGACACTTCTTCTATCACTTTAGCAGTTGGCTTTCCTGCTCCATGCCCAGCCTTGGTGTCAACATGGATGAGAAGTGGATTGGTTTGTTTACGGCTTCGGCCCACAATATACTGCAGAGTAGCAATAAACTTCAGCGAATGTAGAGGGACTACACGATCATCGTGGTCCGCTGTGAGCAGCAGCATAGAGGGATACTGGATGCCATCTTCTTCTGGTAGTTTGACATTGTGAAGTGGAGAGTACCTGAGAAAAGCACACAAATGTTTACACATTTTTTTCCTCAAGACCCAACAAGAAGATCCCTTCCTACCAAAATTGTCTCAGTGGCATTTGATACCACTCAGAATAGACCAGTTCTCAGTTACAAAAATCAGAATTGCACTACAGGCAACGTGGCAGTAGCCACAGATCTCTGGTTCTCAAATGTGAAGCAAGTCTATTTCTTTAATTTCAGAGAGACCATGTGCATGTATCTCACAGAAATGCCCAAAATACCAGGAACAGCCAACAGGGAAACTGCCGCAAAAGCTGTCAAGTCCATAGCAGGATCCACCCTGCTGGAAACAGGAAAATTGAGACTTTTCCCCAGCATGCATATCTCCAGCAGTCTATGTCTCCATGTGGATGGCTTCTTCCCATGCAAACCAGGAAATGGTCTCTAATGGTAAGCCACAAGTGCTGTACAATTATCAATTTGCTCTCTCCAG
This sequence comes from Sakesphorus luctuosus, assembly GCA_013396695.1. Taxonomy (NCBI): domain Eukaryota; kingdom Metazoa; phylum Chordata; class Aves; order Passeriformes; family Thamnophilidae; genus Sakesphorus; species Sakesphorus luctuosus. The sequence goes on from VWZD01010237.1 coordinate 186,211, forward strand.
TATTTGGGCCACCTCTGAACATGCACATGTGCTGAGGGAACACTGTGCAGGAAACGGAAGGAACTGTAAGTTTTCCTGTTCTCCATAGATGATTTTGATTCCTAGTTTTGGATGATGGATAATCTAACTTTTAATATGCCTTCTTTGCAGGAGTATTTGCATCTTTTGGCTACTGTAACAAAATATAGAATGTCTGTCTACATATGTCAACACAAAGTACTCTCTAAAATTAGAAATTAAATGTAATAGTAAGTTACACAGAATTTCATCTAACCATTTCACTCTTCATTTAGACAAAGCTACATCTAGGAAGAATGTTACATTCCTTAAATCAAGAGTAGGATATTGTTTTTTCCCCTATTTCATAACAGGAAATACAGAAGGAAATTTTGCCTTTTTTTGAATGAATTTTGCACTTGGAGGAGTACCCATTAAGTAAGTTTAAATTATTTTTAACAATATATGACAACATCTTAATGTCTAACCTAACAGACTCCTGGTTTCCTCACTTTCATCTAAGGAACAATATAGGTATATGTAAAAGCAACATCTAAGCAATGTTACATATATATCTTAATTGTTAAGAAAATGCCAGTTCTTGAAAAGGAGCCAAAGGTATATTTCAGGTATTGCTATATGAGATGTTTCTAAAATTATGCATTTAGAGTTTGTGAGCAAGTATGTATATACATAAGTATAGAGTGATTCCTTCCTACAGATGTACTTCTCCTAGTCACAGAATTAATTTAAAACTTTGTTTCTATTTTACTTCTTCAGAATACTTGAATTCACAGATACGCAGCAAGTTTCAATGTCCAAAATCATGAAGATTATTTGGATAATTTTTATAACAGTTAATCTTTTATCTAAGTTATCTACTGATAAAAGACGAATTATTAAAATTGGTTAATTGTTTTGTGCACTCTATTTACAAAATCACATTTCCCACTGAAAGCTTAAAGCAAACAACTGGAGGTTTCGAAATAATCTCATTATAAGGGGCCCAACGGATCAGCCAGTATTTGGACATGACATTGTCCATTTTTTCTAATAAAAACTTCAGATCAAGTTATATCTCAGTGTGAATGAGGCACACTCACTTTTTAATTTCTAAACCCTCCACTACATTTCAGACCAGTCAAATTGTTTAATATGTATGAAGCATTTTCCTGGAATGTCAATCTTCATTATTAAAGAAATAGAAATGCAGTCACAGAAGATGAGGTTCCACAAAAAATATTTTTAAATGATGGCACTTATTCTAAAACACATTCTAATTTCTGTTCCCGCACAGTTGCCTGTCTCATATATTTTTAATTTTTCTTCAAATAATATTTCCAGACCTCTCAGCAAGGAGGTAAGAAATTAATTAATATCCTGTTATCATCCACTGTCATTCAATTCCTACAAATAAATCCCATCCACATTGTATAATAGAATTCACAATGGTGACTGTCTCTCCTTCATAATAAAAAATACAATTCATGTACTGGTTCACTTGAGAGTATTCTGTTGCGACAGCCTAAAGGAGTCATTATTCAGAAAGAAAACCGTATGAGCTGCTAAAAGCTACTAGGAGAACAAGGTCTTTGAAAATATGACCAGTTGACTCAACAGGGCTTTGAAGGTAAGTCTTTCATTCAAAACCAACTTGTAAGAAAATGCTGAACTCCTCAAATTCAGTGTGGGACAGGATGAAATAAGTATTAGAATAGACACTGATCATGAAAACCTGAAACTGTAGAGCAGACTATGTGTTTTAACAACCATAGATGTATTTAAAGGTACTTACTTGCGCAGCCATTCAAACTGCTCTTTACAGTCGGAGCAACCATAGTCACTGGTCCAAGCATGGCCAATGGTGTATTTGTGGAACTTGAGCATGTCCATCACTCCCACTTGGGCAATAACACAACCAAAAAGGTCAGGGCGCTGATTGGCACAGGCAGCTTCAACAGGAAAACAATTCCATTAGTATTCATATCTTAAGAATTAAGCTCAGCAGTAAAAGGCACTGCCAAGTTCATGAAAGACTGACTTCCAAAAGGCTTTCATAAATTCAAAGTTTATGAAAAAAACCCAGTAAAACTATTAAGTTAAAACAATGTGAGAATAAGTAAGATTACCATATAATACCTGGAGCCAAAAAACTTAAGTATAAAATATCTGATATAAACCAAATCACGCTGGGAGAACACTGCCAGTGAATATGAAGTCAAGTAAGATTTCAAGCAAAACTGAAAGCAAATACACAAATGGATAAAAAATGCAACTCCCAAAAATTGTATGTGCAAAACAGCTTAGGAGCTATTTTCCTGTTGTTCAGGCACCAAACATGCTATTCTTTGAAAACTGCCTTTCAAACTAGCAAACTGGGCTAGAAGAAGTGAACTTTTAAAATCTGTGAGATTTTGGACTATGGAACTGAAGGTTCCTAAACCATTCACTAAGATTTTAATATTAGTATCAAGAAAGAAAAGGATCAAAAGTCCTTCATTTACTAATGCTTATTTTCTTCCATAATTATTATGCAAACCCATGTGGAAAGACTTTTGATAAAAGCAGACTGCTACAAAATCAGAGGAATAGCATAAACTTAAATCGAATTACTGTTGTATTTTCTTGTTTTATGATTTCTGCCTTCCTACAACAGGAAGGGACAATTTCTTTCAGAATAACACTTGCCTCATATATTTTAAAAATAACCACAGTAGGCCCATTTAGATCAGTGTTCAATTTATTAAGAGTGACAACTGGCAGATGTTCTGGGAAAAGGCACTAAACAAATACTGAGAGATGTCTCCTGTCAATTATCAGCTAAGAAACTAGTTGTTTAAGTTTTTTCTGAGTTGGAGTTATCTCCAGTGATCCTATTATACAGCCATCAAAACATGTATCCTCAGTAAATGCATCTATTTCCTTCCTTAATGTTTATTCACTTAGTGTTCATCATATCCTGTATCAGTAAATTTTTCAATTCCAATTTCTGTTGCTTGATTTCAACCTGTTGCCTGGTGATTTTACAAATTCCCTTGCTTTTTTTGAATTTTAAGAAATAAGAGCACTGAAATTTTCACATAGCTACTGCAATGGATCCCAGAATCCCTTTCTTAATTCAGAATTATTCACTCTGCATCCACATGTAGCTAAGTTCTTTCCCAAATTCTTGTTATCTCTTCGTTTTCGTTCATTGTGAAAATGGATTATTATCCCCATTCTTTGCCTCCTGCTAGCCAGGAGATTTTTATGACCCTGCTTCCAGCTCAGCAAGAACCTTCACTCACAGGCTTATGTGAGGGACCTTGTCAAAAGTGTTTGAAAATCCAATAACTCTTCAACTAGATCACTGTTAGAAGCACCACATGTGGCCTGACTCTTCCAAATAGCTCTAATAAATTTGAAAAATGCAACTTCAGCCTGTAAAATTATTCCTTTTAAGTTAGCATTTATTATTTCAATTAGTTTGCCCATTAGAGAAGTCAGATTTACTCAGCTGCAGCTTGCAGATCACCATGAACCACTTAAAACTTGGCATTACACTTGTCCCCTTCTGTTCCTGAGATATTCAGGCTTAGTAGCCTGCAATTTCATATTGGAGTTCACTTAGGATCTTGCATGTGCACCATCTGGTCCTGGCGTCACACTGCTTTTCATTGGATTGATTCATTCCAAAACCTCTTCCGCTGATGGTCCAGCTGGCGGCAGCTCCCCAGAATATTCCCCATGAAAACAGACTGGTGCAGGGAACACCCCACACTCCTCAGGAGGGAACATCAATATAAACAGACGATTTAGTTGTTCTGCTTTGCCATTATCTTTCTGTAATGCTCCTTTTCCATCTTATTGACCTGCAAGTCCCACAGATCCTCTAGCCAGTTTTCTGCCTCTGAGTTGCACAGAAAGATTTCACTACTAATCTTTACATTATTGGAAGCAATTTGCTCATCAGTCTCCTGTGGTCTGTCAGTCCCTGACAAGAGTCTACACTTTACCCCATTTTCTTTATTTCAACATGATTTCTATTTTCTGAAAGATGTGACTTTACTTGTGGTCATCTCTAATATGTAACCACGCTAACTCTTCCTGGTTTGTTCCTGAGTAATTTTCATATGGTATATATAGTGCCTTAAATAGATGCTATGTAAAAGATCTTTATGCTTTTTGTTCAGATCTCTCCCCTTCATGTTATTTCCTTTTATGAGCATAAATTATATTCTGGTAAGAAAAAAAGCCAAAACAACTATCACAGCATTTCATTTTAATACTGTTTATTTCAGACTGCCTCTTGAAGCACTGTCTGTTTGTAAGAAATTGCTGCTTCCTAGTTTCTTATTAGTTACTTCAGTAAGAAATCACTTATGGAGACACTCATCCATTCCCACTGCATTCCTTTAATTAGCGACAATCTTAATTACATGCATTAGTAAAGTGTAATCTGGAACAAAAATTTATTCATGAATTTCACCCTTCTACACAGACGTTGAGATTCAAAATTCAGTATCAAAGTAAGCCTTCAAAACGTCAGCACTGGTTTTGTCTAAACAAAGATGAAAGGTCAAACGCAGCGTTTGCATACAGGAGGTTTTCAGCTCACAGCTGTGCTGCTCTGCTCAGTTTGGGGATCACACTGCAGGACAAAGAAGTCTTGTTCTGCAGTTGAATAACGCAAGAGCTCAGGGCTCTGCAGTCCTTGGAGTCACCTCCTGTTACTCTGACTGAAAGGAAACAGTATTTTGGAAGAGTGACAATACTCTTCTTTGTCAGCTTTTTCTTCAACAAATAAGAATTGAGAGTATCTGGCAGCGAGTCCTTGCACCTAAAGGATGAGTTATGATCTTTGGTGTTGCCTGAACAACTGTTACAAAATTTATTCTTGCTTTGATGAAAAAACACTTTTAAGAATTTCCTAAATTCACCTAATGGTACCCAGTCAAAGAAAATTCCTATCTGGCTCATCAAGAGCATGGAAATCCAACTGGATTGTAATCTACCAGTAAGTGCAAGGGAAGGTTTCCAACAAGATTTTCAGAGCAGGGAGGTCTAGATTCCCAACACCTGTCTCCTGCTGGAATGACATACACCCTGCAGATGTCACTTGCTTCCTCTTATCGAAACAAGGAGCCCAGCTGACTCATTTGGCCAGAAAAACAGGATATTACTAAAGCTAGGTAGGATGAATCTCATCCTGACTGAAACTTAAGTCCATGTAATAATACAGTAGTATTTTCAGAAGTTCAGTCATAAGTTGAAAGTTTAACTGCATTTCCAAATACATATTTACATTCACATAAAATTGACTTGTGCAATGCGTGCACTCCCAAATGGAGTGCAAACCCTTTAATCCTTTACGATATTCATCCACTTCTATTTTCAATGCACAAATACCTCCTGCCACCTGTTAGCAAGAAGCATATAAACAGAAAGCAAAAATACAACTTTACACATACTTGTTACTTTATCTTTAAAATGATTACTTTTTAAAAAAAATAAAAATGCAGGAACAGTCAAGACGGCTTAGACCAAAGATCTATATAATTCCAAATCCTGTTCTTATGCTGGGCGTTAATTCACTGAAAAATCAAATCAAATCAATAGGGTCAGTATTCAGCAGCAGATAAAACAGAAAGGAATACAAAAAGAAAAGCAAGTGAAGAGTGGTCCTAGTAAACCTGTTCATTTTTTATAAACTAGTGGTTTATGCATTTGAAGTGTCTTTTTCCCCCTTCTTGCATAAGCAACTCAAATCTGTCATACGGTCACATGCCTTTCATGCTGTTTAAAAACCAGCAAATATTACACATTTGTGTTTCCTTTTCCTTTCAAAATTGCATGAAGTTACTTTCTTTTTCTTCTTCTACTTTCAGATACTTTCAGACAGGGATTTTTATCAGGAATTAATTTTGTAGCACTTAGATTGCTTAGACCATGGGACGTTTCTGCGACAAGCCTTTCTGTTTAAGAGTGGGCTATTAATTTCCTTGAATTTAAGAACACAGCAGTGAATTGTATGTGAACAAGATACATTTGTAACAAAGTGCTATATTTACACAGTCCTCCAAAAGCTCTTGACTTTTTCAAGTGCAAGTATTTTATATTTCTCATCAGAGACATTAATGATTTTATTTGTGGTCATATTTTAACTACACAATGAAAGCAGAGTCAACATGTTTTGTTCCCCTGTACAAAGGCTTTATTTGCAGAACTGCTGTGTTTTCACTTGTTCTCAAGGAACAGGAATGCATGACTATGGAAGGAGTGAGTGAGAAACTCAGATGGAGGATTGCAGGACATGGGCTCCTGGCTTAGACTACAGACCACACACAGTTTCCCAATGCTACATAAGAGAATTCTGGTTCAGTAATTGTTTTGCAATGGTTAACCTCAAGACAGAAAAATAAAAAGTGCAAATGTTTCTTAAACCATTTTTACTTACTGTGGGATTCTACCACAGGGCTAGCTCTGACCACACAAGACTGTAAGAATGGCTGTCAACAGTCAGCCTTTGCTAGAGACTACAGAATCCCAATGTTCCATGCAAACAGCAAATGAAGTACAAGTGTATACATTTAACATCTGGTATATATTAATGCATTGACATTCTGGCAGCTTTCGGCAAGCGGATCTCATCATTTTTTGTCTGGCTACTTTAAGAAACCACGCAACAAATCTGGGAAATATACAAGCAGTTCTTACCAACTAAGAGGCCCCCATTTGAGCCTCCGTTAATAGTCAACTTCTTTGGCGATGTGTAGCCTTCCTTGATAAGGTATTTGGCAGCACACTGAAAGTCATCAAAGCAATTTTGTTTGTTGGCCAAGCTACCACCTAGCACAGAAACAAAACAAATCAGTTGATGCCATAAAATCCATTTGATACCATCTCTTCAGAAAAACATGTGTGCAAAAATACCTGGGAACAAATCCAGTTTCATGAACATTTTAATAATTGATGCAGCTCAGAAAGACAGCAAAAATGAAAGATTCTTTCAATAGAGAGAGGGTATAAGATGGTTCTGTCAATAATCCTGATGCTTTAATGAATTCTGGATAATACATACCTATACTGTGGAGTGAGTGCCAGGTAATGTTCTTAACCACTAAAATGAAAGCTGAAAGCTTTGCATAGCAAAATATATATAAAATGACCATATACAATCCACTCGAGGCTTGATCTAATGAGACTTTAACATCATTAAAGTCAGTGACAGTTTCTCAAAGCAATAAAGCTTCCAGCTTATAAAATAAGCTATATAAAATAAGCACTTCTAATTTCCTGGACATATAAGATGTAGCTGGTAATATACTTTTTTTCCCTATTAGTTGTTTTCAAAACAGATGATATATAGCTATGGTCAAAAAGGGACTTCAGAGTTGCATCTTCTTTTATTAATCATCTTCCAATATGGAAATGCTTGAGATACTGCCATCCTGTCAAACAGAATTCCAAATGTCTTCATAGGTATGAGGGAATAAATCATGAAAACATAGGTCTAGATGACATCATTGATAAACCTTCCCATTCTGAAAACAAAAAATTTTGCAGGGTGGAGTAGGTAAGGAAAAGGGTGTGTTTCCCCACATTTTTAAATTATTTTAGTAGAAGAGTATCAATCTAGAGAACTCACATTTGGCCAAGTCTCGTAGTCTTCCCACTTGTTTGGTGAGAGACTAAAACTAGCTCCTTCTCAAAGGTAATCAATCCTACCTTAAGACCATGAGGATCTCAGGCAACTAAATGCTAGTAAGAAAAGGCAACTAGGAAGAAAATCCTTGTATTCCTGTAGCAAAGGCTGTGGCCCAGCTAGGTAAAACGGACTCAAAGGACAATAGAAATCTAAGTCCAGTTCCTCCTACTTTGTTTAAAAGTTGGATGTTCATTCTAAGCTAATTGCTTAAGGTTCCCACTATGATTCAGGAGCCTTCAGGCCAATTAATTTTACCATAAAATAAGTGAGATGAGCTACAATCTGAAAGTGTCTCTAACTCCATTGTCCATCCAGTGATCCTAGACACCCAGTTTAGAATGGTTGCTTTATTTCTGTGTCGCAGAAGTTAGGGAAGATAACTCTGACATTCAGTAATACAGGTCTTGTAGAACTGAAACCAGCACATTTTTATTTTTTGTATTTTTTTAAACAAATACACAACATTATCACATGAATAACACCACTGAGAAGAGATATACTGGGACAACAAAAAAATCTTCAAATAGGTGGCAACAAAGGAGAAATAAATCTTACTTTTTGCTCAAGTCCTGGGCTGGTCAGAATCCTATCTATATAATTAAACCTAAATAAAAAGACTTCTGTAATTGGTTCTGAAAGTAACAAAGAACAGATATATATCTTATTTGCAACTTCAATAAAATACCTGGGTCAAAGTCAAGCAGGAAATAGGTGGACCAAAGAAGCATTTTCGTATTAAGATAAATTTTATTAAAATCTATTTTCAAATTGATCAGCAAATTAAAATTAATGAAGGATACTTCATCTTTAGCAATAATATCCTGTATCTGCACGCACATACAGCTTCTATTTATGAAGCTATTACATAATTAACTCAATTGTGAGGAAATGACCCAGACAAATAGTTGCCACAGATGAAATAGTAAAATTAAGATGTAACGATCTGGGAATATCATTTTGTTTGATAAAAAGTTATTATGGATTACTGTCATGGCAAATTGCTGTATCATAAACACCACCGTTTTGGTACATGTGCCTTGCTGACATCATCTCCAGCAACTTATCTACCAGATTCCTGGGATATGAGTAAAGCCTCACTTTAAATAATGATGGGTATGTTACAGAGGTAAGTAGGACTTTTAAAGCTTTTTCCTCAGGTAAAGGGATGCAGACAATTGTCAACAATAAAGCAAGTGGACAAAGACAATTAAAGGATTAAGACAAGGACTGGATGGGAAAAACACATACAGAAATAAATCAAAAGTATTAAGAAAAGGGGAAAAGTAATTGGAAGAGCTTTGCAGCGAGTGACTTGGTTTCCCTGGAGAATAAAAGGCATCTTAAAAAAGCTAAAATGTGAAATTATTGCTTACAAGAAGTTGGATCCCCTAGGATTGTGGAGGGGATGACATATCACTGCACTTCCAGGGCTGACTGTTTTCATATGAATTTCTATCACAGAATCATTTCGGTAGGAAAAGACCTTCAAGTTCAACCATTAATCCAGTACTGCCATGTCCCTAATGACACAGCTACGTGTCTTTTAAGTACCTCCTGTGATGTCGACTCAACCACTTCTGTGGGCAGCCCATTTCAGTGCCTGACAACCCTTTTGTCCAATCACATCCACCAAATAGTAAAAAAAAAGTCTATTCATAAATTATGCAAAAACAATCTGGAAGAGTTACATTCTCAACTCGAGTTCGACAGAGTCTAAATAGTCAAGTGTTGTTGTCTTGGGGATTTAGAATTGTAGGGCCATGTGCATCTGTGAATAATGACAGAGGTATGTGAAAGCAAGTCAGGTCTTCTGCATATACAGACAGACAATTCTTTGAAAGTCTAGGGAATTTGATCTTGCTTAAAAAAATATAGTGATTTTCTTGGAAAATATTGTCTTTGTACAAAACTATTTTTAAGTAGGTTGCAAAAATTAAATGAATTTAACTGAAAACATCAGATTAGCACCAGGTAACGTACAGATTTAACATATAAGTAAGAAAAACCCCTTTCCTACCGAATAAGTAAAATGCAAAAGGAGGTGTGAGCATGAATGAAAGAAGGAGCAAAGAGAAAATGTTGCAATTTTCATTGCTAAGCCTGCAAATTTATTCCTCTGCTTTGACTGACTTACCTTTGTGCCAGGTCTCTCCATATTCACCACCTCCCCTAATGTTTGCCACTGCTAGAACACCTCCTAGGTGTCGCACAAAAATAAGTCTTGACACACTGAAAAAGCAAACAGATAAAGGATTATTTTGAATTTCCAATTTTTATACACCTACCACTTCTGCAAATATACTTTGAGGGAAAGATCTCTCCCAAAATCAATGATGAAATTGTGAATGAAGTTCTCCCTTAATGGCAAACCTGATAGTCAGGCTTTTTTCAATGGTTATCCATGGAAATGAAACCCTCTGCAGCCTTGGGAGAGGAAGGAACTAGTGCTGGTCAATTCCTCTTCCTTCCGTTCTGCACTTTGAAAAAGAATGGCCAGTAGTTTGGCCTAACAGATGACCACTCAGAACATGTCACCATTTTTTAAATTATCTTCAAAGCCATTAGCATGAGGACTAGAGTTATGCAGTACCACTGGACCTCCATAGCTTTCTGAACTGTTCCTCTCCCATGGGACCTCAAAATGGAGGCTTAGCCCAAATAAAGAAAGCAAAGAATTAAGACTTAAGATCAGCATTTTATCTTTGTTTATGAGCAGGTGTTTTCAATTTAAGTTCCACTTTATGTACATTTTTGGAACCTTTATAATAAAGTGTTTGCAAAGAAAAATTCTGTATCTACCGCTCTTTTGTGCCAGGGTCAGCAGTCAACATGGCCAATCCCATTCTTATTCATTTTCCTCTTGCATTGCTAAATACAAAACAAACAGTATCACATAAAATTACAGATTCTACCTTCCCTACTATCTGCAGAGCCTGGCTGAAAGCTAAAATAGCTTTTTTTTTAAATAGCAAATTGAAAAAGTATCAAGAAAAGAAATACATCTCTGATCTCTAGAGGCAGTAGCTTAATGTAGCAGAAGCTGCAGACCAACCACACATATGCCAAGGAAACAAAATATTAAAATTTAAGTCTTATTCTTTTTCTCTCTAGTAGGTTTAAATTTCTTATTTACATGAAATCTTTGCTCATGCAAGAAACCACTGTTTGCAGAAATTAATTTTGTTTAACCACAAGAAAAAAAGATTGGGTGTTTATACCTTTAAGTCCCACTACTGCTTATCAGAAATGGCTTGAAAGACAGTAGTCCTACAGTGTGTCTCATGTGGACATAGTGTCAAAACAGGAAAAATTTTCATGCCTCCCAAAGCAATTGCCTATGTACTCGCACATGTTCTTAAAAGTATACACCAAGGATTAAGGAAATAAAAAGAAAAACAGAAGGATAACTGATAAGAGATCGTCTGTATATTCATAATCCATCCAAGGAAAAAACTTCCACCTAGGCTGGTTATCTAGCCATCAGATGGCTCAGGAGTCATGAATTATCTCTGTTTCTCTAAAACCAATTTTTAAGTCCATCACTGTGAATTTCATTTTCCTTAGATTGCTGTGATATGCTGATCAGATGCAAGATTGATATTTTTTAAGCACATTGATCAAATGTCAGAGGGCATTATTCTGTCAAACTCCAGGATGTCTGATTTCAACAGGTTGCTACACAGCTAATGTGAAGTAGCCTGACAGTAGGTTGTCTCATGAGATTGTGGCTTCTTAATGTTTGGTATGTTAGAGTCACAAAACCTCCCAGAATATTCTGCACTTCTTTTCCCTGTCTCTGTCTCAAACTTTTGGACTCTGTCCAAAGTTACTTGATTCCCAATGATCAAGGTAGCAAATATAAGAAAGTATTATACGTAAGGTAAGATCTTGCTTCCCAAATATAATGCCTGAAAATTTTTAAAAGATAAAAAATTCTGGAACAGAGTCTGTCCTCTTCCATCTGCTGAAATAAACTGTGCTGGTCTGAGGGATCAGTGTATTTAACAAGTGATGTACCTGTGAGCAATGCAAAACCAAAGTGCATCCTATCCTGTCTGTCAACTCCTCTAACAGAGACAGTACCTTGATGATGATTTTTGGAGAGGTCTAAGCAACTTATGGTCTCATAGGATAGGCAGTACTCTCATTATAGGTAGTCAGTCCCCGTTTCTACAAGCAAACAATTTTCCTGTTGCACAAACCATCAACAGGATAAAGTCCAGAGTTTTGTAACAATCATTCTACTACCCAAATTACAAGTAAGGTTTAGTCTATATGGGCTCACTCTCAGCAATATTACTTGAATTTAGGCACTTAAGAATTTAGGCACTTCAGGTATATATAAACCACATCCCTCAACAGAAACATCTAGTCATGTCACTGCTGCTGCTGATTAATTAATATCCACTGTGGCATGGTCAGGAGTGAAGTAAGTCAGGATCCTTACTTGACCAATTCTTTGAGGCAAATGTGCCTCAAGGTTATAACAAGCTTTCCCAAAGGGACTTTTAAGTTCCAGGAACCAGGTTTTGTAAATATAGAATCATAACATTAACTTTTTTAAAAAAATTCCAACTGTTGAGACAGCACAAAACTCAACTCTCACACACAACCCTGCTACTGCCTCCTGTGTCCTTCCATGTGGATTCTTGCTTCCAGATTTAATTTCAAATCGACTTGGTGTCTGAGTCATAGCAAACTGGCACCTTGGATGGCTACGAAATACCTCATTCTGCAGAGGGAAGTCTGGCTTTTCCCAACAGTCTCTGTAGCCTTTTGCTCATTATCCCTGGTTTTTGTTATCTCCTGGGAGCAGGGTAAAGGGAACAGCAACAGGGTCAGAAAGGAGTCAGTGGAGGGAGCAGAAGATAATTCCTTCCCTGGAGAGCTCCTTCCAGACCCTATCATCCATCACTCTTAAGGAGCATAGCACAAAGAATAAGAAAACATGTATTTTATTTTACAGTACAGAACAATGTGAGGAGCTGTGCTTCAAGGAGAAAAAATGCTTTCCCAGAATAAGGGATCTGCTCTCAAGTATTACAGCTGACAGAGAAATGCAGGCTAGCACACTGATGATAGGGGAGAAGTCCTGAGTCACTGGACTTGGTTGCTTTCTTGGCTTTTGTGGAGCAGAAGGGAGCAGTAACAGAGTAACCAAAAAGAGCAATCTGCCATTCCACTCCAAGGCCGCTATGTTGCTTGACCTTCTCTGGGCTTACAGTCTCTCCCTGTATCACCTCTTTGCTTTAAAGGCTGGGTAAAACCTGGCAGTGAAATGCAATTTCACAGTCTGCTGCACAACCAGCTGTATTCCAGGATGTGTCGGAAATTGCTTCTCCTGTACCCACATTGGCACATATGGAACAGTGAAGGGAAACATGTTGGTTCCTACAGGGTAACTAGCTGAATCAGGCATTAGTGGGAGGTTTGTGATGGCATTCCCCCAGCAGCTCCCTGGGTATCAGTTCCATCAGCCTTCACTTGTGCTCGCTATGTCAGCTGTATAATTAATGACAATGCTCTAGCAAACACCATCTCAAAATGCTACCAAATGCAGCTCTCCAGTCCAGAAAAGCATATGAAAGATGAATGTTTGCATTCAAAAATAAACCCCTACTGTAACTGACTTAATGACTTTGGCCTATCATTCTCATAGTTATTCTTGGATCCTGTAACCTGTTGGTTTGTTCCTATTGCTTTCAGCAAAAAAGATTTTCATTTTCGGTGTTGGAGAAAAAAGGAGAAAGAACACCAGTTTCTGAATTAAGCACAAATAAGCTCCCCAAGACAGTGAGTTGGCTCACATTAACGTGAGAAAACATTGTACTGTCTGGAAGAAATACAGGACAGAACTGAACCACTAGAAAGGAGAAAATTGAGTGCTTTGTGAAAAGTTTCAAGAGCCTTAAGTTTAAATAAAAAATCTAGGAATATTTATCCAGCCTTGTTTTGTTAGTTTAATTTTAAGGTAACCTGTCTACTGCTTGGTTGCATTTCCATAGCTACATCTCAGCCCTGGATCAGGTGAATGATGTGACAAGTCTCAGCCTTGAGCATCCTGTGGCTACTTTCTAGCACTCATACCTGTGGTCATATAAAGAAAACCCAAAAGACTAAATCATGGCGTCGGGCTGTGGCTGGAACAACACTTGGACTTGGGAAATCCTTGTGGAGTACTGCAGCATATAGTAACAAGGATGTAGTAAAACATGGGAGTCTGCCAAGTAAAGGGTGAACTGGATATTCTGCCTTCCTGGCACAAATTCTCTCTTACAATTTCCTTTTGCTGATCTTGCCTGCCTACTTTTAGAACTCACTTCCTCACCAAGTACTCAATTCTCAAGTTATTAACCATACAGATGCATTTGAAGGCTTCAGCTTCTCTTATTTTTCTTTCAGAGAGAGAAAGCTGAGAAAAGATATGTCAATACTACAGGGAGAGGATAAGGAGGGAAGTGTGGCCAATCATGTTTTATTTACATTGTCTGTGGGGATAATGTATTTTGATCTGGAGGTCACCGATAGTTCTCTGTGCACTTACTTTTAAGGGACTCTTTCACATTCATATTCTTATTTTATGAACTTTATAATCAAGGTTTCATAGGGTTCAGGAAAATCCAGGTCACTACTCCAGCCTCCCATCTTCCTCTCTTCTGTCAGCTGTATCCTTTTGTTGCTGTTTGCTACACTACTATAAGAATCAATTTTTAACTCCCCAAAATTGTAGAAAACCACACACTCCGTTTTGCTGGGATAGTTTTATGTCATTCTTGCAAAATAAATCAGCTTAGCAGAGGTTCCAGAAAGCACCAGGGCCAATGAATGGGAGGTGGAAGTAGGCACTGTGAAATACCTTCTCCTTTTGCCAACAGCCAGCTCATGTCAGCTCTGCAGTATGTGAAATTTCACATTAAATCAATAGGTATGTAGTATTTATTTTACATTCTTTAAAAAAGAAAACATGGTAAGTTTTATCAGTTTTCAGCATTTGCAATAAACTGTAATAAATCAGTGGTCGAACCTAACTAAAAAGGAATTAAAAAACTATTCAGCTTATATGACTATGTCAAAAACCACAGAAATGAAATCATCGCTTTATGAGGCAGATAAAAAGCTTACAAATAATCACAGAACACAAGATGGGAGGTCCATTGTTTGACAAAGTATTTGTTATAAAGGACAAAAAACTGTAAATTCTATTCAGAAATACAATCACAGAGACCTGGGAAAGCAAAGGATTTCTTGAAATGTGCTGACTCTAAAGCAAGACTGCTATCTGAAAACTGCTCTCTCTCAACCTTTTTCATTTCCATTCCTGTTTTCCTCTGCCTCACCTAGGAGCACTTCTTAGGCATTCAGACAATCCCTGCCTCTTAGTAAGTCTATTAAAATTCTCTTACTGAAGAAATAAGCCTTTTCTCTAAAGAGATCATCTATTCAAAAAAGCTTATGGCTTTTGAGGACTACAAATCCTGTTCTGCACACAGCATTTTTGGTTGACGAGTTGCTTTGCATTTGCAGAGATCATGTCATTTGCATCTCAAGACAGAATCATCTTTCCTCTTTCCTGATCATATGGGACACAGTAGGATTTTGCTTCTGATATAATCTCCTCCAAAATACAATAGGAAGATGCAGCGAAATTTTAATTATTTACATTAATTTAGACAAACATTTGATTTTCTGTAATATTTAGACATAGGTAATTGTTTAACTTGGAAAAAGGAAAATCTTCCAATATCATTAGTTCAGCAAAGGGCTGAAATACTTGCTTAATACATGTCTATGTGCTTTTCTGTTGAGCTCAGTTACAGAGCAGGAAGAGGTTAAGGTGCAATTCTAAGGGCAGGGTGCTTGCTGTAAAACTCTGAAGAGCAGAGCAGTTCTCTGCTCTGACATAAATTTCTTCTGTTATCCTGGGCAGAACTCTTGAATTCAGAATTAACCAAGCAGACAAATGATGCCAGGACACTGATGTGCAGTCCTTAATGGCCCCCATCTTGCTTCTCTGGGACCTGAAATGCATCCTGGCAGATCCATCATCCACCCTGTCCTCAGTCTGTGACAGCTGTTAATGCCAGATACTTCAGAATAAGGTATGAATTACCCTGCTTACCTGTAGCTCGGTGTAATTGATATGTTGAAGCCTCCATATCCATACAAGAAGGCAGGATGAGAACCATCTAACTTAATTCCTTTCTTGTGAATAATAAACATTGGGATCTTAGTACCATCTTTGCTAGGGTAGAAAACCTAAGACAAGAGAAAAAGAAACCCCAAATGATCTTAGTGTTGTAACTCTGCATAACTGCCGTTAACAAGAATGAGAGGTGCTCCCTTCTACGGTGTCTGATGGGCAAAACTTTCCAGGTAATCTGCACCAATCGCCTAGGTCAGGTTCAGTAATGGCCATCATCTGCTTGGTTGCTTAATAGCTCCGGAAAATGTATCAAAGTGAGACAATACAAAGGGTATGATGGCACCATGTTTATGTATCTTACCCATTAATTCTGCATGAAAAAGGTTTATGAAAATGTTACAAAAAGAATACAATTCTCTGCAAGGGAAGACTGGCATGAAAACACAAGGGCTGCATGGTCCATCACATGCAAAAGCAGCGAAGAGCTGCTCTGAGCTGGCACAGAGAACAAACAGAAATAAAACCAGATTTCCAATCTAAATTTGTAATTTCTAAAAATGTGTTCTTTTTAACAATTCAAACTTCAAACACAGAGAACAGTGGACTGAGAAGAAAGTCATGGTAAGGTGGTGACTTAGTGAGAACCCACTACACATTGCACTGTTTTAGAGAAGAAAGCGCTGTTACTACAAAAAAATAGGTAAAACTGCAGATCTGGTCCTGTGCTTAGGACATGACTGAAAATTCCTTCATATCAGTCGATGTAGCAGTCTTTGCTTGTAAAAACACAAATTTCATTACAAGAAGAAAGCCAAAGATATTTAAAAAGTCACAATATTTTTGTTTTCTTATTATTACATTAGCATTAATACATCAGCATTAACATTTCTCAGTGGAGTCACTCCACACACCAGATTCAAGTGCTAAGAGAAAATTTTGAATAGTTGAAGAAAGGTTCTTCAGCCTTATGAAAACAGCAAAAACCTGACTATTCAGCTCTTGTACATGCAGCATGAATGCACCAAAGCAAGTCTGTATCCAGCAAAAGTGAACTAAGTATTGCCCAGACTTTCAAGGTTGTCTCAACAACCACTTCACCCCATCAGGGTGGTAACATTAAGCCATATGACAGAAAGTTTTGTAGCATTTGGTGCATTCCAGACATTACCACGCAGCTAGAGCCCCAACACTGCAGAATGCCCAAGCCACACAGCAAGACAACTGAACTGGCTTTCAGGAAACCAGCTCCCAAAACACCCAAGTATCCACATAGCATGTGCTTTCATGTCTTTCTATTATTGCCACAGCACTGTGTGAAGTTAAAAGCTGAACTCCACAAACAGAAACATAGACTGCAGTTGCATAACACAGTTCCCACATCTTGTTTTGATGCATGTCTCTGCCTGCATACTCTAATTTAGAATACAGCCTGTTATATTTTTTCAGTCAAACAAAACACGCGGGTGTGAATGCAGTTTGCTGCATGTCCTAAAGTTCTGGTTGATTACTTTTCGTTGCCCTGTTTTAGCATCATTAGTTGCAGCTTCAAATCTAATTAGAACAAAAAGGTAGTAAATGAAGAAAGACACATTCTTACGATTTTGTTGCATGTTTACAATCTCTTGCACTTTTAAAGGAAATAGTCCTACCACGCTTTATAAAGCTCACTATCAACAGCATCTATTTTTATAATACATGAACATCAACAGTAATATGAACCTGTGCAACACATTTATTCTGAGCATTGCCTGTAACGTGACACATGTAAATCCACAGGGCACATTGAAAACAAAATAATCACATTTAATTTTAGTTTAATCATTGCTAAAGAAATGTGTGAAATTTCAAAAGAAACCACATTTACCTCCAAAGGCTTCACTAAAACCTGTAGACATATTACAGATAAAAAATTCAGTATTTCAGTATCCAACAGATGGAAAAAAAATCAAAACAAGAGCCTAAGGGCATTTTAACACAGACTAAATCACTATTTCCAACTACTGCCATAACTGCATCTTTATTGATAAAGCACTTGTCAGAACAGTAGAATACAAAGGATTTTCACTTTGAGTAGACAGTTCAACACTATAAATAAATAAAATAAGTGATTAACAGGAGAACCGCTGAGGCTGGTGATGAGGAGTCCCAGAGAGACTCTTCCCTAACACATCATCCTTGAATGCCAGTTGTTGCTGGCAATTCACATCAAGTGAGCACCTGGCCTTTCTACATTTCCAGAAACTTACTGCCATTGGCCAGTCCTTTCCTAATGATTAAAGGAGGCCACTAATTTTACAGCTTCTTTCTGAACAAGGGCCTTTTTTTTCAAAACTGCTCTGAAAACTGACTTCAGTAGGGCTTTTATTGTCATCAGTTAAGATAAAATAACATACCATTAAATGAATACTAAAAAAAAAAAAGATGCGTGTCAAGGTGACATCTGCAATTTAAGAGTTTTCAGTCTTATCTTTGCTAAAATAATGATTACCTCTTCCTACAAGATGAACACAAGAGAGAGGGATGGAAACCAATTCAGTGAGACACTAAGGTATGTGCCTTACATATTTAAGCTTCTCCAAATAGACTATTTTCAACAACTGATTCAATCTCACCTTTAAACTAAGTGTTACCTTTGAAGCAAGTCCAATGGTTTATTCACCTAACCAATAAGGGGATTTGCTTCTATCTTAAAGATTAAGGTAAACTGCAAAGGGCAAGCCCTAAAAAGAGAAGAATTTCCAAGATAGTGTTTCAAGCCTAATTTTAGATGCTGTCAGCTTTTACAGTGGTAAATGCTCATAAAAGGGTACTACTGTTTTCTGCTTTATCACGGACAGGAGTGATCCACTTGTGCCAGTCACATTATATCACTCATTGCTCATATATTTTCAAAGAAGGACTCATGTCTATATAGTCAGCATATACAAGAAGAGGTCAAGTTAGTAAAATTATTTTGGAGGGAAAAGGATGGAGAACACTTCAGAAATATTATTATGAATGCTGAAACTCACCATTCAAGGAAGGACATGCTAAAAATAAGTATCTTTAGCCTTCAGGAATGCACCAGCAACGCTGTGTGGTTGACAGGGGACTCCTGCTGCGTGCAACCCTTGGTGCTATTTTAGGAGCATACTGCTGGAGCAGTACAACAGCACCAAAATAGTTGCAGCTCACTTCGTTCACACTAAAGTCCCTATCTGTCACATGCCAGAGGGGTCTTGCTGCCAGAAAGAATTACTTCCAATTCAGATGCCAGAACCTGAGGCATAAATTTACAGCCTCTAGTGTACTTATTGAGACTTGGGGAGAAAGCAACACTGTTTGCACAGTTACTCACTACTGAAAACGACATGAAGATTAAGCTATATTAGCTACACAAAACCCAATCTTCTTCTTTCATGCATACCTATATATTTATAGAGAGGTGCATTATTTTGTTTGTTTGTTTTTTTAAACCTAGCATTTGAAAGCAATGCACATTCCATTTTCACCCAAACAAAGTCAATGGACGTTTACCTCCAAGACAGTTTACAGAGTAACTTTCTCAAGTAGATACAGTTACGGGCTGTGTGATAGGGCTTGTAAATTTCCTTTGGAGTTAAGCAGGATTAAAAAGTTCAACACATTCATTCCTGGAGAGGTCTTTGCCCTCCTAATTATTATTTGCCTTAAATGTGCAGTATTTATGTTAGATGAATTTTCACTTAGGGAAGATGGGAACAATCAGCTGGCATTGTAGACACAGACCTAAGTTAAAAAAGACTGTTTTTCTACTTCTGCCTCTGCAGTGACAAGAAGCATCCTCTCCATCTCAAGTCACTGGAGACAAAACTAAGTATTTTCAAAAAACTAAAGAGAATTTGAAAATAAGAGGCTGCAAAAAGTTTTTCTTTCATTTGTCTATAGATATAATACAAACAGACATTGATACTTATACACAGAACTAAACAAAATTTTGGCAATCATCCATTATGCACTTCTCTTGTGAGAAAATATGAAACCAGTATCTTTGAATATTAAATGAAGTGACATAATTATCACAACAAATAAATAAAACTAATCTGCCTGAATACTCACATTGTGCCACAAAACTGAAAATACCTAAAACTACTGACATTGAATAGAAATTTCCGTTTTTAAAAATTAAAAAACTCAGCAACTTTTGAGTATTTAGTTTCACTTTTTCTCTCTTTCAGAAACATGTTCTGTGTTAATAATCGACAGATAAAAAGATTAATTATAATTGTTTAGTGAAGAAAAGTGCATGTACACCTGAAATCATCTCGCTTTTACAAAACCTAAAATCCTCCTATGCAAAAAACAATCCCAAACTTGTACACTTTTAAAATTAACCTTCTAAGGTAAGATTCACCACAGGTTTTAAAATACTGCTGTAAAACACAAATCTAAAATAATTTTATCGATATGGATCTAATGCATATATGTTTAAGCTGTGAACTATACCTGAATGTTTAGACATCTTTTGCAATTTTTCTGACTTGGTCACTAATGACAGAGAATTAAAATGCAGTTAAAAGTGATTAGTCTGGCTTTTCAGAAAGAATTACTTCCTGCACATAAAACATGAATTTTACACATGAAAATAAACTTTAATTTCTGGGACTTAAAAACACCCCCCTAAGTCACAGTAAGCTTATTATTCTTAGAAAGTCACTAGTGATTCTAATAATGCCTCTCCTAAGCCCTCTTTCAAGATTAAGTATTACATACCAGAAATAGCTACTATTTCCATGTCTTCGGGTTCTTGATCAAAACCAGTTAAGAGTTACACTTATCATTAGATTGACAACAATTGTGTGAAATGCCAATGAATTTTACAAAGAGTAACTAAAAAAGCATATAAATCAAGCTGGAATAGTCCTTATTAAAAATGCTTGTTCAATAATTTAGTTTTAAGAACAAGATGACAATGCCTTGAAAACTAGTTTTGTTTCAATGTCCCCTATATAGTTTGCATGAGATAATTCCATTTCATTTGAAACAAACACAGGATTTAGCAGTCTTGTGAAATTTAGCAATTGTTTTCCACACACCCTGCTGCGGCCACCACAAAGTTATGGACAGCACTGGGGAAGCAAAATACCCTGCTCAGTCCCAGCAGCCCCAGGCACAGCAGTGCTGAGCAGCCGACTATAAGGAATGATTATTTCAGTTTTTATTCCCTGGCACTGTGTTTCACGCATCCACTTTAACATAAAGTATTTCCTTTGTTAACTGAGAGATGAAGGCTTCTCCTAACACTTACACCAACATTCACGTTTTGAGATTTGGGGAAGGAATTGTAGTAAACCACATAATGTTGCTTACATTTTCCCAAATGTCGCATATGCTTTCTTAAAGGCTCACTGTTTTAAAAATCCCACATCAGTATCTTTGAAAGATGACCAGAAGTGTAAACTTGAAGGAGTAGTCCCTGGAGAAAATTTTCCTACACAGGTGGTGGCATCAAGGTCATCAAACCTATATTTCAGTAGAGAGATAGCAGTGCCTGAGGTTAAACAATGCCACTTAGAAAGACCTCCCACTGACAAGTCCTCCTACTCAGTGCTTCAGGAAGGCAAGACACCAAGAGCCTGCCTTCACAGCAGCTAGTCTGAATGCTGCAGCACTGGCAGGCAGGAAAAAATCCTC
The DNA here is from genome assembly GCA_013396695.1 of Sakesphorus luctuosus. Classification (NCBI taxonomy): domain Eukaryota; kingdom Metazoa; phylum Chordata; class Aves; order Passeriformes; family Thamnophilidae; genus Sakesphorus; species Sakesphorus luctuosus. The sequence continues at coordinate 207,690 of VWZD01010237.1, forward strand.
TCCTTGAGAAGCCACGGCAGAATGAGCTGCCTTCCGCACCACCTGTCCATAGCCCATTCAATCCCTCATCACTTCTGACCTTACAAAAAACCTGATACTAGTTTGGGGCTAAAGATTATATAGCATATCACAAGAAAAATGCCTTATTTATTGCAGCTGTGGCATAGACCCAGGTATAAGATCATGAGTGGCTCCATGGATAGCTCTGGCAGCCAGCCAATGGCCACCCAAAGAAGCAGTTCTTACTAACCATCAGTTTTTGTATTCCTATGTACAGCATGAATCAGAAGTCAGCAGAACTGCTACCACTACAGAGCAAATCCACAGGACCTGAGGTTTCCCTTCTTCAGAGGGGAATCCTCATCAATCTTTAAGCCTCTTAAATTAGTTTCAAAGCAATTCTGTGTGGGTTGCAAAGCTTGCTTAACATAGACCTGGACGAGGGCCAAAGTAAATCAGCACAGTAAAAATTCATGCAGGTAAAGCCCAGAAAGAAGAACACCCACCACAGACATTTGCAAAAGCACGACAAAAATAGTCAAGGAACCTTTTAGAAGAAATTGTTTCACCACCTACCCACCAGCATAAAAAGCAGACTCATGCTGATAGAGGAAAAGTGCCAGGAAATAGTCTTTTAGAAGAAATGCCTTCTTGCTAAGTTCAGCTGCCTAGCTGCAATTGACCACAGGGAGGTATCTCACAGGATGGTGGGAAGATGTAGGGGAAGACAAAAGAAAAACACAGGTGAAAGATAAGAAATCCGGTAAGACTGGCATGGCAGGTATTTCTTTTAAATCACACTTTTCTAGATTAGTGAAAAGGCAGCATTTTGCTTCACATAAAGCCTTAGTGGTAAATGGGATCCAACGAGAACCCCCCCCACTCTACTTCAGAGGCTTCTTGCCTCTTCTCCAAATGTTTATCCTTTGCCCCTTTCAGTGGGATCTCCAAGCTTCCTGCAGCAGAATAATTAGCATCTGCCATGTACAATTATTCCTTTTCTTTCATCAATTTGCCTTGAAGGTGACTTAGTGTAGAGACAGACAGATATCAGATAGATAATATTTACCTTTTCATTTAAATGTACATTATAGTCATATTAAACAGGAAAACATCCCAGGGGCCTTTGTAAGTTACAGCCTCTTTTCTCAATTACTTCTGTGCTTATGTGTTCATGAAATGTACTATGAAGTTGTATATCATGAGATAAGCAGAGGGATGTATCAATGGAAGTAGCACACCTTTTTGAACAAAACAGCTGCTGGCTAGTCCAATTTCTGTCATTAAATCAAGTTTTACTTAATTGAGTAAATTGCTCTGACAGGAGACAATTCACTGTAATAGTATGTAGGCATTAGAAAGAAAACACTGCTTATTTTTACCATGCTGGAAATCAGTTCAAGATGTAATAAGAAACACTACAATAAAAATGTAGAGGCAACTTACCATGGGATAAGCAAGGGGGAGAACTTACCTTCTGCAAGTTACTGTACAATAATTATTCTTATTTATAGTTTTATGCTGTGGTAGACGCACAAATGTAACTCAACGTTCTGAGAAAGAGATACAGTCACTCAAACAGTAATTGGCTAATTCAGCTTTTCTGTTTCTGACTCCATCTTGCTCAAAACTTGCTTAGTTATCTCAACATAGCTCTACTTTTGAGTGCTTACAAGCTACAAAAAGATGACACAAACACTGTTGGATTTTCTCCCTAGCACAGAGGCATCTATACAGTTCAGAGTGCTCAAATGTCAGATGTAAATGTGTATCCAAAAAATTCCTGCACAGAAAAAATTTAATCTTGGCACTGGTGATGTCAAGTGCCCAGCTTGTGTCAAAGGCCCAAGAGGACCAATATATTCCCCTTACATTGCCAAGCAACTTTGTTTATGACTTTCAACAGCCAGGCAATTTCAGAGGGCTCTACTCCCTCTTCCTTAGAGACTCATGTTCACAAATGTCAAGTTGACTCCCCAAAATCAGAGGTGCTACAAATCATTAAACATCTACAAAAATTTTGCATGTGGCTAGTACAATAATGAAAAAAATAGTTGATACTCTTCATTCCTGCTTTTTTGTTTGAAAGGAAACAGAAATCATCTGCACTGGACAGCGCAAGTTTCAAAATCAGTCTCAAATATCCTGTGAACATTTATTCTGAAGTACTTCCTGACATAAACAGGTCAGTAGAAGTATTGTAACACTTCCATGTGTGCTTTCTCACTCAGTTTATAGCTATATATATAATTTACTTTCTTAAGCTTGGTTTAAAGTTACTCATTTGTGCCCCTACATGATTTTAAAAAAAGGCAAAATGGTAGCAAAGGGAAAAAATCCCTTGAAAATGGTCAAGATAAAACTAAAGTCCTAGAAAATATCTAGTGTTCTGTCTTGGAAAAAATAATTCTAAAGATGAGATGCTATTAATTTCAACAGTTCTGTCTTGGTGACCACCTTCTTGCTTTGGAGACAGTACTATTGTTTTCAGGTTCGCAGTACTCATTTGTACAACAAAGAAAAATCACTCAGTGAGTAGCAAGAAGTAGAAGAGAATTATGAGAAAGTTTCCGCTCACTGTTGTAACAATACTTAGGGAAAACAATTAAAGCAAATCTAGAATAAAGCAACCCAGCAAAAATTACAATTGCTGGTGTAACTTCCAGACAGATGTCAAAACAAAGACTTTGAAAGTACTTCATAACAGGAACACCAAGGAGTGTGCTGATGCACTCTTGTGATACTGTTTGAACAGGCTGGAGAAAAACAAATTACAAAAGAGGAATGACTTTTTTTTTTTAAGCTGTAGGACTAAGGATAGCGTGCAATCTTTTCTCTCTTGGGCAAGATGTGAACAAGACAGCAAAATTCAACAAAATTGTATCAGACATAAGGACACTACAACTGATAATCAACCATCAATAAATTAACAGATCAAATATCAAATGATATCAAATCAAATCAAATTGAGTGAGTGATAACAATTCAAAAACCACCAGTAGCAGAAAGAAAAAGTCAGGGATGTTCTTGCTGGTAAAAGATTTTCTGATTCCAGGCATTCTACCATTATGCTTTGAAGCGTTTCTGCATCTTGTCTATTTTTAGCTGTTAGCATGGATCACTGTGCACTATTACTCTCAAAAATAATTGACAAAGTGGCTGAAAAGCAAGCACTTCAGGGAGTTGTCAAGGAGAATTTATGTATCAATTTTTCCCTGTCTGTGAGAATGGAAGCCAGAACTAAGGAAATCATCTATTTCTTTATATCATTCATCTACACAGTTGAAAAACTAGTTACTGTGAGTAATAGTGACTGTTCTTAGAGGCTTCCCTTGTCCCATAATCTCCTGGGAGATGTCTCAAGGACAGAGCAGAAATAATTAATCTAGGGAAAGATAATATTCTATCAGTACCTCTGAGCAGTGTTGATAAAATCAAATCAACAGCTAAATGAAGATGCAAACTGGATTACCCTTAATAAAATTGCACACCGATGAATTTGTGTGGCGTCATAAGCAGACAAAAACCCACAGAAAAAAACTCAAATAATTAGTGATTGAACTGTTTCTGGGTAGAAAGTGAAGTACTATCTTCCTTTCTTTTCCTTTAAAAAACATTCTTTCAGAATGTCACAAGATTTTGTTATTTCTAAGTTTTTACTATTTCAGTTCCTATACTGCAGTTGAACAAGAGAGGTCTCCTGAACAATCCCACTCATGTTCCACTTACACAAGATCCCAACTGCATCTCCGGATACTTATCAAAGCACTTCGCATGTAACTTGTCCTCTCTCTTCAGCAGTGAATGCTAATTTAAATAAAAACAACCCATCAAATCCGTTGACAAAGCTATTGACTAAGAAGCTTTTTTAGGTCTGCTTTACCTGTTATTAGTGCAATTTTTTTTCTGTTTGGTATAAATGGAGACTATGCCAGCAACACCAACATATTACTAAGAGGTGTGATTGAATACTGGTAAGAGAGGTTCTCCAAAACCTCCTCATTACTATTTAGTAAAAATTATTTTCTCAGTACAAACTGAATGGCTCATAACTATTACATGATCATCTTGGTTATATGCATCCTTTTCTATGGGAATCATGTTAACAGTGAATGCAAGAGCCATAACTTTAGGTTGTAAGATAGGCTATAATTTGCTTCCCTTTTGCCCTTTAAATAGCAGAGTCTGCTCCAAGTAGTGGCCACACAGACTCATTTACTTTGCAGAGACTCTCATCTTACATATGTGTATGTAAGATCTTACCAACATTTGAAATTGCTGCTTCACACTCTCAATTCTATTTAATCTGTTTTCCACCATGATGATGATGAATGTTAATTAACAACAAAAATTCTAAAGCAGTTTTGACTCTGTGTGAAGACAGTAAGTGTAATTTTATTGGGCTGTAGTGATTATGTGTATATTTATATATCTCAGAAGTTTATCTGCATTTTTAATTAGTTTTAAATATTAGCAATTCTAATTTGTTTTTGTCTCCTTTATGTAGTTAACGCACAACAATCATTATAATCTCCCAAACATAATTTCTTTCTCTGTTCTGCTTCAAGCTGTGGTTGATAAAGGCTCTGTGATGGTCTTCATTTCTATGCTATCCAGCACACTGTTGAATGTCTAAGACTCCAAATGACTGTTAAATGACTAAGACTCCAAAGTGCTGCAGTAATGCAAGTAAATAAAGGAGCAACAACCTTCTAATTTGTTCTCGGCAGGCTGCTCTATTATCTTAAACCTCTGTGTTGTATGCAGAGTATAATAAATAACTGCACAAACTAGTTATCCACTTGTGTGCGCTTAGAGGCTCGCAGTTCTGAAACACAAACCTCTCAGCTCTACTAGAGCCATGTCTATTCTGAAAACACTACAGTAGCCTACAGGAATGAGAATGAGAGGTGCATCCTCTGTAAAGTATTTAAATGGAGCACGGAGCTGTGGTGAAGCTTAAAAATTGCTAACAGGAAACACTGAGACACCGCAGAAAAGAGAGTGTTCTTTTAAAGGAGTAACAAACAGAAGGCAAAACTACCTGACAAAGTCAAATTGAATCCAGCAAGGCCAGAAATGCAACATACTGTACTCTGACAGGTGCAATCACACACAGGAGAGTGAACAACTGACTAAAAAGCAATTTAGAAAAGAATTTTGGAGTTGTAGTGCACACTAAACTGAACTTGAACAAACAATGAATTGCTAGGGAAAGGGCAAACCCTACATGGGGACATATAAACCAAAATCTCAGCCACAAGATGTATGAAGTAATCCCTTCTGCTGCATTCAACATTTGCAAAGCCTCAGCTAAAGTGCTAAGTTTAGCTGAAGCCACGGCACACCACATGCTGAGCATCTAGAGATTCCAAGGAAGAGAAAGAAGAGTGATAGGAGGCTCCACTAGAAAAACCCAACCGAGTGCAGATTTTTCTGTTGTTTGTTTTTAGTCTAAAGGAAAATAAAGTTAAGGGACACATGGTGACAGTCTCTAAATATTTAGAAGCTTGCTATAACTAGATGAGGACTACTTGTCAGTGAGAGAGACAAAGCCATGCATTTCAGCCACAACAAGGGAATTTAGGTGAGACCTTGTGGCGTACACCCTGCTCCCTGTAAAAACTTTTTAACAGTAAATTCAGTGAAAACCTGCGACAGATTGTCTGGGGAGTCTGAAGGCTTTTAAGAACAAGGCAGACAAAAACCAGTCATGAGTGGTACAGGCAGGAGTGGCCTGCCACAACGCCCAGCACAGATCAGCATGCTCCAGCCTTGGCAGCCACAATTGCCAGCTTTGGGACACAGGCACACCACCACCTCCAGGCACTTTAGTTTCTTCCTTTTCCCAGTCTTTTTGTTCCTTGGTTATTACAGTAGCTCTGCTACAGGTTTTTCTGTTTACAACTGTAACCACCTGTTGGGCAGTAGAAGCTGGTTCCTTTCTTCTTGCAGGAAAAGCCAGTATTCTACCTTGAGACTGCAATTGATTCGTTGAGCCTTTGAAACTGTTTTTATACAGGTTTTATATGACTTCAAGAAGAGAACCTTCAAAATCAGAAGTGGAGAAGACAGATTCTGAAAGAAAACTGGTGCCTCCCTTCTAACTGCCTTTTGCCGTTCACAAAACCATGACTGTTTGAGAAGTGTGAAGGCCATCCAGAGAGCTTACATATACAATAAAATCTACAGGAACAGCTGGTGAGAACAGAGATACATTCAAAAATCCACCACTTGCATTAGAAATCTGCATTAGTTAAATTTCAGAAAATGGTTTAAATATTTAAATATTAAACTTTTACAAGTTAAAACAAAAAAATATTTTTAAAACTTGTCCATATATATTACAGATAGGTACATACTTATTAACAGAGTCCACAATATTTTATTCTCAAGTAATATGAGGTTCACTAATAAATAAATGACTACAATTACTATTGTTCTGGAAATCTGTTTGAATTTAAAAACCATCCTCTGGTAGCAACAGATATATACCTGTGTAATTAACTCTTATTAAATGTAAATCCCTCCTTTGGAAACCTAATGACTATTAAATGGACTTATATGACACTGCTAGCACAGTTCTGAAAAATGCAACCAGAAAAGTCTGGTTATCTCGGTGACTTGGTAAAGCAATTCAATGTGTCTCCCTGCTAGATCAGTGGCTTGAATGCTGGCCCACACCAGTGATGACTGACAACTGCAATCATCTAATGATCTTTTGCCAGCTAGGTGAATAAAACCAATGCCTTGGTCCCAGAGCAATCTGTCCACAATGAAGTATTATCATCACAATTTAACACCCCCTAGCCAGGGTCCATGAGGCAAAGTTATGGGTAGGCAGAGGGATAGAAAAATTCCCACAATGCAGAGGACCACTGTCACTCTGAACAATGCTGGCATGCCAAATTTTGACACTTAGCCTCAAAAAAGTGACAGCTACCACTTCTTTCTTTTGGCAGAGGACTATGCATGCAGTCCTTAGTGTGCCAAAATTTCCCATTTTTATGACTACTTAGTCTAAGTAAGAATTCAACAGGCACAAAGAGGTTTCAGAGCAGTTCTTTTGCAGAAGCATTCTGGATTGTTTGATTCTCCACAACTGATGGTATTGGCCATTCAATCTGCACTACACAAGACATACAAACACCATAATGATCATAATACAGTGTTTTGTCAGCATTTTTTACTATTAGAGATATTGAGAGGGTGGCTTTTTATTGATGCTGAAGTTCTATGAACTGCCATTTGTGTGAGATTTTAGTAACTGTCTGAAGTTTCTAAACCGTATCTGAAGACTCAGCTTTGAGGATCAGCAAGCCACCGTCATTATAACAGCAAACCATATCCCCTGTGCAACATCTCATCAATGTGCAGCCACAGACGAATTTCATTCTGAATGTGTCTGTTCCTGTAGAATGAAGCCAATAATACCCACTACCTTTGAGAAATAACTCTGATAAGCCTATACAAATGGGAGAAGGAAAGGTGAAAGTAGATTACCACTGAGAAACATTAAATAGAATTCTTTCTTATCCTGTGAGTAAGAAAGTTAATTAAAATAGTAATGTGTTCATGCCTAATTACTGGAGGTGAGTTCAATCACAGGAGTGAATATGAAAGCTGGAGGAAACACAGAAGGGAAGAAATTCTTCAGTGACTTGTTTAGAAAGAGGACAAAACCTAAGCATTTTCACTACAACAACATTATCATTTTAATATCTCTGTATCAGCAAAGAATCTACCTACTGAGATTCCTGAAGGCTTAAACACACGTGCTCCTTTAAGGTGTCTGAGTGAGTAACTTTTTAAGTCTTTTTCCTGATGGCAAAATGTATTTCACCATTTATTGTAACAATAAAAAGTATTTTTATTTGCAATTAACAATGCAATCATGTCAGGCATGGCAGGCTGTCCTTTAAGCTCCACTACAATTATTTAAGCTCTTGTTTGAAACTTCTGGGTGCAAAAAGGGATTCTGTACACTATGTTCAATGGTTACAGGTCTGGTTTAGTCCACGATACTTTGCCTTGTGTTTTAAAAAATTCTGAGAATGAAATGGAGCGTGGAATGCAGCTTAGGATTAAGTAAATGAACGAACATCTGTATTCACTAGAAAAGTGAAAAACAAACCACTGCAAATTCCAATAAAAGTTCTACAGAGTAAGTTATAAGAATAATATTTCATAATGAGTTTTAGTTAAACTAATAAGCAATCACTTCTCTTGCAGGCTTAAAACAAATGAATACTTTCATAAAGCCTAGAGCATGAAGGTTCTACAGACTCATATTTTAAGAAGCTCTCCCACTCCATGCACACTTAGCAGAAAAAGTAAAATATCTACTATTATAAGCTTGGAAGTAGTGAATCATAAAGCCTATATGATGATCCAAATGAACACATAGAGTATTATTTTAGTATTACTCCCCATGTTGTGTGGTCTGGCATTGTGCAAATTCTGCCTAAGAGTAGTTTTGTACTCCTCTATCCCGAACCACATTTCCATTGTTCTGCATTCTGCTAAACAAAAGCTTCCAACTTCTAAACTGTGGTATGTAAGAAGGGGATAAAGCAAATCCAGACATTTAGACCTTAAACCAGGATTTGAACTGGATTGGTGAGGAAAGCAATGTAAGCTCTATCACTTCATCCTCTTACTTGGAATAGATCTGGTTCCTACTCCAGATACTTAAATATCTGAACTGCATTAGATAAAGCTGCTTAAATGTAATGGGTGTAGAGCCAACTGCTACTCTGCTGCTCCAGCATAGGGATTTCAAAGTTCAAGAGCATGTAAGGTCATCATATAAAATTCTTCACTTGATACTGTTTGTAGACATAAACTTCTTTATTTCAGTAATTTCCACCCTTAAAAAGGAGTGCACTTGTGGCTGTAAAAACCTAACATATTTAGTATACAATCTCTTGGCTTTCAAAAACTGTGTGTCCTTAAAACTAGAGCACTGTATTTTCAGTTGGTGTTTCCTCACTGACCTCCAATTAGAAGAGGTTATGGCAGATTAAAGTGGTGTTTGTAGTAACCACATGGCAAGGGTGTAAGATGCTAAATTCACATAGGCAAATCGCCAATGCTGTCACAATTGTCACTGATTTTGTTGATGTCCTCCAGAGCCAGACTGTTGCCTTGGTGCCAAAACACTAGGTGAGATCAGAGCTGAAAACTTCAGCCTTCTTCCTGGCATCTCTGAAAGAAATGTCTCAAAGCTAATTTTCTCCCTGCATGAGGGCAGGGGTCTGCCACACTGTGGCAAGCACTAAAACTCTGGTGTTTTGTCACATTCCTTCTACCTCCAATATTTCTTAATTTTCTTCCTCACTGCAATCTGAAACCCCAAGAAAATAAAAGGACTAAAACAGGAACAACAATAAGCAACTTGTTTTCCTCAAGTTTTAATTCTACCCTCCCATCCCCTGAGATGAGGGCAGGATTCAAACCCAAAATAATGTTAGAAGAAAGTCCAACTCTTCAAAAATCATTCCCCTTTTGGTTGTGATGGATTCTTAGAAGAGGGTTGAAAACGATGCCAAAATAACTTACTCTCCTGAAGAAAAGGGGAGAATTACTTGTCTCTGCTCAGAATAAACGTAAAAAAGACATGCCCTTATGCTGTTATGAGAGTGCTTTCTCTCAACAGAGATTCAAAGCTATAGAATGTTTCTCCAACTTCCAGTGATCTACTCATATAGTCACACTCAGAGTTGTGGTCAACAGCTTGATGTCAAGTGGAGGCCAGTGATGAGTGGTTTCTCAGGAGTTGATATTTGGGCCAGCGCTGCCTAACAGCTTTGTCAGCAACATGGACAGTGGGATCGAGTGCACCCTCAGCAAGTTTGCTTATGACACCAAGCTGTGTGTTGCAGTCCACACACTGGAGGGAAGGGATGTCACCCAGAGGGACCTTGACAGGAAGTTCAACATGGGTGAGTGCAAGGTCCTGAACATAGGCCAGGAAAATGCCAAGCACAAATATGGGCTGGGTGAGGAATGGACTGAGAGCAGCCCTGAGGAGAAAGACTTGGGGGATGTCGGTTGACAAGAAGCTCAACGTGACCCAGCAATGTGCACTCACAGCTCAGAAAGCCAACTGTGTCCTGGGCTGCATCAAAACCAGCATGGTCAGTAGGTCACCACTCTGGTGACATCCCACCTGGAGTGCTGCATCCATCTCTGAGGCCCCCAACATATGCAGGACACGGATCTGTTGGAGTGGGTCCAGAGAAAGGACATGGAGATGATGTGAGGGCTGGAGCACCTCTCCTATGAAGATAGGCTGAGAGAGCTGGGATTGTCCAGTCTGGAGAAGAGAAGGCTCTGTGGTATCTTTACTGTGGCCTTCCAGTACCTAAAGGGGGTCTGTAAGAGAGCTGGAGAGGGACTTTTTACAAGGGCATGTTGTAATAGATCAAGGTGAAATGACTTTTAACTGAAAGAGGGCAGGGTTAGATTACATATTAGGAAGAAATTCGTTACTGCTAGGGTGGTGAGGCAACCTGGTCTAGTGGAAGATACCTCTGCCCATGGCAGCAGGGTTGGAACTACATGACCTTTGAAGTCCCTTCCAACTCAAACCATTCTTTGATGCTATGATATATATGTGGATAAGGGAAAGAAACAACACTAAAACCATCTCTAGAACCATACAGAAAAAAAGAGAGCTGATTATAATATCAGCTCTTGCATTTCTTAGCAGGGTGAACTTACTACAGTTTTCAGAGGACACTCCTTTCCTCTGTTATTTTTCATACTAATGAGAGATTCTACTGCTCATGAAATGACACCACTGGTAATGGCAAGATGCAGGAATAGCATGGGCAGGTGCTGCACACAAGTTTCTCCCACAACTCTGCCAATCAACCTTAAGCCTGACTCATCTTCTCTCAGAGTTGTATTTTCCTGAAGTGGAGAATAATCACTGTACTGTACTTTATGGTGTAAAGTTCTGCTTGGAATGAGAGAGACTGTAGACAAATTTTCCCTATCAATGCCTCAAAACTTGAAAACAGTGCTGTAAGGGCTTGAAGATGGGAATGAGAGACTGAATAAGAAAACATAAACTTCTCAGGAAAGTTACTTCACCTATAAAAATAATTTCTGCAAAAGAAATTGGATGAAATTCATCTCAGCCCTAAGAAAACAAATATTCTTTTTAAGACCTGTCCTTCCCTTATCTTTGCAACAATATCTAAGCGGCGGCTGCTTTTAACTCAAATTAAGTTGTGTTAAGAAATTAGCTGCAAGAGCTAATCCAAAATCCATCTGTCAATAGCAACATACATTTTGGGTTCATCTCAAACTATTTTAAGGATAGTACTGGAAGGTATTCAAAGAATGGCAAAAGCAGCCAAAAAACAATTTTGTTGTTGTAATTTTAACACTTATAAGCCTACACATTAGCCTAGAAGTAGGTGATCTGTGAGCCAGACCAGAAGACTGTTTATCCATGATTAAGTGTCACTGTGAGGTGCTAATATGCAGAGGCATTTAAGAACTTAAGTTGGCAACTTTGCAAAGATAAAATAAAGGTTTTTTATTTAAAGTAGCAGTTGCGTTATTAATGCAGTTAACAGCTTAGGGCAAGTGCTGTTTTTAAGCCCCTGTAAAAGTGTTTCTTCCTTCTGTAAAACCCACCCCAGGCTATTTCCTGAAAAAGTCTACGATTGTGATAGATGAAAGCGAGCAGGGAAGCAAAGACAAATTTCAAGAAGTGCTTGGCAGCAGAAAAGTTATTAATTCAACTTAATGTATCATTTAACCAGAGTAGCCAGGATAAATTTTTGATGTGTGGAAAGCATTTTAAACAGTTTGACTTTGCCATGAAGGTCAAAGAGTCTTTCAAGGTAAGGGCATATGCACAAACTACAGCACAGGAAATTAGACTATGTATTTGCAGAGAGTCACATAGAGCCAACAACTTAAGAGGCATGTTCTTGCCCTGGTGTAAATGTCAGGTACCTTGAAACAGCTCTCCCTTCAGTGCAAGATAAGTTGGGTAATTTGTGCTTACTTTGGGATCTCAAAGTGTAAGATCTTAACCTCAGGTACAACAAAGCAGCTGCTCTACCACAAATTTTCTTAGTGTAGTAAACTTTATCACTGATTCACCCTTGCACTGTACAACATCTATGAAATACTGTAAAGTGGATTTGAAAGAGGAAAAAACACTGTGGCATTTCCAGTAGCCATTAATTCAGGTTTCATATGCACAACACCTTTCATTTCAGTTCAAATCCTGACTCACTTATATTCAAAGATTGCTAAAGAACAACTCACTGAAATTTCATATATGCTGCACAGCAAAGCTAGGAGGATTGCCAGTATTAGAAGGTATTTCTTCAGGTATATGAGAATAAAGAAAGAACCTTGGCAGGAGACCTGCCTTTCATTAGGGACATGGATCAGGACAGAGTCAGCAACATTTTTTTTTTATTACTTAGTAATTCTGACAAAAACTAAAATTATTAAGTAAATTCTACAGCTCCTGTAATCATCAGGTTTTGCCTACTCTCAGTACACTTTTTGCTTTCCTAATTTTGAGGGTTTTTTTCACAATTCCCTGCAATGTTGCCTGAGTTCTGGAATGACTGTGCAAGGCTTTCATCTAGGCTGACAGCCATTTATACACTGCTTTGATAAGCCTCCATCTCACTTTCCCTCCTCCAAGCAAAAGCATCATCAAGACTCTAAGTGGGATTCCACAAATGGAAATGAGGACTGGAGTCTGGTTGAAGTGTGTAGCATTGACAGGCTGAATTACTACAACAGTGACCAAGCAGTCCCAGCCCTGGCCCTTACAAACAGCCTTTTTCACAGCCCAGCTGAGATTTCTGCATGTATTTGAATGAAAGTTATCAGAAACTAATTTTCAAGATGTTCCATACTGAGATAATATTTTGGTAAAAGGCAAAACTGGATGACTGGGGAGCCAAGAGTACTCTTTACAAGCAATGATTGCAACGTAACTACACAGTTCACATTTCCCTAGAGCTGGAACTGTGCAGGACAGAGTAAGGAGAAAACCAGAGACAGTGAATACTGACTTCCATGACATTACAGCCTAGCCTTGAAGCTCTGCCAGTGCTTTACAAAGTGAAGATTTCCAAGGCCAAAGAAGCAGCATGCTTCCTCCTTGGAATTATTTGTATTACTGTTCTACTTTACCTTAATTTAGCTTGTAATCGATTTAAATGTGAAACGAGACTTTGTTTTTCCAGACATTTATTTTATAAGATTAGATTTACTAGAAAAACACATTATTTCTAATTTACAGCAACCTCTTCTATACATTTTTTAATTACATGGGTATTTGTATTCCATTACTATCCTTCTGGGCTTGATGGCAGTATTATAATGGCACCATGTTCTTTCCAGAAGAGAATGCAGTTTTCTTTCTTTTATTCAGCTCACTATGCCCTGAAGTTATCTGTGGAAGTCCCTTTATGAATTTGAGTGAAGCAGTAAAAACATATTTTCTGTGAGAACATTTCCAGCAAACTGTCCGCTAACACATTCTTATTTCTGTCTGGAAATGCAGAAACAGATGGGGCTGTTTACAATCACCTCATGCACACACACTACTGTCTTTATGCTTTTAAAGAACCTGCCCTGGGTATGTGCCAGAGGTAAAATTATAAAAAAAAAATTCTACGAAAAATTTCTAATCTCTAATCTCTTTTCTAAGACTCCGAGGCATGTTGTCACATTGTTGCTTACCTTCTATGTAATTACACCTTTTCCTAGGCTAAACTTACTTAAATTCCACTTCTAGCTCAACCCAAGACAGCATTAGATCCTGTTATATCTTTGTCTATAGAAAGAAAAAGCTTTTATTCTTACTCTGAAGATTAAAATTTCTACACAGAAAATAACGAATCCACCCTCCAATATATCTTCTGTGAATTGCATGTATTAAGTACAGTAAGCATCACAATATAATGACTGCTTTTCTAGATCCCTAATTATCTTGGTTGAGTCACCATCTCTGGAGGTTTTTAAAAGACAAACAGATGTGGCACTTAGGGACACGGTTTAGTGATGCGCTTGGCAGTATGAGGGTTACAGTTGGACTCAATGATCTTAAAAGGTCTTTTCTAACCTAAATGATTCTAGGATTTCAATAAATTTCTATGAACTCTATCTAGATGTTCTGTATCTGTCTTTAAGCCCTGAACAGGTCATAGCATTTTACCAGGACCTTTCCAAAGGTGTGTTTAGTGAAAAGATCACTTACTACTTAAAATGTATACTTTGCATAATCTTTTTAGTCACAGAAGTTGTTATGAGGTCAAAGCAGTTGTCTGTGAAGAATCTCATATTTTCCTGAACTTGTTCCATATCATCTGTAGCTTACACCGTTTTCCACAGAAGTAGTTTCTCCTAACTTCTCAAGCCTTAAATTTAGCTAATTTTTACACAATTTCATTATGTGTGAGTAACAGGCACCTCCAAAAAAGTCTCCACGGTTCAAAACTGAGATACTTGTCTGAGCCTTTGGTGCACCTACAATAGCATTTCAGTTCAAAACAAAGGCATGTTTCTAAAGCAGGTCTCCTCAACACCCACTTTGCACAGCAGAGTAGCCTCACTGTATTGAATCCGAATTTCTTCTTGATGAAACTCAAGTATCAGATACACTCCAGGAATGCAGCAAAAGTACTTCAACTGATAATGGAAATTCAGTTCACAAGAGAAGACTACAGCTAGTCGAAAGAAAAAGTCTCAAACCAAGACACTGGACTGTCCTTCTTTCTTCCTAGTTTCTATTTGAGGCCTTAATAGAGATCCACAGTAAGAACTTGTGGCAAAAATTATCACTATTTTTACACAAGAGTGGTAGAGACTGAAGTGTTTTATCTATTGCTGCCACTTCCCATGATGGGCCACAGAATATTGTGGAAGTGCTGGGAAGACAACTGGCTATTCCAGGTTTCCTCTATTTCTCCACTGCCTCTTAAGTCTTGCCCTATCACACACTTGCCTATGGGAGCTATGTCAAGTTCTCTGATGGAAGAAATACATAAGCATGAAATGGCAGCAACTTGATGTTAAAACAAATGAAAAAGAATACCATAACATGCAAAAGAAAATTAAAGAACATATTGTCTCATAATGTAAGATGATGGAGTGTTCAGTCTGCCCTGGTTACTGCACTGGCATCTTTCAATCTCTTTCACAAGACTTGACAGGATTCCTTCAGAGTGCACGTAGACCTGAATTCAGAAGCTAATCAAAGCCCTCTCACTCACAGCCATGCACAATTTTAAACTCTTGCATAAGCCATTAGAGCAGCAGGGTTCACATTTATTACCTGAACAGTCTGGTAAACTGAAGGATCAAATCCTTTCACAGTCACCTCTCGGAAAACTCTTGGCTCCAGTTCCTCTTTGGTCAGATCACAGTGATATATAATACCTAAAATACAGAATACAGTGCAAGTTTATCAACCTAGTATATATCCCTCATTAAAAGGACGCCAATTTACACACTGTCATGAAGTAATGAATGAATGGTAAAGGTAACTCTGCAGGATGAGAAACAGTAGCTCCGGACACATTTTTTCATTTACTATAAAATTTAACGCATTTAAGTACATGCCATACAGTGTGACTATTGTGCTTGCACACTGGTTAACAAACTACAAAACCCTAATATTCATGGCTACACTACAGATACATATGATACATAAACAAACTTGATTGTTAATTATCCCTTGCTTTTCTCCTTTACAGCAAGCTGGTCCCTGCAAAATTGGAAACACTAAAAGTTAAGGCAACAGGTACTCCACTGGGATCCTTAATGTAATAAAATTAACCAATGTGGACAGGGCTTGATTGAAATACTGCCATACTGTGTGCATTCTAGATACTTACAGAAAACCAGAAGTAATTAAAACAGAGGCTATAGCTATAAAAATTTATACTGAAATATGAAATAATGAGGAAACATATCTGATACAAGGGAATTGCCTCATTAAATCACTTTTATAGACAGTAGAAAATCAGGAAGATACAGACTGGCAAAGAAATACAGATGTAAACCAACATTTCTAATAACTGATAAAGCTTTTTTCCATAAGGGTGAATTAATAGGGGACTAAAAGTAGGACTTCCCTAATCTCCTGGGATATTTTCCCTTCATTTATCACAAAACGACTAGCAAATCTAATCAGGGTAACAGATGCAAACAAGCATTAAAGCAGTGTTTCCCTTAAAGATTAGGATCCAGAAAATGATGCAAAAGCACAATGTAAAGCGCAGCAGGCAGTAACAGGCAGAGCAGTGATTTGACATATGTGCAGCTGCCCAAGCTACATAAGGTGCTGGCAAACATTACAATAGAGCAGGCAGAATAGCTGTGTCTCAGCAAACTAGGTGATGAAGTATAAGCAGAGTCACAGACTGCATTTCAGGAGTCAATCAACCTAATGTTACAGTAACATGCAATTCAACCCCTCTGGTACTGAACCTTTTCTTCTGTTATATTTTAGTGTCACAGCACTTATATCAAGAAACATTGTAATGTTAGGGCCTGCATTCTTTGTCTGGGTGCTAAATAAATGCAAAATACCAAAGTGGTGACCTAAGGGTCTGATTGGAGTAAACAGCAGGGATAACTGTATTTTTCAGGGAATAACAAAAATTATTTTCATGGTATCAATATCTATGCTTTTAGAACTGCTTTATTTATTATTTCATATATATGTTTACTATTACTTTTGTTGTAGGTATTAAAGACCAGTATGTTAATTTGTTTTTCATTAGAAAAAAAATATTACAAGTACAAATTATATTGATTTCTAATAGTAAAGCTAAAATATCTAGGTTGATCAAGGATCAGCCCCATACCCTTTGTCTGACTATTCCAATGATCCGGTGAATGGAGGCTGCATGCAAATTGAAAGATATCCACACATGTACCTAAATTTACCTCTCTGGTCTGCTTTCCTTATTCCCATACAATCTACCTCCTTTTCTTACCTTCCATTTTCCCTCTAGATTCCAGGTCACTCTGCCCCAGTTAACAGAGTATGCCATGGTGAATTCTTTGTAGATGTCAGGCAAATGAATCAAAAGGAGAAAAAAATTCTGCCTAAACAACCAGCAGGAAGTAAGAGCAGCCATTCCTGGCTGGTTGGCAAGCCATGGGCTAAAACAGATCTCCGTGCTCCTACACATGTTTAGCAGCAGCAGAGACTCTCCTGGCTCAGCTGAGATGAACGGTGCACGTTTGTAAGTCTGGCAACTACTGGCCTACAAGGTGGGATATAAGCAAGTGAACTATCTGAACCGTCAAGGTGGACAAAGTTAGAGGTAAATGCAAGAGTGTCAAGATACTCTTCAGCTGCAATGATCCAAATGTTGTTTAAAAGACACACTGTAAACATAATGTATTTCTGGTTATGTATACTGTAAGACAGTAGGAAATTGATCACACTTCTTATCTGTTAAGCTTCAAACATAATTTTGATAATTTGACATGATCCTTTCTAGTAAAACCAACAAATCTATCAAAACTGTTATACAGATATTTTGCAATGTAATGTTTCTGCGCTTTAACTGAAACTGAGCAAAAATATATATTAGATACTATAAGAACATTTTTGATCACCTTATGATTCACAGCCTTGGAAGATAAAGATCCTGAAGCATATCCCCCCCTCTATATTTGAATCCTGTCTTGTATTAGCTATTGATTGATTGGGCCATAAGGAAAGAAGAGAAAGAAAAAAAAAAGAGTGAACAGCTAATACATTTCTTGTCATATATTAACTAGGCAATTGCGCAGAAACTCCCTTCCTATGCAAAATCCTAGAGTATTTATTGGTGTGCCATACATGTATTATATAGATCTTTGGACAGCTCTGGCTTTGCAGGACTGTACAAAGAAGATTCCTACAGCAATCCAACAACACCAAGTGCTGTAAGAACACATAGTAAGGATGCTCTAATGAGGTTACGGATAAATGAATCACTAAACTGTTAGAGAAATAATTTCTGTGACTGTTATTAATGTTCTTTAAAATTGTGATAAAAATCACATTAAATACATTAACAATTGTCTTCAAGAGAATTTGTCAACCTATATCTTGCCATATAAAGCTAAAATTGTGAGAATGCCACAATTGCATCTCCAGTACAAGTCAGTACAAGTCAGTCTTGAGTAACTTCTTAGTGCAGGCACCTCAAGTACTAGTAGGCATATTATTCAGGCTTGATGGATGAAGGACTGGTACATTTTGAAACCCACAACCAGAGCTTACTACATGGAAGGGGAACCAGGTTTATCTGCATCTTAGACATACCAAATAACTAAACAACGAAGGAACAAAAACACGAAAGAAAACAATCTTACCTGGAGACAAAAAAGAAGTAAATTGATAGAATATTTCAGTGTCCTTCTTTCGGCCACTATATCCCACAATACTGCCAACCTCTAGGGGCAAAGTCTTGAGATGTGCACCAGTGGCTAGGTCATGAAGTTGCAGGACATTCTTCACGTCATGCAGATAGCACAAAACTAGGAGGTTGGACCTCACACAGTCAACCCATTCTGCACAGCATGGAAAAGAAAAATAAAGCCACAGAAAATGCGATTAAAAAATTTAAGAAAGGAAACAATCAGACATAATCTGATCCTAAAATTCTTTACCATATCTAAATAGATGCAGCAAAATATCTCACATGTACTGTCTTTAGCTCTTAAATCTTTTTAAGTCGCCTGCCTTCTGAAACAAAAAAGTGAACCCAAAATCAAGTCTGACATTCTCTGGAAAGGCACTAACCATGCCACTTGAATTTAATTTATGCAGACAGAGGAATAAAGAATTGCTTAATCAATATGCTTATGCATTTGGGATGTTTATAGATCAGTAGTGCTCCTAAATATCACATATTTCAATGCAAAGCCCAAGCAAAACATTTATCTTTGCCAGCAACATTTAGGAAAATTCATAAAAATCCAAAAAAATTATTATGGCTCATACTCAAACTAAACTAATGAGGAAAAAGAGACACGTGATCCTATATTGCACGTTGAAATACAGAACCTAGAGGTTACTGTTTGTCTTGGTTTAAGTTATCAGGAGGCTTTCTTGTAAGCAAGCTCAACTCAGTGTAAGTAAAGGGCTGTGCTGGAGTGCTGTTCTCAACAGGTCATTAAAAATACCCCACATGCTTATTCAAGAAGCTAAGGTTGCTAAACAGTATTTTTGAGACTGTAAATCAGTAGAAGCAGGACGCAGCACAACAAACTCCATCCAGCAAAAGGACTCAGAAACAAGTAACTCTGCAGAGGTTCATTGCCTTTATGCCTCTCCTGGCAGTCCTGGGCTCCTGCAGAGCTGTCCACTTCGTTTGTGCAGTTGTGCAGGAATGAGAGCTCCTGATTCACAGAATTTTCCACACTTTGAGTTTGTTCCTCAGAATAATGGACTTGTTTTTCAAGGCATGCTAATTTTTTCAACTGGACTTCGGAAAATCCAAACCAATTATAATAAAAATCTGGGCTGCTGATTTCTATAAAAATCTCTGTACTTCTACTGACTGTCTCATTTCAATCTCCATCTCTGTATCCTGTGAAGTGTAGAAACTCTTCAGAGCTCCATTTCACCAACAATATACCACGTAACATATTCACTCCTGTCTCCTGTGCCACTGGCTTTAGTCTTTAGTGACAAATCTATTCATTTACTCATGCAGGTAAGAAAAAGATTGAAACATCTCAATCTCCCTCAGTATTTGTGTCATTTAAGAAACTACTTCAAAACAGAAGTATTTCAACTTCTCATTAACTCACAAACTGAATACAAACAAGAAAAAGTACAAACAAAGTTAAAAGTTAAGTATCCTGAAGGTGGTAATGCGGGGCAGTATTTCTGTTTGTAGGACTAGATAAGGAGGTGATTCTTATTCTCTTCCACCTATGTATGGGTTCCTTCCTCCCTGACAAGTCAGACTGGAAATCTAAATCATGGGCAAGGTATTAGTGCTGGACGATGCCTTTTTTATCTGGTGGAAGCAAAAAATGGGGAAATGGAACCAAATGCACAAGAAAACTCAGGTAGAACTGACTGGGCACATTGTAATGCCAAACTAGCACTTTGAGATGGAGAGTTTAAAATACCAGCATTGGAGAAAAAAACCATCACAACCAAAACAGAAGCATGTCAAAATTGACTGAATTTCAGTTTTATGCTATCTTATGTTATTCACATTTTAATATCCCTTTCCAGATTCCTCAAAGTTCTATAAAACCAAATAAATTGAATTCACAGAGTTCTACTGAAGACAGTCTTATAAATGCATCTTTGAATATTCCGGTTCCAGAATAAAAGTTCAAAGTTGTACCATGTGCCACTTCCATTAAGGTTAACAAGTTTGGGGTTTTTTCTTGATTGAAGGTCAAAACTCATTATTCTGTCACAATTAGCTTTCATATAGAGTTCAGGTCTGTCATGACCTCCTAATAACTTGACAAGAGTCTACTTTCCTTTTATCTTATTTCTGAAGGACCAGTGAAATTTAATATTTGTCTGACTTTCCAGACATATGAATTCATGTTTCATAAACACATAAATAAAGCTTTTCTACTCCTCTCTTCCCAAACATGACCACTGATACCTTTTTACCCTCAAACTTTCTAACTCCCTCATGAGTTTCTAGTCTAAACTGGGGAATTTTCTAACCAAAGCCTCAGAGAACAACACTAATTGAAATTTCAACCATGAAGTCATGACCTGAAATAACAAGATACAGCATAATATAACATTGTTTATAAATTAGTAATTTATATGTAATTTCAGTCCTAGAGTGGCTAAAATTTCTTAAGTGAGGTTGGAGAACATAATAAACTTTGTAAGTTAATATTTATATTCAATTACATATTTTGAAATATAGAATCATTCTTGGTTATATGAAAAAGGAGAATATGAAGTAATTTAAAATACCTGTTATATGGTCACTGCACAAATCTGCCAAAAATTTTATGTGTAAGAGGTTTATTAGCACAAAATATGAATTGAAAAGTTAGCATCCCAACAGTAACACACCTTTTTTGCCTGGCATTAGCAAGTATGAGATCCCATCTACTTTCACTGGTATTCTCAGCAACATCTCCATCTAAAATGTCCAATGTCACTCCCAGAATTTTCACAAACTTGATTATAAATACTGTCAAATCAACTTCAAATGTACATAATATATAGTTTTGCATCAGCAAAAATACTACATAAGGAATCTTTATTTTAAAATTGAACTGCGATGACCCCTTAATTCCTCACTAATCATTTGATGAAGTATTTCAACTCAATGGATGTTTTCATTAAAAGCTGAATTACATTATTACTTCGACTTACATATTACGAAGTGATATTACTCTTTTTATTAAAAACTCAATTGCCCAGGAGTAAGGCTGGTGGCTTATGTGGGGATTTCTGTCACTGAAGAACTTGCCTAGGAATCAGCAATATTAACTCTCCATCACCTTTTTGGTTTACTCAGCAGGGTGAAGATGGCAGATGAGAAGACAATGAAAAATGTTTTCAAAACATTCCAGCGAGATTTAGGAACACAGCTCCTCTGTATAGTACCTGTATTATAGCTGGGTTTGATGCATTGCTAACTGCCTTCAAAATTTGCAGTAATGGAAGCTACAAAGAAATGCAAAAAATCAAAACAGAGTAAAACACTGAAGCAGACTTGAAAGAGCAGATAAAAAAAAGCAGACAGTAAGAACTAACACTTATATATACACAGCAAGTTAAAACAATGCTGAATTATTAACAAGAGCTATTTTCTGACTGCAAGCTTCAAGCTGAGTCTCTGTTATTCCCACGCTTGGCACTGAGAACCTGTACTGTCGAGTTTGTTGCATTGCAGTCAGCCTCCTTGGTTTTGCTCATGCATTGCAGGATGCATCCTGCATGCCTCTGTAATTCCTGGAAGCTTTTAAGACTGTGTGCTTTCAAACTTCATATGCCTAAAAGCTATGCTCGATACTGTAGGCTTCCTTTACAGAAAATGGGCAGAAATAAGCACCTTTAGGACACAGTTCAACCACCACCCTGTCTTGGGATACTGCGAATTGCTTGCTGAGCAGTTTCATTCATTTAAAAAGCTAACCATCAGAGATCTCTCCAGTGTACAGTTTAGTTTATTTTTAGTTAATACCAATGAACAGAGCAGTTATTCTTCTGACTGCACCTAAATTTATCAAACTTCCTACTTACAATATCCCTGAGGCAAAGTATTTATATTGCTAAACAACGAACATACAGAGGTTGCCTTTTCCAACCTAAGTCTCTTGGTTCAGGCATTAGAGAGAGGCGAACACACTTGAAGACAGACCTAAGTATTGAAAGTAGGTGTGAAGGATTATCCCGTATACTGGCCATTGCTCTCTGAAGAAGACAGTGACCACTGTGATGACTACAACAGGTTACACACAATTCTTCAATGGCTTAATATGGGCTAGAGATGTTTAACAACTTTTTAACAAGGCCTAGAAAACTGAGTTCAACTATCTCTAGAACTTCTAGTTCAACCATTTAGAAATTCATATACTGCTACTTTCCAAAAACTTCTTTATTTTGACAGCTTTCATTAACAGCAAAGGCATGCCACTAAGTCAACATCTGCAATGTAGCCATGAACAACTTTTTGAAATAGCTTCAGGGAAAAAACCCGGGTTCAATCTGTACCACTAACACTGATTACTTACCAACAGTTTTGACCTTTCTGCAGCAGTTGCTACAGCATGTAAAGCGTCCAAAGGTACAAACATGCTTTGACAAACACAGGCTGAAATGCTCATGGAGAACATAGCAAGCTAGAAGAGCTAGGCATAGAGCTCCAGCAGAAATTGCTGAGTTACTGTACACTGTGCTTATGTGTCCACTCAACAAATAATGTAATTCAATGGACCATAAAAGGTGTAGATGCATGACAGACCTGGAAGGCCATTTTGGTTACTGTGATCATCACAGACAGTGACCATAAACTTCAGTGTCTCTGCAGATAAACATGCATCTATGCTGATCTCAAAATGACCTGTAACCATCACTCAGAGCTACTTATCAGCAAACTTGCAGGCAAAGCTTGACCAATTTACAGAATAAAACATGAATAATCCTGAAATGTAATTAAATGTTGACAAGCACTCACAATGTAATGCATATGTCTTCTCTCCAAGACACGATCTTCAGTGACAGCCTGCCATGTTAAAGTTACTGGAAAAGCTTAACCAATTTCAACAAGTCGAGGATTTTATATCCTGTATCCTCTCAGCATGAGACACACAAACAAGAGATGGCGTATGGAGAGGCAAAGCTCTTCTGAAGCTGCAAATATCTGCAGTAATGCTTTCTTAACCTACAGACTTTAGGTCATCTATGACTGATGCAGCCTTTCCATGGTAAAGTGAGTTACAAAGAGCCACAACTGCCCTGCCAGGGGAGCTGAATAAAACTTTCCCTCAGGGAAATGTATGTGAATCATATCCTCTCTCCATGTCCTCAGTGACTGAGGTTCGCTCGGTCAGATCTTAGAGGGTGCTTTTTATTGCTGTGAAATTCTGGAGCTAAGTAACATTCTAGTTAGTTTGTTATACTTTTTTCTCCACATTTCATAGTAGAAGCCTACCAATCTCATTACTTGCATTGCAGGCAATTTCTGCCACATTTCTACACTAGCCCTCCCTGCAGGGCTCTTTCTCCATATGACCTACACAGAAGGTCACACAACTGCTCCTCAGAACAGACACACAATCCTTCATGCATCCACTCTGCAAGCAAACCTCTCAAGCATGTAAGGCTATGGGTACTCTGAAGAACACCACAGGCTTACTGAGCACACAATCTTTCTGATGGCCAAGATCAGCATGAGAAATGACTAACATCCATGCACATCCTTGTCATTCAGGATTAACCATTTCACTGTGCTCATTCCAGACTTTCTCGCCAAGCCTCACTACAGTGTCAAGAGAGAAACTTCAGTTGCAGTGACTGCCCTCCCCATCTCTCAAGCATTTATGAATTAGCTAGAAGGTTAAAGGTATTTTTTCATTTGGGGGTGCATATTCTAGTTGAGAAAAGAGAAGCATTTCACTTGCTCTGAGTTTAGGTATGCAGAGGTGTCCAAGGCACAGAAAGTATTGTTAGTTCTGCCTCTGCTTGTTAAATGGTAAATTGAGATTCAAGGAACTGTTCAAGATCACTCTCTGCATCTACAACACATTCACGAAGAATATGTCTTACTTCTCAGCCCTCCTTATTCCGGAGATCTATTTTGCTTTTCTTTTCATTGTCATAAGCCAGGGGCTGGATACTAGCTGCTGCTCTCAAGTTGCCCTGCTCTACAAGTATTGGGCACTTTAGGGGAGGAGGATGTGCTGTCACAGTTCTCAAAGTTAATCATTTAACATTCTAAACCCAGCAGGTTTGTCCTATATCTTAGAACTAGGGTTGCAGTGTCTAATGATCAGTCTGCACTTACAGTTTCACAGCACTCTTACTTGCAGCTATGTGGTCATTTAAAGCACAAGTTCAACATTAGATGTGACTCTTTCCTATGGTTTTATTTCAGATTCACTGAAAATTAGAAGTAACACTTTATAAACAAACTCCAAAGGGGAGGAAATGAGTCTCATCACACTACAATATGCTCCAAGACTCCCTCTTCAATTTCATTTTAAAATAGCTCTCATCTATTTCTTCCCCTCAGCTTACAAAGTTGAGATCTAAATTAACCTCAACTCTGTGTGAAATCCCTGCTGAGAGATGTAACATGAGGTGCGTGTAGAACCTCACTGCAGGAACGTGCTTGTTTTTTTCCCCGTATTTCCCAAATGATTTCATTTATAAACAGCTCTTAAAAAAAAAAGGTCAAAGCCAATAAAAAAGTCTAATTTAAAGAATATGTTGAAGAAACCAAATTACATTCACATCACCTTGACAGTGTGTGCTTTTCTTGGTTATATTAGCTATAGAATCTTCCTAAGAATGCATTATGATATTTTGTAAAATATTTCTTTATGTCATTGATGAACACTAGCAGAGATTAATAATTCTTAATCCTGAATTCATTATTTGCAAATAAATTTATTTCTACAGATGCAAGTGCAGCTTTTATGAAACTGAATCTAAGTTAATATATAGAAATTAAGTAGGCTATGGCTTCCAGGCAGATCACACCAGAGTAGGAGATTTAAGCCAACGATCCATAGATCCCAGTAAAACACATTTGTGACCTAGGGCACAACTAGCTATAATGTTTATAAAGAAATACTGATACAGCTAAATTGTATCTAGTTAAGCAGTCACTCCCACACATATGTAAAATTGGACAAGCAGCAATACACATTCACCTTTTCAATCACTGCTGTCCTAGATTTAGCAGAAGGCATTGATTAAACTGTCATCTCTGGATCATACAAAATCAGACAATGAATTATTGTGTCTTTGCTATAAGCATGTATTCCTTAACAAATCCTAGAATGATTAAAAAAAGCATCACATGAAGACTGGCTTGCTTTCTGACTTCATCAGGTGAAGGAGTGGTTTTTTTAATTTATTCAGCACTACAGCTTCCTGAATATGATAAAACTCCTGTATCTTTGTGCTAAGGATACAACACTAATTTGCAACTGTATGCCACAAAGAAGTAACTGAACAATTCAAACTTTACTGTAAGATCTACTGTAAATCTACTAAAATCTACTTAAAACTCATCTTCTTATGGAGAAAGTTCCTTCTGTTAGTTTAATCCAACTTCTTTACACACTACTCCAAAAAGATAGAGAGAGAAGTGGACACATGATTACCTACTCTGGCTTCACATTCAAATACAGTATAAGATTAATGACACACACCAGATTCCTGAAAGTCACTCTGATGGTTTTATATGATAGATTGTTTGCTTTAAAGTGTTTACGAACTGAATGCCTGTTTGGTTTACACTCTAAAGGCCAGTGTTCTCAGCAAAACCATTTATCTGAACTTTCAGTTTTCTAAATGCAGTTCTCGTTAAGTTTGTATAGTCAAGGCTGTCACGTATAAGCCATTGAAGGAACATTGCTTGTATTAAATCTTTTTGTATGTGCACCATTACCGCACCATGACTGCCTTTAGAATCAAATCAAACTGGAGTTGAGCTAAATACTACAGTGTAGTGAAGAGCAGATGTGGCATTTAACTTATTGGGGAGGAATGTATAGTCAGAGCCTATAGATCCACTGGTCAAAGCTCTTTTGGCTGCCTGGACCACAGCTCAGGTAAATCCACATATGGTTAACCATATTTCATGTCAGTCACATGTTTCTGCCCCATTCTATCCAGGCACTCACCATATCTAAGTCAATTCTTCAACTTGGTCCCACTTTGTAAATTGCTGCTCCTCATAACTTAAGCATAGCTTAGCAGACTGTCAACAAATTTGCACATGATCAAAATTAAGACTTGGAAGCAATTTTTCTCTTATTATTTATTCTCTGCTTAGGACTCGAAAGATACTCTATTTAAGACACATGTCATTCCTGATTCAAATAGTTCACAATCTTACGAAATGATTCATGCTTCACCAATCTCTATTTGCTACTTTTGTGTTAACTAAAATTCTTTCAATATTCTAGACCCCCAATCATTTGTAACACCACTACAATTCTGGGAATGTTCAGAAACAATATTTATGACACGCTGAGCACATCGAGGCTGCAGCAAAAATCATGCAGAACACATTGTAAAATGCTGACAGAAATTAAGATTTTTTTTTTAAAGTGTCTTGAAAAGCCTTAAGATGCCTTTGAAATAGCGGTCAAACAGGTTTATCTTAGTGAGGGAAGACAGAAGTTACTGTATATACACATATCAAATCATATACAGAAAGAGAACTCTACTCATTCTACAAAGCAGCTCTTCACTACAAAAGTAGCAAACGTGAAGGAATTTGTATAAAAAGCAATGTATTTTTAAATGATTATGCTGATCAGATACATAATTGTATTTTGCACTATATGGAGAACAAACTACATAAATGCACACTAAGCATCTGCCAAAAAAACAGCTCAGAAGAGGGTTTTCTGTATTATTTGGAACTACTCCTAGGCTTTCATCAAGCTTTCTGCAAAAAAATAGGATTAAAAAAATAAACCTTTATTTTAACTATATCAAAACCAAATATTTACACTTTGAACTTGCTTTTATACTTAAGTGAACTCTATGCCCTTCAACTTTCCTTAGGTTTTGTTTTCAAGTATTGTTTACTCCTCTTATCCAGGAACAACAAAAAAATCTTGTCTCAAATTCTGACCAATTCTGTTCAAAGTGTGCTACACTACTGCCGGATTTGCTCTTTCCCTTCTTTCTGTTTACAAAGTCCCTCTTGTTGTAATCCCTGACTGTCTAGTAAATATTTAATACACTGTCATAAAGCAGGAAAATACTCTCCCCTCATTTCCTTGAAACACAGAATTACAACAAGGACAGATGCAGCAACTTCACTATGGCCATACAGGTTGTAAGAATAGAGAGGCAGAGGGAGGGAGAGGGAGGGAGCCAGAGAGGGAGAGAGCCAGAGAGGGAGACAAAGAGAGACAGACAGAGAGAGAGACAGAGACATGCAGAGAGAGAGACAGAGACGGAGAGAGAGAGAGAGACGGAGAGAGAGAGAGAGAGAGAGAGAGAATTAGACGGGGAGAGAGAGAGAGAGAGAGAGGAGAGAGAGAGAGGGAGAGGGNAGGGCGAGAGAGAGAGAGAGAGACGGGGAGAGAGAGAGAGAGAGACAGAGAGAGAGAGACGGAGTTTGAGAGAGAGAGACGGAGATTGAGAGAGAGACTGAGACTGATTCTGGCAGCCAGGAGGGCCAATCATGTCCTGAGGGGCATCAGGCAAAGCACTGCCAGCCAGTAAAGGGAGGGGATTGTCCCACTCTGCTCTGCACTAGGGCAGTCTCACCTTGAATATTGGGTCAGTTTTGGGCAACACAATATAAGATAGATATTAAGGTATTGGAGAGTGTCCAAAGGAGGACAATGAAGATGGTGAAGGGCATTGAGGGGAAGCCATATTAGGAATGGCTGAGGTCACTTGGTCTGTTCAGCCAGGAGAAGAGGGGACTGAGGGGAGACCTCATCACAGTTACAACTTCCTTGTGAAGAGGAGGGGGAGGCACTGAACTCTTGTCTGTGGTGAACAGTGACATAGCCCAAGGCAATGGCCCGAAATTGCCAGGGGACGTTTCGGCTATATTAGGAAAAGGTCCTTCACCCAGAGGGTGGTTGGGCACTGGAACAGGCTCCCCAGGGAAGTGGTCACAGCACCAAGCCTGACAGAGTTCAAGAAGTGTCTGTATGATACTCTCAGGCACATGGTGTGACTCTTGGGCACGGTCCTGTGCAAGGCTAAGGACTGGACTTGATGTCCAGTGCCTTCCAACTTATCACAGACTGTGATTCTGAATGTCTTATATCTCAGCAAGTCTTCTAACTGCAAATCCTACACAAAGTTTAAACACAGGAAAGAAGTAAGAAGATCTGCAAAAGATAATTCAGTAGACTAATTACTGAATTAATTTGAAAAAAGCAGAATAGGCAGTGTTTAACTTAACAAGAACTCTTACCTAGAACATCTTTTGGGTGTTCAGGGACGAGAACTTTCCATTTGGATTCCTCTGGATCACTGAAGTCAATGTTGATTAACTGGTAATTTGGAGAATTGCGGTTTGTCTTGAAAGTGAACACTGTTCCTTCATTGGTGACATACTCATACTCAGCTTCAAAATTATCTATCAGTTTCACCCACTGAAGAATTCCTAAAAGATCAAACATAGAATTCTTCACCTCCTGAAACAAAACATTTTAACATCTGAAGGCAAGGCCTTCCTGACAATTGCTGTAGGCTCTTTCTTGAACAATGTCCATGACCAAAAGCAGTACAACTATGGAAAGACCAAAATGCTTACTAAGCATTAAGAAATTTCAAAGAATTCTCCGGATTGATAGGCTGCAGTGGAAAAATTCCAGTTCACTGATATGTTAACATAACTGGTTTTGAGGAATTTCTAGCAAAATACACGCAGAATACAGACAGAATTATGGCTAGTGTTTCACCTGCTTTCCTAAGGAGGTTCTGGAAAGCTCAGATTATTTTCTACAGAAGTGCTTCTATCACATACTGCTGTGAAGCCAATGCCATCAAGCACATCAGGTTCTTGTCAATGGAGCTCATAAGTCTCTGCTTCTACAGACTTCTTAGAATGAAGAGTTGCAGCTGAGTCAAAGATTGCACTAAGGTTTCAAGCTCAATCTTATTTTAAATGGCTTTTCTAAAATTACCATATAATTATAAAGAAATGCTGCTGGATTGGTTTTTAATTTCTGAAAAAAAATAATCCTTTGAATTAAAAGTTTTCCATTCTCCTTAAAAGCCCAGAACTTCCCACAGAATAGAAATTATGCTATTTGAGTGAGTACAATAAACTTCTACATGGGAAATTTTGCTTTCAACCCAAGAAACAACATTCCTGAAATGTTGTTCTGCAGAAGCTTGCCACGACCTAAGGACAACCACAATTAGCCAAAATGTTAATACCCAGGTTTTTCAAGAATGAAATTGAATTCTCCCTATCAACCCCCTAGAATATCACAGTAACAGAAGTGGACTTCTCTCAAACATGAATTGGCTCAGTTTCAGACTATGATACAGAGTAAGTAGTATTGACTCAACCTGGAGTTGGGATTTTAAGACTCCACTACTTTTTATTCACATTTTACTGTTCTGCAATAGGTTTAGGTTAGTAGAAAGAAAAAGCAGCAAGGTTAGATAATATATGTAATATACTTGCTATACCCACAACACAACCTATCATCTAAACTTGGTATTTTAAGTATCATAGATCAGCTGTGCTGAAAAATCAAACCCCTTATTGATATAAGAAATCTTAAATTGATCAACTCTTGTTATGTATTTGTATCTTAAAATAATATTTGATGCACACTCTGCCTCCTTCCTAAAACTAAATGTTGGGTCTTTGCTTTTAAGTATAAACAAATAAACAGTTCATAAATCTGTTTATGAAAATCTAGAATGCAATGTTTGCATCAATAAAAAAAGTATTTCAGCTTATTTTATAATATTAAAAGCTGAGCAGAATCATTAATGAAAGTAGATCAGAGCTGAGCTGTAATTACCGTAAGTTTAAAAAAAGAAAAGAAAATTGAGGAAGCAGTGAGATGACTAAGGTAATTTTAAACCCATTAGATGTAATAACAGAGTATAGCCAGGCATGGTACATTCATAAAGCTCGTATCTTTTAATTGCCATTTTCGTTTAAGGAAAACTTCCCTGTCTCTTCATGCAAAGTGATAGATTAGCCAATTACTGCTGTAATACAAACTTGGTATCCTGTCTCTGAGTGAATACGTTGCCTGTTAAACCTTGGTTTTTGCTGAGGTCCAAAGTTTTGCCCTTCTCAAGAGATTCCATCTTGAAGAAAAATCCTGCTAAGTCACTCCAGTTGCTGTGAGTTCTACAGACAAAACCTGCTTTGATGACCAGTAAAACAAAGAAAATCCAGCCTACAGTGAACACTGACAAACACCAGTGAAACTTTTAATCCACAAACTTTTTAGTAAATAAAAACATTAACTGCAGCATAACACCATAACAATGTCGGAACATTTGTATTTTAGTATCTGACAGAATAAACCATTCTAGTAAAGAATAAGACTTTAGAAAAAGGAATCACTAGACTGTTGAAGAAACCTCCTTTTTAATCGTAAATCTGCACAGTAGTTGTGGTCTCCCTAAGTGCAACAGGACTTGGATTCCATGAAGAAAAAGGACAATAATGTGATATTAGGGATTTACACTGCTTCTTTGCTACTCATTCAACCACTCCCAAATGAACAGCTAGCAAAAAAGCAAGAGGGTTGATGTTCTACAGGGGTACACTTAGTTGTTACTGTACAAAAACAAAAGCATTCATCCTATAAAAGTGGATGTTTTACAGTCCTTAGAAGACAAATACTGCAGATGAATTACCTCTCAGTGAGTGTCTCACTAAAGTGATTAAATAAGGCCATACCTAATCTAAGATCAGAGGCAATAATGAGGCAGCTACAGGCAGCTGAAAGAGACAATTGCATCAGGTACATCATTACTGTACAGAGTATGTGCTGCCGTTTTCCAGAGAGAAGAAGAAACTCTCTGCAATGACACAGATATCAGATGTAAGAGGACGCTTCTTTATGGCTGGTTGCAGATGACCTAGTTGTGGCCATGACTGAAAGGGATGCTCTAGCATAGCCTTAGATTCTCCTCCTTAGCTCTTTCCTTTGAGTGAGGAACAACAACCTGGTGACAAACACAGCCAGTTCACTGGTCACTAATATGGCTGAAAACTGATGGGGATACTTACATCACTTATCTCCAGGTCATTCCAGTGGCAGCACAAGGAAGGGGCAGATCCTTGCAGCTTCCTAGTGTGGCACTGTCCCCCTGTCAAGCACTCTAGCCTTGCCTCTCAGTAACAAAAAGAACAGTATGTCTCTAAGTTATGACTTCAAAAAGTACTGAAAAAAACAAAGTGAAGAACGAGCACTTAGCTCATTTTTTATGAAAGGAAAGAGGGGAGGGAGGAGTTGAAGAACTGGATCTTGATAAGGCATTTGCAGATATAACCAGCAACCCTGTTGAGAACATGAATCTTTAGAAGAGTCACTGAGAAGTGGATTTGTAGTTCAGGATCTCCTTAACACCTGAACCACTTCAGTTTAATCCACAAAAGGATACAATGAAACAGATTTATTAGATATAGGAGAAGCATGACAGTTTACTGTATACTGCTGGTATACTTTAATCCTTTTCCCTGCCAGTCCTTACATTAAAACACATTGCTGCAAAGATACAGATGGTTTTGCCTATATATCTTATACCGGCCAGTTATCCATCATCAAATAATTGCAATAGAAGAAGAATTGCAGGTAGAAGACAATAAAGCCACACTACACAACAGAAAATCATAACCCTATAGAACTAGCCTTTCTGCAAAGGACAAAAGAAACATCCAGTGAGCAGACAGAATTTTTAAATAAAATTTTTGGATCCACAGAAGATCAAAAGGGAAACTGTATCAGTAAGCAACACAGAATAAGCCCTCAATCTTGTACTAGCATCTCAACATAGTAAAACATTCACTGTTGTGCTGAGAGCTCCGTGTGCTGAAGTAGGTCTGTAACTGAATGATGACAACGACATGAGAATGAAAAGCTAACATGAACAAACTGGTAATAGCATGAATGATCACAAAGTCTGTTACCAATGCTCTTTAGACAAAAAGGACAGAGCAGCTGAGAGTCACTGATCGTCAGTTCACAAAATGTTCTCAATACTTACTTTTGTATTTCATGTTTCATGGAAAGGCTAAACAATCAATTCATGGCAAATAACCTCTCAACTGTGTCTGCTGGAGAGACAGGGCTTAGTAATCAACTAGTGGTAGGTTTCTCTGATACTGTGAAAAAAGTTTTCAACAGGAAAACATTGGCATTTGGCTTTTTTTCATGTACTCAAGCAGTCAAAGATACAAATGTTCATCTCCATAAATTTATATTACATTCTGACTTAGTTATATTTTTTGCCAGACAGTTTTTCTGGAAAGGGGGCAGTCTGAGAACTCTCAGAAAATGAACCAGCAGGTTTGGCTCATAACAACAATGGGACAGGCTTTCTAACCAAGTGAGTCATACCACAATTCATTATGGAACCTGTACATTTGATTATGGAACGACATTAATCAGGTAAACTTCTAGTCAAGGAAAGATCCTGATTTTTCAACTTTTAGATTTTCATAAAATCATAGAATGATTTGGGTTGAAAGTCCATCTAGTTTAAACCCTCCTGCTGTGGACAGGGGCATCTTTACCTAGATCAAGTTCCTCAAAGCCCCATCCAACTCTGACTTAGGATGGGGCATCCACAATCTCCCCAGACAACTCCTATTACAGTATTTCACCACTCTCACAGTAAAGAATTTCTTCCTAATATCTGATCTAAATCCGCCCTCTTTAAGGCCATTTCCTCTTTTGCCATCACACACAATCTCTTTAGCTTTCTTGCAGGCCCCCTTTAGGTACTGGAAGGCTGCAATTAGGTCATCCTGGAGCCTTCTCTCCCCCACTCTGAACAGTCCCTGCTCTCACTCCAGTTGTGCAAGTCATACAAACACGTTTCCATGATGGCAACTATGTCACAATTTTCCTGCTGCACTATGACTTCCAGTTTCTCCTGTTTTTTGCCCATACTGCATGCATTGATGTAGATGAACTTCAGCCTGGGTACTGATCCCACCATCCTTTTGCAGGGAGAAGCCCTAATTCCTACGTGACCATTCTCAGTCACTTCCATGGTTTCTAACACATAATAACCTCTTGAGTCTTAGCTGCCACTTAGGTCTCCATCTCCTCCCTCCACTGAGATGGCATACCAAAGGACCTTGCTAACAAAACAGTTAAACTCTACAATTTAGAATTCTGTCAGACAACATTCAGCTACTGCACGTGATATGGCCACAGTTCACTACAAGTACTTACAGACTGTATTCTCACTGTATCCTTTCTCATCCCATCAGAGAGCAGCCTGTATATACCATTTATACTGCTGGATATTTAGATGCAACAGAGAATCCAGTATTACACTGCTGTCATTCCAGAGTAAGTCATAACAATTTGAGTTGGCTTCCGTTAGTTACAGTACACAGCTTACAGTGGTGTGCAACACTTTCCTATGTGAAATGAGAGCAGAGCAGAGCAGTACAGATCGTGGCTAAACATTGATCCATTGTGCCCACCTCTGCCTCAGTTGCTCTATGCTGAAAGCACAAGTGTACTAAAAACCTCAGTGCATACGGGATTTTTATTTCACCTGCAAACATCAAGCTCCTGCACTGATATTAATTTTTTTGTTCTATTTCCCTTATCTGCAGTAGCATCAACTGTGCATCTTCACTTGATTTGCACCTTTCAACTGCCTAAGATTTTTCTTCACAAATATTCTGAGCCAGCTATCCCATTTTATGACATTACTCCTGCTGAGACCTCTGACTTTGCTCCACCAGCAGGTTTCTTGAAAAAGAAGCTAACAGAAAAAAGGAAAAAAAAACCCACAAAACACAAACAATCTGAGTGCGAAACATTAAAAAGTTGACAGATCATGCTTTTGTGTAAATAACTGGCTATTCCTCCCTATATTTCATTCCCTTTATTTGGTATCTAGAGAAGAATTAGTGTAATGATTAACTAATTCAGTAACATACCAGAGTTGGGGCACAAAAACTAAGTATTTTAAAGGAAAAACACAGTTCTATTTCTTATATTTCCAGCGTGAAAAACTTTCTTAACCTCCAAATTACTGCTTTTATTACTGTGGATACTAAAGAAAGCTGGATTTCTTTTTAAAAATAATATGAAAACTTCTATCTCTACTATAAAACTTCACATTGTCACCAGAGAAGAGACCTACAAGGACAGTAACTATGAGATCTTTAGGATGACAACAGTTCATATGTGCTGGTTTTGGCTGGAGTGGGGGTGTACAAGATGTTGGCAGGGGACACAGCCAGGACACCTGACCCCAACTGATCAAAGGAATATGGCTTGATGCTCAGCATATAAAGCTGAGGGGAAGACAAAGGAAGTGGGGAAAATTGGAGTGATGGCATTTGCCTTTCCAAGTCACTGTTAACTGTGATGTAGTCCTGTTTTCCTGGGGATGGGTGAACATCTGCCTGCCCATGGGAAGTGGTGAATAAATTCCTTCTATTTTGTTTGTGCATGCAGTTTTTGCTTTACCTATTAAATTGTCTTTATCTCAACCCATGAGTTTTCTCACTTTTACCCTCCCAATTCTCTCCCCCATGCCATGGAGGGAAGCAAGAGTGCAGCTGCGTGGGGCTGAGTTGCCAGCTGGGGTTAAACCATAGCAAGTCATCATCCTTCTCTGATATCCTAGAATACTGACAAAAGCAGACAAGGTGATAGTGGTGAATATGCTAACTAAGGAAAGTTTGTAATCTGCAAAAATAACAATTATACTGACATGCAGATGAAGGTTAATCTTTTTTCACCACTGCTACTCATAACAGTAATCAACTTAATGACACAAGGCTGGCCAGTTCACAGTGCAGTCACCATGCAAAATATGTCTGAGGTTCTCATGCATAAGCACATTTTCACTGCTGAATATTGTCTCACTAAAGCAAGACAGAGCTACCAGACTTATTTAAGATACATACACTCAAATGGGCTTCCAAATTTCAAGTATTCCCTACAAGAGAAGATTTTGAAAACTGGGCCTTTACTTTGGAGTTTGTCACAGCATAATCCACACTAGTTTTTATGTTCAATAAAAGACAGATAATCTCATGGTACACGACATGCTTCTAATTAGAAGAGACTGTTTCAGGGCCCCTGTGGTACGTTCATGACATATATTGCAAACTGAATGGCAGAGAAGAGCCCTTCACTCAGACATCTACTTCCACTTCAGAATCTAACTTCTTTTTAAATCATGCAATACTCAGCTTGCTCTCAAGCTCTTGGTTGGAGCCAAGCAGCTATGTGAAAGGACTCAGGATTTTTTTACCTCTTTCCTCTTCAAAGCTACAAATATTTAATTCAGTGTCTCACTCTGGTCTCTAAAGGCAAGAGAGATTTTCAAACAATTTGGACTCTCTTTGAAAGCCAGACCCCTTTATATCTTAGGACCTGACTTCACTTACGAAGGTCCGAAGGATGGAAAACTGGAGAGGAGATATTAAGAAGTCCCTGGAAGGAATGCAACTTCATTGTGTATGTACTGAGAGGGCTCTCAGTACAACTTCAGCTGCAGATGATGGATGACAGCTACTCAGTGATTGTGGAAAGTTAATGTATTTGCCATCTAAAAAATAAATAAATGTAAAGAGGCAATGTTTATTCTTTTGAGTTAAAAAAGTTTGGGCATGTCAAGATATAATCAAAGATTAATCCAGAAGAAAAAAATCAAGCATTTTTATGAGCAGACATTTCTCTATCAGTTTCAAGGCTTCTATTTTACTTCCACTGGGATAATCACTCAAAGGATGGCAAAAGAGAATATGCTTTGCTTTGAGAGTTATAGATTACATCCTCAGGTAGAAGAACACAGCAACAAAAGAACCGGCATCAAAGGTAATCTCTCTCTCTCACACCACATTTTCTCTAATATACACAAAGAAAAGCACAAATAACTAATCCAAAAAAACTTCATTATGAATACTATTTATAAATGCAATGTCCAGTCAGACAGTGGCACAATGAAGATCTTGCTAAAATTAATAGCAAGTTATTTAATTTCCTAGAATCATTGGACAGTTTGGGTTTGAAAGGACCTTTAAATGTCACCCAATCTAACCTCCTTGCAATGAGCAGGGACATCTTCAACTAGATCAGGTCAAAGATCCTATCAAAGCCCCATTCAACCTGAACTTCAGTGTTTCCACAGATGCAGCATCCATCACTTCTCTGGGCAACCTGTTACAAGTGTTTAATCACACTCATTGTAAAAATCTTCTTCCTTATATCTAATATAAACCTACTCTTTTTTAGTTTAAAACAATTACCACTGGCAAATGGCCCTACAAAAAGTTTGTCCTCATCTTTCTTGTAGGCTCCCTTTAAGTACTGAAAAGCACAGTCTCCCTGAAGCCTCTTCTCCAGGCAGTACTGTGTCCAGTTCTGGGGTCCTCATACAAGAAACACAAGGAGCTACATGAGATGCTCCAGCAGAGGGCCACAAAGATGATGAGGGCTCTGGAGCCAATTTCTTAACCACCAAACAGTCCACCCATCAAATCTATCTCTTCAGTTTAGAAAGATGTTGTAGGAGATCACATCAAAGGCCTTACAAAAATCCAGATAGATGACATGTGCAGCTTTGTTTTGCTGCTAATTAATTTTTATTACTAATAATTTGCCTCCAATTAAAAAAAAGTACACTGAAATTAAAACTCTTTGAAATTGCCTCTTAAGGGATATGAAACATTTTTCTTAAAGTAAACACTATAGTTGAGGCATCTATACATCTTTCAAGACAACTGATTTTTTTTCTCCCCATTTGTTACAGAAATAGGATATAATAGTCTTGTTTAGATGTTGACTTTTGAAACTTTTTTTTTTTAAAGTTACTTCTATCATAGAAGTCTTTCAAAAAAGGGAAGGGTATTCTTTCACCACATTCTACCTTACAGCTGGTGTCTATGGTCTCCTCACTATCTCTTGTTTATTTTCATTACAAAGGTTTTGATGCACTTTTTCAGGATACCCAGCACATACTGACTCATCCCTTTCATGTTACTGTATATAGCAGTGTTCATTGCTTATTTATTTTTTAAGAGGGCCTGATAAATGGCAAGACTAAAGCAAGACACAAAAGGCCAAATAATCCTATTTTCAACAGGAACTGTATAAACATTACTTTTTGCTTCCACCTGCCCTCAAGTCACATATGTGCTTTCTTCAATATGGGGAAAAAAAGAACAATCTTCTAAACAAAGAAGCAAAATAAAAATTCTTAAGGCTGACAGTCCTGCTCTTAAATTCCTTCTTGCTACCTCTCTCTGCCAGTCTAGTACAAAGCAGTTCCATCTGACAATGACTAAGCAACCAGCAAGCTGTGAACTTCTGTGTTTGCTCAGCTTTTATCACATCTTTCCAAACCAGTGGTTTTCATATATTTAACATGAGCTCCTCTTCCCCTATGTGTCCTCGTACCACCTTACACTGTTCCCACCAGACACAAATTATCAATCTCCAAGAAGACCAGTGCCCAAACATAAAAGCCCCTACCACTGCCCTCTCTCCACAAAGCCCTTGTACCTCCTGCTTAGACAAACCTGCATTTAGCTTCCCTTCCAACCACCTTCAACAACTCAGACTGTGCTTTCCAGTTAGCCAGCCCTCTCAATTTTTTGCATTCTAGGAGTCATAGAAGCTTCTCACAGCTTCTGTGTGCTCAGAGGTTATAATAACAACAGCTGCCTCTTCTGATCCCCACACTGCCTTACATCCCTTCTTTTATCCCCTCTGTTCTGATGCTTCTGCTCCCCCAGAGAGGAAAGCGTGGCTCTGCCCAGAGCTCTGAGTCACTGACTCATAAAACAGTTCTGTTGTGCTTCATAGCTGCTACCACAATACAAAATAAAGAAAAAGGTCAGTATTAAGGATAACTTCAACAAGACCAATAGGCCGTGTCATGCTGGTCTAATTTCATAGCCAAGGGCGATTAAACAGCTTTCATTTATTTCTTGTTCCACAACAACAGATTGGTGCTAAATTCTTTCTTCACTACACCAAACCACATATTCAAAAGACTAAACAGTAATGGCTGACAATCTAATTGAAAAGAAAGAGTCTCATTTCTCAAGAAAGGGGAAAAACAAAATTATTATCAGGCACAGAAACAGGAAGAGACATACCACAGGAAAAAAAAAACACTTTGTTCTTTTTTTAAGTTGTTGTTTGGTTGGGGGGATTTGTGGGATTTTTTTTGGCAAGGTGTACAACAAGGTTGCTAATATATAACTGCTTGATTACTGTGCATCCAGCTGTTAGGCTACTATGAGGCATTTTCAGGTATACCAAAAACAGTTAAGGAAAGTAATTAATGAGAGAATTTTCTTGTTTGAGGGGTTCAACATATCAACACATCAGTTCAGGAAACCTGACTGCTGTCAGTATTCTGGAAGACAAATTTGATAAAATAGATACAAAAAATCATGCCTTACAACACTCAGCTACTGGAGAAGTGTGTGGGTTTTCAAAGAAATATCATTAGATCACTTTTAAATGTTTATTACAAGAGTCAAAGGTTGAAAAGTATATTAGCAGTTTGGCAAGATAAATAGGGAAATCCAGAGTCTCGAATAAGGGGTAACCTTCTGGACATGACCCTATAGTGCTGTCCTTCCTGACGCAACACACAGCTGCTGCACTCCTGCTGCTGACATTTCATAAAGCAAAATTAAACCATATGACTTGGTTTAGTGGCTGACAAAGTGTAGTCAAATCCTGACAGGAATCCCCTAATTTTCATTTTCCCTGATCTTTCTAAAGCTCACCCCACATGCAACCAAAGAAGCAAGAATAAAGGGAAAAGCTCCCACATCCACAGCTATTTCAAGTGGCGTACAGCAAGGGGAGTTACCCCAAAAGCTTAAAGAGCAGCCCACTCGTCTCCTCTCAGCGGTGTCTTCTCACAGAATTGCCTCGCCACAATACTGTGAGTTATGGCCACAGGTATCTAGACTTGAGAAACAGAGTATTTGTAAAACACCAATATAACATAATAAAAGCTTTTCAAAAAGTGCATTTGGTTGTTAGTTCTAAACATAAAATTCCAATCAGTAAATGGTCATTTCTAATACAAAGAGTTTTGTCATAAAAACTATGCCACAAACTGGGTTAACCTGGTGGGATTCACGAGAGGCCTGTGGTACTAGGGGAGCAGAGGAAAAATACCGGCCAAACTTCTTATCTTTTCAGACTAATTTAAAATTCCCATTAAAAAAAAAGCTATTATGTATTTGTCATAGGCTGGTTATCACAGTGATTTTCTGTTCTAAAAAGGAGCATTCTTGGCACAAATAGCTCACAATGGCCCACTTAAAAACCTAGCAAACAACCTGAATATTTGAAGAGGAAAATGACTCAGTCCATATACAGTATAAACACTGTGAAGGCGGGGAGGGAAGCATGAAGAACATCTCAGCTACTCTGGGAAGCAGATTAAGATGCTCAGGTGCTCCCTGTACTGTTCATGGAAAGAAATAAACACACTACTGTGTAGATTATCTTGTGGAGAAAAAAAATCTGACAAGAATTATTACAGAAGACTTCACTGCAAATTCAATTAATCTACAGCTCTTGACAAAAATATCATGAGTAATCACATACAGTAAAAGGGGAAGACCTATCTGACACACTTAATTTTTCAAATATAAAAATAAACAAGTCAAATCCTTTTAACTTCATAAACATTTAGAAAGTCTACTCTCATTTATAAGATGTGAAGTCCATTCAGAGACAAGGTAATTTCCTGCTCAACACAAGGCATGTTAACTTCCACTGGTCCACAGTCTGAGAAATAAATCAAGAATCAATGAATACACAGGACATAACACAGAACTAATAAAATGTCATGCTTGTATAGAGTCTTTGATGATACCATTATCACCTCACTTATTTAAAGGAACTATATGCAAAAAGCAACAACTCATGCTGTGCAGGAAGTAAATGAAAAGCATTAACTCACCATTACTAAAACAATAATGAAGTGGCAGATATTGGGTAAACCATGTTTCATAAAAAGGTAACTTGTGAGAAAGTTAAGTCAGAGGTTTCCCCTACATCAAAGCAATTTACTTTGGATTGTTTGGCACCCAGATTATTGTCCTGAAATGCACAGAAGTGACAGAGGTACCAGCAGATGATTTCACAAGGAACAGATTTTCCACACTTTCCAAGCTAGGAAACTCATCTTAAGGAAATATATGGAGCGAATACAAAGTCTCATCCCAAGAGACAACATCCATAGTTGAAGCAAAGTTAGGTGTGTGTTCTCCATGCTATGCCATTACAAGAAAGACACGAACTCATCGTATATTTTGTAACACCTTAGAAAGGTAGTTATCTATCAAACATGGACTACCTACATCCCGGGGAGTTTGAACTCTGCCCCTCAACACTGCCTACTTTCCGATTTCAGTAGCTCCATAGATAGGTTTACTTGCATGCTTTTCTGTGGTCCCTGTCTCTGTTTGATGTTTATACAAAGAAATTGTTGCTTAGGATTGCATGTACCATGGGGTAGCAGAGAATCCAAAAGATAAATACTGAAATATTTCAGAGTTGCAATGTCCAGATCACGTTACAGATCTTTCCAATATGGGACAAACGATGAAAATATACACTACGTTCCTTATTTGTAAGGTCCAGTATTCTTTCTTCACTAGCAAGACTGAAGATGACTTGCCTTCTCACAAAGGAAAGCAATATATTCCCTGAAAAAAATGGAAATTATTTAAAACAACAAAAATAACTAAAGGTAACTCAGCTAAAACATGTCAGGCACCTCAAAACAACAAGGCATTTTGATTGAGCATCACTGCCTAACTGCCAGTTGGAAAACAAGACCAGTGTGGTAAAGAAAAGCTTAAAGGAGCTGCAAAAAACCCAAACATCATCTGGGACGAGAAACAGAGGAAGAGCTACAAAATTATTGTGTCGCTTTGGAAAGGAAGGTATTATTCCTACTACTTATAGATTTTTAGCAAAATCATTCTGTTCCATTTCTTGCTGATTCTTGTGGAATAATCTGGATCTTCCCCTTTCAGCCTCTCAGATAGAAAATTTACTGCAAATTTACTTTTTTATTTGTATTGTCTAGACAGTCAGTAAAAATGGGATAGGCATGTAATTGAGCATAAAT
This sequence comes from Sakesphorus luctuosus, assembly GCA_013396695.1. NCBI lineage: Eukaryota > Metazoa > Chordata > Aves > Passeriformes > Thamnophilidae > Sakesphorus > Sakesphorus luctuosus. The sequence goes on from VWZD01010237.1 coordinate 249,202, forward strand.
ATCACAAAAGTTCACAATTTAAGAAGGCAAAAACAGGTTTTACAGCTTGTTTTTTCAACTGGATGTGCTTATCCTGTTGGATTAATCTTTCCAAAGCAGCCAGAAACTCCTGAGTTTAATCTGAAATTAAAAAAGTAAATATTTTTCTTGCTATAAAATCATGTCATATATAAATAAGAGCCAAAAGGGACGACTACTCATTCCTTTCACCTGCTGAGGAAAGAAATATCTGAGCTCCTATAAGTTTGTTATGGGCTATATTGTGTTGCTTAGTGATTTCCACAGTAGCTGACTCATTCCTGAATTCACAGACATCTTCCAAGTTCTAGCAGGCAGATATTTATTAAGTGTTTTCTATTTCCACACATGAAACATAGTGTTTTATTTTGCACTCCTGTTTCTTCTTTCTCTTTTCCCCCCTTTTCACCCTGCTTCTCCACTCCACTCTACCTTGCAAATTTAAGCAAAATAATTCAACCAGATGTTTTCTTTGTGGGAAAACAATTTTTTTCTGCCTTTCAGACAAAAAAACCCACCAAAAACTCTACTCTGAGCAAGCAAGTCTCTTCATATATAGCTAAAAATGTTTCAAAAAATTGTACATCTCTAAGATACAATAAGTTACAACTAAAGCCTATAAATGAACTAGCCAACCTTACCCACAAAGGCAGCATATTTACTCTATTGCTATTAATCTTTCTAAGCTATGACTTCACGAAACAAGTAAGTTCAGAACTATGAGAAATCTGTTGACTTCAGACTTGAAATATTTCATGAGAGTATAACTCACTCACATATGTCCATCTGGGTGCTGAAGCGTACTGGTTTAGCTAAACGAAACAAGCCTCCAAAAATTAATACAATGAAAAACTGTATCAATAATCGCTTGTATTCGACATGGAGTGAATCATCCTGAGGGAGCACAGGAAAGCAGGAGTCTCAGCTAATGGTCTGAACAGGTACATTCAGTCCACCTTCTTAAGACACCTAGACTCTGAAGGTGATTCTTACCTTACCTCCAACACAGATTTTGGCAGCCACCAAAGTCCTGCAGTACAGCATAATATAAAGAAAATCTATCTTATCCACACTTTGGATCTCACAGCAGTCAATGATGTAACTACCTGTTGGATGAGCTTTATGAACACGTCCTTAGAGCAACTTAGCTTTGTAACCACATACCCAACTAACACCTCAGCTAATAACCTATTCAAGGAAATGGGCTTAAAAATTTTAAACCAAACAGAATTACCCTGTTTGTCCACCCTATCCATCCTTTAAACTATGCACCTCCATACCAGCTAGTATTATGTTACTACGATATTCCAGAAGAGAATTAACACAGAAGAGAGCTGTTATGAATATCACAGTTGTAGGACGAACTTCCATTGATTTTCATGTCTCTGATAATCCACAGGGGACAGAATCTTAACTGTGGCTTAAGTCTAAGATGACAAAAATTTCTTCTGAAACCTTCTTCGCATCTCAGGCATCCATAATGTTGTTCATCTGAATGTATCTTCATGGTGTAACAAGATTAAGTTTATGCCACAAGCTTGAAAGATGTAAAGCATAAAGAGAAAATTTCCTTAGGAACTAGAGTATTCTTGGACAATCTGGATTAAAAGAGCAAGTAGGGAAGAAAAATTGTGCCTGAAAATCGAATTATTTATCTATATCAAGAACGATCTAGGACACTGGAAAAGCACTCAGTATCCTACTTTTTTCTTCTTCTGTGGCTTTTCTTCAAAACTAAGATGAGGTATTCTGAACCCTAGAATGGCTTCTTGAACAAACAGATCATTGTAAAAAATTCAAGTAAAAAGGCTCAGATTAAACATTCAACAGTTCTGAAGGCAAGAAATATCTCAGATGTCCCCAAAGGTATGACTTACTCATAAATACAGCCTGTTCCAAAAGATAGAAGGATCATGTAATACATTTTAAAAGTACATATTCTTCTCCAAGACACTTGATTCTTTAAAAATTTTGTAACAAGAGGTATAGTTTGATACTTACATAGAACCTTGTACTATCACTGCATTCCAAAGACAGCATAACAAGCACCAGTACTTCTGTATCTCATGGTTTTATTAGGAATGTGCTTACATAACTCTCTAAGCATCACTTAATCTTAACTCATCTGAACATATCTGGATATATTACTGAGCATCATGTACAACTGGCAGTTAAATCCAAGTCTTAAGAAACAGATTTACCATTTCACTTCAGAGCTGCTTATTTACTTGCCTAAAACAGCTTAAATGAAATTTGGCATGAATTTCTCCTAACTTCAGAAGCAACCTCTTCACTTGGTTGTCTCAGAAAATTACAAGTTGACCTGAAATTACACCTCTTGTTTGACTCACCTGATAGAGACAAAAATTAAGCTTACGTATATCACTGCTTGCTCAGCTTATTGCCTCTGGCCACCAAAAGCTTAAGGACTGGTGGTTCAATGCTTTTACATTTCCATGGAAGATTAACTCTGGGAAGCCTCCCAGATATTTACTGTTAGGCCTGTGCTCACCAACATTGAGGTAAAAAGACATGGCTAAAGAAGAGCTTTTGTACTACTGAAAATGCATTTGGCAACTTAGTGAGACAGATCTGGAGAGTTCCTAAGTTTATAAAATAGGGAATTTGTGCAAGCAAATGGTTACAGCTAGATCATTCCTTTTATAGGCAACAAGGGAGAACTGGGAGGCATTGACTAACTCCCATCCAATGACAAACAGATAGATAAGGCAAATCAAGACTGGTTGAGAGAAACTATTTTGTTAAAGAAGCACTTTCACACCTGGAAAAGGTTAAACTCTAGGTTTACCTTACACCAGGCAGTACAAATTGGATGCTTCATTATCTCATCCCACGGTCATTTCAAGGCTTCATGATGGGATTCCCTTCAAGACTGTCCAGTGCCTCTATAAATGGGAGGATGAATCTGGGAGGAGAGCTATGCTTTTTGTGTATTCTGTCTCCAGCTGTAGAGTGCCAACTTGAATGACAATGCATTTGAACATGTACAAAAATGTTTCACTATATTAAACAGTTTATCTACATTTTATGTTTGAAATACAGTTGTATAGAAAGTATCTGTAAGGATTTTGTTTAGGCCTGTAACTTTTTGCATTCAAGACAACTACAGTTGTTAAAGAC
>VWZD01010237.1:263950-482065 GCA_013396695.1 Sakesphorus luctuosus
TGACTTGTATAGAGAAAGCTCAGTATCATCACTTTGCTGGGAAGCCCTTCACATTCTCACTCATTGTCTCATTTTAAATTCCACTGTTCAAAGTCTCTGAAAGGACCTGTTTTCTATCAGCCCACAGAAGAGACACACCAGCCCCAATATTTTCATGGGTTAATGTGTTGAAAAATGACACTGATTGATGATCAAATTTTTCAAAAGAGGTGTAGAAAAGTAGTTCTAGGACCCAAATCAAGGTAAAACCCCTTGATATTTATCAAAAGCATCAGAGCAAAAGAGACCCTATATAGAAACAAAATGCACTGATTAAACACAATAGCTAGAAGAATACAAAGTATGACAGTGGGTATTCATTCATCCACTGGAAAAACTTCAGTTCCCCAATAAACAGAATGACCACCACTACATTCCAAGAGCACTTGGAAATAGCACACTCAATTGAGCACTGTCAAATCTAATATGAAGAATAAAACACATTAATTACAAAACCTTTGCACTATATAGTAGCAGTTCAACAAAACAAGCTTAAGAAATCAATTCCAGCAGGAGTCACCAGTTCCATTTCCAACAACACAAGTCTGTACCATGTTTGTGCTGATAAAACTTATTACAGGGAAATCTAATATTCTTCAGTTGTGCAAACAGTATCAAGAGACTTTGATCTGTATGTCTCCATTCTTCAATTAAGCAGAAAAGACATTTATTTTTCAGGAAAGACATAATGAAAATAAATATAAACAAAATAAATGCATGGCAGGGAATATCCAGACATGGTGATTGTTGGAATAAGCTTTTTGCGCAGGAAGTGAAAGTTGGGGCTAAACACTGACCAAGATGAAACAAGAACAGTGACACGTTGTCTATCAAATGATCCTTCTCTGTCTTGGAATGTGCATCAGACAGAATGAACTTAGTGAAGAAAAAGGGTATGTCATTGTGTGATTATAGGCTGGAGGAGTGATTTGAAGTAAACTAGGTGGTCTTATTTTCAGGAATTCTTACTCAATCCTTCTTAGTTCAATTGTCAATTCTACAACACTAATAAAACATATTCTTTTAATAAAATGTTTTCCATTTAATACCTATGATCAGTTGTTAGAATCTGAAAGACAGAATGTGATGATGACAAGCTTGCAGGATGTTTACCATACCTCAGCTCCACCCATCCATTTTGGTTCATCAGGAAATTCAGCACATAGGATATCTTCTGACTGGTTAGTTCCTAATACATGATAATGCAGCTTTTGGTGCAGATTAGTGGAGGTCTCAGTGCCTAGTGAAATGCAGATATTTAAATCAATTAGTCCTCAAAGAAATCTGACAACCACCATATGAAACCTTTAGAAACTTCTGTTTCCATTTGCATACGGAAGAGAAATTCAGCAAAAAGAATGAGGAATGGTTCCAAACTACAACCATTCCCCTCCAGAAAAAAATTTGTTATTACGAAACTCTTCAAACAGTTACCCTTTCCTTTTATTGCTGATAAATTTAAGATTTATCATTTCAAGCTTTCTTTTCTAGAAATACAAGCAAGCAAAGCAAAGCAAAACAAATCCTGCCGCCCTCTACTGATGTCTGCACTTCATTTTACCCTGAGCAACTAGGAGATTTATTGCTATTTAACATTCAAAAAACCTCTTAATATTTCCATTCGCTGAAAACATAAATGTGATGTATTTTAAAGCACTGCATGAGGTACCACTTGATTTTCAAATTTTTTTTCTTGCAACTTTTTCCAACACTTCAGCTTCTGAACCACAAACATGAAGTAAAAAAAAAAACACAACAAAAAACGATGGGTATCTCTCTTGCAATTCTGGCAACATGGTAGGCTTCAGAAGCAATCAGAGAGGTAAAATTCAGGTTCTCTCCAGCTCAAAAAAGAACACAGCTCCAGAAAACTTTTCGGTAGCTCTGCCTTATAATAGCTGCTAAATTCCTTCCCTGCTGATGCTTCTCAGCAATTTATTCTACTTTATGCGTTGCTCCTTGAATTTTGCTTGCATAAACATTTTGTGTTGCTGTACTGTAAACCACAGATGAATTAATCTGGTTGAATGACAAAAACCTTATGCCTCAGATTGCTATTTATCAGGTCAGCATCCCAAACCAGCTCATCTATGCCCACACAAATGTATAAGGGGAAAGATCTAAGCAAGCTGTCACCAGACATGAAATTCTAGCCAACATCACCCTGTCTGAAAACCAAGTAAATCTCTCCAGACGATAAGGTGCAGCAAAGTTTTGAACAGGGGCAGGGAGACAAGAAGATACAGCAACCGAGCATAGGCTTTGGCCATACAAACATAGAGTTTGATCTCTAACTGTATAAACTATTACATCTAATTATTTTGGTATAAACTGAAACACTTGTTGCACCAAGGTACTGCAAAGGTAACTTTGCTTCCACATAGCATGCACTTTGGTACACTCAAACTTACCGTCACTTTTCCCCTCTTGCTTTGGATAGCAGTTATAGAAAATGCCTTTTCCATCATGGGTCCATACCATGCAACTGAATTTAACTCTTTCCAATGTATCTGGAAGATCCTCAGGACCTTCTACTTTCATAAACTTGATAGTAACCCAATCAGAGCCACTAGAACTCAGGCCATATGCAAAGTATTCACCATCTTCACTGAATGCGTAACCTAGGAAATTGGAAAGAAATGAACTGAAAATCAGCACAAGGAGACAGTATTTTCAAAAAAGTTCTTGTTATTTTGCCACACATCTTTTTGTCATCTACTACATACTAGCCAAATCCCAACAGAAGAGAGATGAAACTGGGATATTATTTAAAAAAACTGTGTTCACTAAACACTGAAAGAAGAGAAGGGAGTTTATTTTCTAAAAGACAGTGCAAGCAACTACATGTGCTAACAGCTGAGATACACAGCACTTTTCTCAATTTGTTCACAGATGCAAGTTCAGGCAAGGATACTCAGTAAGTACCCACGTTCAGTAACATAATTTATGCCCAACACCTGAATTATAATTTGAGTCGTATTTCTTCTACTTCCTCGAGTCTAGGGTGGAAGAGATGGAAAATAAAAATGCACACAGGTAGAGAACTTAAACGTGGTATTTTCAGAGATAAACAGTACCACAGAAAATGAGATGCAAATAAGAACCAGGCTGCCATTTTCAGGCTGTTGGTCCTGTGGTCATGGTCAGCTCAAGAGTTTATTCTATCCATTCCTCTACAAATGGTTAGGATTGCTTCTCCCCTGTGCATCACTTAATTTATCTGCACAGAGACCTTTACCTGTTAATTTTTTGCCCACTCACTATTATTAAGGTCTTCCTGCAGATCTTCAGCCATTCTTCAGCTGGAATAACTTTGTATCATGACCAAACTGCCACCTCACTGACAACTCCTTTTCTAATATGTATGGAACATTGCAAGTCCTAGCATAGTCCCTAACAGAACTTTACTGGTGATTTCCCCTTTGACAGCCCATCAGTTATTCCCTTCCCTACCCTTCAATCAATTATTTATCAACACCACAAGTTTCCCTCTGGATATACAGCTGTTGGTTTTTTAAGTGCATTTGGAAGAGGACTTTGCCATAAGACTTTTAGAAATACAGAGAGATTACATGAACTCAATTCCTTATATCCACAGTTTAAGGTGAGACTTCTCATTAAAAAAAGCCATATTGCCTCTTTTCAACAAGGTCACACTTAGACAGAAGCATTCATGAATTCTGTCCTGTTTTTATTAGCTGGCTTTAAACAGACTTTAAGGACTTCTGGGTCCAAGAGTCTTGCTTCTAACATAAGCCACTAGGCTGTGGAAAAATGGACAGCTAGCAGAAGTTACAGCCCTAGTGAACACAAGAAATTTTATGATTCTCATAAAACTTAAGACTATGTTCCTTTACAGTATCTTACTTTTAACTTGCTAGCTTGTGTTAAAATACAATTTTAAGAGAACTTGTCAATATAAACACATCAGCTTTCTTCTATGCTATGGACTGCCTCAAGAGTGGCTCATATTTCAGTGAAAATCTGTTAGAGTTGTGACAAAAAAGCACTGAGAAATGAAACCAACTTAATTGTGGATCCAACGTAGATTTGAAAGTGTTCTTCTGAAATATTATACAAATCCACGTATGGTTATTGGCATTACTTTGATGAATTTCCAGCTACTGCTGAAGACTAAGACTTACTCCCCAGGAACCGCTGTCTCACTAACCTCGTAAAGCTACAGTGCCATCATCAGAAAGCTTATTTGGATCAAGAAAAACTTTGGCTTCGGCATCCAAGGAGTCCTGTACATATAAAACTCGCTGGTTCTGCAGTCCCGTATTGTAGAAGTGAAAATACCTAAAAGAACACAAGGGAAAAATAGGTAGGAAAAATCTGATTTTCAGTTAGGCAAGCATAAAAAAACTTGTATGAGACTATCATGAAGTGAATAAAAGAGAGCTAAATACATAAGGGAAACATAAGCTTCACAGCAGAGTAGGAATCGTGGCTAAAGACTATAGGATGCACCCAAAACATCCTTTAAAAATAAAAGCTGCATTTGCCACAGTGTGTTTCAAAAAATGCTAAGTATACTATAAACTCTGCATAACTGTCTATGTTAAACGTCTCTGGCAGCCGCAGCATTTCCCTGCTACAAGTACTGGCACAGGTTCCCCTTCCTTATGTTCTCAGCTTTGTCATTCATACAGCTGCTTTCAATCCATAGTGGGTGGCAGACTTATGTTCATATGAAGCAGAACCAAAACTGTTTCATCTGTATTTATCAAAGTCCTAAAACTGTGTTTGAAAAAGTTGTAGGAACGGGTAATTACAGAATTGTCTTTGATGAGTGACATTCTTCACATCACAAAACACCACAGAGCTCAAAAAAATTAATACCTGTATTCTACCCAAGTCAGAGGTACTACACTTTTCTTCCTTCACAAAACTTTACGGCACAAACATGTGACTTAAACCAAATAGCAGCTTCACCTGAGGGAACAGGGCAATTTAAGGGGCAACATTCAAACCTAAAAATAAGTTTATACATTCCCTAAGACTGACCAGTACTTGGATACAAGCATGGGAACCTGATAAAGCCACAACGGGAAACTGTGCTCACAAAAGCCTGGCTAGCAATCTGAGCTAGCAATATGGTCAAGTCCTAACAACAATGTTCAGCAAGTGCAAAACTAAAAGATTCAAGGAAATAGGAGGAAAAGAAGAGTAATTTTTCATTTGACTATGCATTTTTTTGCCAATGTCACCTCTGCAATGATGCACAACAACCTGGGAAGCAAATGTCAAACAATGTGACAGACACAGCATCCCCCTGAGCACTCTTCCTTTCTGCAGATTCTGCAGAACTCTTCAGACGCTGTCCTTAGCAGCTATTCTTCAGTAGAAAACCGGATTAATTACATTTAGGAATTTCTAAGTGTCACGGGACGTCTGGATAGTTCTTCAAATAAAATAGTTCCTTCCCCCCTCCCTTAGTGTTACTTAATTTGGTAGAGCCCTCTCAATCACCTCAAACACCGTAATGTAGGGCTTTCTTGTATTATTTTTAAACTGCTCTGATTTAACTTCAGCACATGCCAAGAAATAAAGTAACACTCAGAAAGACTAAAAAGACACCTATTAAAATCAGTGTACAGTGTCATAAATTATAAGCACATTAAGCTCCTGGCTCCTCAAAGCTTTACTTCTACCACAATTATTCTACAAAGTTGTTTGAGTTCTGATAAACTCACAGTTCTTCCTATAGAAAGAAAAGACAACAAAAGAACAGGAACATAATATGACTGGGAACTTGAGACAGTCAAGCACACATGTTAACACTGGCTTATTTTTCCTACTTCCCAACTATAAAAGAATTAATACAAATACAATTTATAATTTGTTCTCCTAATTAGTAGTTGCTTCTGACTTGCTTCACGTTCATCACAAAGACACCCCTCACATACCTCTTTCCTCTCTTGAAGTGGCAACCATACTTAGGATAATCATAGAGTTCAGTCATTCGCTCTTTGAACAGTGCTCTGACGGGACACTGCTCAAGAAAGGGTACTGTAAGCTTGTTCTGAGCATCCACAAATGCCTGAAAGAAAACAATAGCCCCCCCGAAAACGAACATGAATTCAAGCAGAAATGCATATTTTCTACAGGAAACATTTTCAAAAGCAATGCATAACAGACATCTTTCCCCTGAGATAGGTTGTGCAGTGTCACAACTGAAGAATCTTACAGATTTATGTGCATTATACCATAATTCTGCAGTAAGAGTGAACTTACATCCTGAAGAATGTCTCTCCAGGGCATGCACTAGGGTAACCAGACAAAAGACAAGACATTCCTGCCATTCCCCTTAAAAGCAAAACAAAGCAAAAACAACCAAAGAAACACCAAACAAAAACCAATCAAACAAAACCAAAACAAAACATACAAAAATCCTCCATTAAAAAAAACTAAAATGAAAGAAAAAAATCCAAACCCACAAACCAAAAAACACTGCATTGCATTCAAAAACTCTCCTTTTATTTACCTAAATGCTAAATACTGCCCACAGACTGCACTATTGATTCAGGAGCTGGGAAGTGTTCTAAGATGATACAAAGTGTCATATTCATCATCCGTTCATATTATTAACATAACACACAGAATTAGTCCAAGCCAGTATTTCCCAAGAAGGCCAAAGTACTGTCCACAGATCAATTCCTAGTTACAAAAGGCAGAAAAATGCCATCTCTGAAAACTTTGAGAAGTCTAGTTTCTTTAAAACACTCCAGCTCCCTGTCACAAACACTTGAGGACAACAGTCAAAATCATCACCACTCCAGCTGTTTTTTAGAGGTTGCCATTCCCATGATATGCATGGAAAACCCGATGCTCTGTTGCTGTTTCAGCATCCCTATTTTTAGAATGATACATTAACAGAAAATTAATACCTAAGCATCTCAGGGTGAATTATAGCTACTAACAAGCAGACATGCAGGCTTTTCTGTCTCTAACATGAATTAGACAGGATAGGACACTGCCTAGCTGTAATTCATAGTCAAATGTCGCTGTGACAGCAGGACCATCACTCTTGGACTCCAGCCTCTTGCATCCAGCCTGAAACCCTGTGCACACTTCTCTTGGACACACAGGTCTCCTTCTCTGTGGCTTTGAAAGAGGCCATTATTTCTATCCATCCTGAATGTGTCACACAGCAATCAGATCAAGGTATTGTAACAACCGACTTACACTTTATCGAAGGACAGGACCCACAGCAGGGCTACAAGTCTGTTTCAGATCAGAAAAGGCAGCTGCGGTCAGAGCACCTGGCACACATTTACCAACTGCTATCAATGTTTAGTCATTTATTAATTGTTAAGGTGAAGAATTAATATGTGCACAGCACATCCCAGTGGTAAGTCAAAACGGCATGCAGCCTCCATGTGGTACTGCTATAACTGTTGCCCCCACTAGATGATGAAAGAACTTAATCAAATCTACCCAAGAATTGTGTGTCTCTGAATTCATTTTCTCTAAATGGAAACACATGAATTTCAAGGACCACATACACAAAAATCTAGACAGCAGATCCTACACAAACTAACTTATCCAAGTGCTGTGACATTTTCAAGAAAAAATGGCTTATCAAAACACATATAAAACCACCCATTGTATTGGATGGGCAAAAGCACTTTTCAGTTGCATTTGCTGGACAGAAACTGCCACACATCTTTTTTTCATCTATCAATAACACAACCCAAACCATAACACTGCTACAAAGGTATACTGGAACTGTACATTACTCACTTTTAACTGCACAGACACATCTTACCACATCTGCTTTCGTCACTGGTATTCAAGGAGAAGGCACACACTTTTCCTTACAAGCATTCATTGCACAAGAGCATGCTTACATACTAATTATTGCACTCACAACTGACACACTAGTAATTTTGCTTTTACAGGGACTTGATAGCTCAGTTGGTTAAAACTTGGTTGTAATAATGCCAAGGTCATGGGTTCAATCCCCTGTGTGGGCCATTGAGTTGAGTTGGACTCGATGATCCTTGTGGGTCCCTTCCAACTCAGAATAGTCTGTGAATATATTTTTCTCATTTCCTCTTAGCATGCACCAAAGATTCCAAGATTATATGAAAAAGTGACTGCCACTGCTGTCTGAAAAAGGAGGAAGGAATTGCAGGGTTTTGAAAGAGTTCCACCGAGAAGAATCCAGTCTAGTTTGGCAACTTTCTGTCATTACATTTTTGAGCATGAGGTTGCACTCATGTTCAAAAAGCAACACATAATTGAAATATTGCTCTAGGTAAAGCACAGGAACATATGTCAGCAGTAAACAACTCCATCCACCACAGTGAGCTAAACAGGGAGCCACCCAAGCTAGAGGGCTAACAGTAATTGTACATCTTCGTGAACCTAGAAAGAAAGATTTTTATTAGACCTGTAGATATCTGCATCTGACAATCTATCATAAGCCTTGAACCAGGGCAGAATTTGGTAGCAGAAGGAAGGAAAGAGTAAGGGTCCAAGTAAGGCAAATCCTTATGGGCATCTCAGAAAATAACTTAATTTGAAAAGCAAAACCATTTCTAAAGTGTTGTACTAAGAGTAGGGATAGTCTACTTGAGGCTGAAATGTTTGCCCATAACTTGAGCAGGCCAATTGTTATTAAAAAAATACATAGTTAAGTTTCATTTAAGAAACACGAGGTACAAAATTTTTTTGACCATGCTTTTTTCACAACCTATCAGCTTTGTATACATTCCACTAAGATACTCTCTCAAGATAATGATTTCCACTGATAGTACACTTTCCAAGGAGAAGTCTCCACATGTAAACTGTTTTAACATTACAAGTCTTCGCTACTTGTCTGCAAAATATTTACAGTTCATATACATCTTCTCAGTAAAAGGTAGTTCAGTGCAACTCCTATAAGAGCACACATTCCTTCGTTAAGTATTACAAAATAAAACTAATCAGACATCTTGTGGCTTGCCTCCTAGAATTTACTTTTTTGGTATTTAACAAAAATTAAGTGCAATTGGAAATGCATCAGAATGTGAACAAAACACTGGTCTATAATAACTAAAATAACTAATTGTAGTTTTGAGAGTTTCAATTCTAGTCTTAACACAAACATATATGTGTTCATAATTGTACAACGTGACTCTACACAATCCCTGCTTTCTTATCCATTGCCCATCCCTTATCTCTGGAACCAGCTAAGCATTGCTGCCTACACTGTCACTGAGCAGGGTACTATATATGACTGACACAGTAGCAAAAGACTTTGCTGTAGTCTAAAAAAGTTTGTTCCACAAAGTGTTAAACCAAGAAGCTGAAAAGTCCAGCCAAGCCAAACCCAAGACAACAGTGAATGTGTGGTTTTGTGACCTATGTCACCACCAGAAGTGTTTTACCCGTGTAGCACATTTCAACTATGCCAGGGATATTTCCTCTGTCCATCTTAAAAGTCTGTGGCCAAACAGTAGCAGAGCATGAACCCACATGCTGCAATTCCTTTCCCTAAAGTGAGATTGGAGCTTTCCCATCTGTCCAAGGGTTAATTTTTATTTGTTTATCTGCAGGAGGGAGTTTGGTTTGCTTATAGCTTCCCTTGACTGCTCCAACCAAGCACACACAGGGGAAAAAAGTCATATAGTAAAGAACATAGATTGTGAGCATGGAAGTCTCTACTTCTTGAATAACACCTTCTCCACAAGAGACTTGACTGGCTTAATCAACTCAAGACTGCATATTTGACAAGAAACAGTCCTGCTTAGACACCTGCAGATTTCAATAACCTCCTTTTTGTAGCAGATAAATGCACTGCATACAGAATAAGATCATCTTGGTGATCTGGCTGAAAAAATTCTAGTTCTATTTGACTTTCATCTAATTAAAAGTAGACTGGGCAACTAGAAACCACACAACCATTTGACTTAATGGAAACCTTCAAACTACAATTAATCAGGTACGGCACCATCTGCACTCTACTCTCACTGCAAGAATACCTGATAAAGCCAATTACAGCAAAATATCCACCCTTCTATGTTCACTTGTTTTAAACTGCTGGTTATCAGCGTCCATAAGATCATTTGGACTAGCCCAAGCAAATAGGATTTTTTTTATACCCATAACTGTTGTTATTTCCTTCAGTCCCAATAATTTTAACCCTACAGTGGACATCAGGTGAAACTACCACGAACATTTCAGAGTTAAAACCAATCTCACTTGCTTGTGCTTTTTTAGCCATGCTTCAGGAACAGCAAACTTCATGTTTCGCTGACTCAACACAGAAACTAAGTGAAGCCTACTCGTTTGCTTTCTGTGAGCAGCACAACAATGTTTGACACGACTATTTCTGCTACGTGTAACAAAGTATAATTCCAACACATTTGTGTATCTATTTAACAGCATGCATCCAAATAATTTTGATTGTTTCCATATGAGAAAAGATTCCTAACTTAATAAATGAATGATGTTCACTCTTCCCTCGCAGCATAAATCAAGTTACACCTACTCAAATCAAGCAAGCATGTTATAAACAGGAACTGAACAGGGGCTCTTTCACTAGTGATGAGTATGTATATCGGAGGAATTCTTCTAGTTCTGTACTTAATACGTAGAAAATTTAAAGTAGCCTAATGGTAGAGGTGTACACAGGTTATTTTTGCTTTTCCAAAAAACAAATGCACGTTTGGGATATAAAGGACCATATAAGGAGAGAGAGCAAGTTGAAGGAAGAATGTGATACACAAATGTCTCGAGGTCAATGACCTGAAGGTTTGAAAAGCTAACACAGCATGCTCCATAATCTTTCTGAAGCCTGTACAGTCATTCAACTGTCTCTATACCAATCTCTGGTTATTTTTTGATCTAGTAGGTGCAGAATGGCTACTTTGCAGGAGTCCTGCAAACTATCTCAAGAACTTGGAGATGAAATCATTGAAAGCTAACTAGAAAGAGTGGTCATCAGCAACCTCTGCTGCAGAGCACAAAGAAATCAGCGATACGGCAGATGCAAGGAGTTTAGCACTTCCAAGATACTTTCCTTCTGACCTCTTCTATAAAAGAGGTAAAACAGAAAAACACTTTTACTCGCTTTTGTTCAGTAACTCTTGAAATTTTGGAGTAAGACGATATACTTGCATACTTAGACAGGAGGGAACTCTCTCCCCTCTTTGCATCATACTAGGACTACACTGCAAAATTCTGCCAAGGTGTGTGTTTTTTAAAGCGTAGGCAAGTAAGTTATAACAACTTTCACTCCATCAATATGACATCTTGTGTCTGGGCTGCTGCATTGTTGTGAGGATGTTATAATCCTTCATTCCTTATTTTGCATGCTATATAAACTACAGCCTCTGGAGAATGAGGTTCACTGTCCTCCAACTGTTCTCACCCAGCCTGTTCAGAGTATGTGGCTATAGTATTGAACATAGGGACACAAAAAGTCAGGTCTTGGCATTTTAGCCATACCAACGCTTTCACAGCATCCTGAAAAACACTTTAATAGGTATCTGCAAGGCATCTATAAAAGACAGACATTACTGATGCCTAAGGATTTTAGTGTCTATTTTGTAGATTTTTAGAATCATATAGGTTACATGGATTCTCCTGCGTTGTTCACATTTTTATGTGGTGTTGAAAAGTTTCTAAAGCTCTTTCTCACAGATTCTTAAGCTTTCTTATGCCCTGCCAAGGCCATGGTTTTTATGAAGAATCACCTGCAGATAGCTTGAAGACAAAACACAAGAAGAAGGCCTAGAGGTGCTGGAGCTTCTCCAAGGGGCAGTACTGAAGACCTCTATAGGTGGGGCAACAGGGGAAATGAGAATCATGGCTGGTCATAGATATCTCATATGCTAATGGCTGGAGAGGTTATAAAACCTATAACATCCCTGGTCACAGGTGTCCAGACCTCAGGTGTGCACCTTGAAACTTTCAGAAAAGGTACACCATCTATCTTTCTCCATAAATATTTTTTCTGAGTGTCTGTTTTCACAGGAATTCAGGCAACATTACCATACCTCCCACACATACATCCCTCTCAATTTGGCACAGAACTATCCCATGCTTACTGCTTCTTAAAGACACCAGAATTAAAAACCAAAATTCTCCCAGCTTTCTATTTATCTCATTTTCAATACTAACATCCATGGCAGGGTTTTTCACTAAAATCCCATTCCAAACCAACGTTTTTAATCCCTACACTGACAGATTTGTAAGCAGGGAATGAGTTCCTAACTTTACACATTTTATCTTGCTCTTGACAGTTACAGTAAGTTCAGTTTGATCAACCTTAAGCTCATCAAGATGTATCAGGTAAGCAAATACATGAGAAAACCTAGAAAGAATCTCACTAGCAGAAAGCTACACTGCAGGATATTTTTAAAGGGAGATCCTGCCCTCCACCCTCTTCTTGATCATGCATACTGAATAGACACCAGTGTTTTAGATCTGGAACTACAATTATCACAAAGTTACTAGCCATTAGAGAGGAAACCTCCTCCAAAGGTCACCTACCACTTTCTGGACTGCAAGTCCGTATACCATGAATATTGGAAGAACTGGCTCACAGTCATTCTTATCAGTTCTCAGGATTCTCTCTCAGTGAAAGACCAATTCCAACAGCACAGTCTAGCTGTACCAGACTGCAGGCCAAAAACACTGCAATACCTGCAATCTGTAGTAACAGATACTAACAAAGTCTAACTTCAGGAGGAAAATGTTTTTAGTTTTGCTTTATTTTTTTTAAAAAGGATGAAAAAGAAATCACACTCACACACTTTGTCACTGTATGAAGAAAGCAAGCCAAAGAAGTTTGCTTTCTAGCCTTTCCTAACTATTTTATTATGGTCATTTTAGATGTACTTAGAACAGTGGATAAAGCGCTCCAAAATCTGAGTATTTCTCTTCAGTTGACTCCACCACCTTGAGCATTCAAATTGTCTAAAAAAATGGATGCAAGATAAACCAAGGCCTTAGTTTTGCAAATTCTGTGATCTAGGTTATACCAAGTGTTCCAGTCTTTCATAGCATAGCTTGGGTTGGAAGGGACCTGAAAGATCATCTAGTTCCAAACCCCCTGCCAGGGGCAGGTACAATTTCCAGTACATCAGTTTGCTAAAAGTCCCATCCAACCTTTCCCCCACTGAAACACAGGGACAAAATAATGGCATTGCTCTTGGCACTGTGAGGTATCACATGAACTACATCTCCATTCACTATGCAAGTTTTCAAAAAGTACTGGCAGATGCTTCAAAACACAGTACCTGTGCACCTTGTCTATAAGGCAGAACCATGTGAAAACACCCATTCCCACGCAAAGAAAGGTTACCTTTGTCTGTTCGCTATCAGGATCTTCAAGCCAACAGTATGGGTCGCTTATTTTACATCCATGGTAATCCAGCACCTGAATTCATAAAAGACAATAGTTTAAAAAAACATGCATACAAGCAAACACTATCCAGTAAGGAATGACAGTCATCATGGTGAAGGGTATTTGAAATTTCAGAAAAACGTACAGTGCTGAGGAGCAAAGAAAGAGAAAAGCAATACATTGCTCCCAGGTGAGTTGCTAATATTACCATTCTTTGGTGATGGCAGCAAGGTAGCAGAATTGTCCTCAGAAAAAAAAGAGAGTACCAGAAAAATGGTGAAATAAACATAAAATCCTTCCACAGGGTAGATTAGTAAGTAAAAAAATAACCCCCAACAACCAAACCAAAACCCCTAAAAAAATCAAACAATCTAAAGCCTCCTCCAGATCCAGGTGTTCAAACCAGATTATAAAACCTGATTACTGGATGTACCCAAAATGTGGCTCCTGATCACACAAACTGTCTCTAGTTTAGTCCTCCCTACTACTGTTGCCCACAAACATGTGCATAATGTACATGTATAAATACTAATAAAAAAAACTCCAACCAAAAACCCACTCCCAAAACAACCAACAAAAAAATGCCAAACCACATAATCCACGTGGTTAAATTTACTTGCTTCCTTCCTCCACTATATAAAACAGGACTAAAGATCTACTATTAAGATTTGCACAGTTCAGCCTTTCAGTCAACTACGAAACGAAATACTTTAGTTTTTCCAGCTCCTGTCAGGAAACTTTTTGGTTTAAATGAGATGTTAGTTCCCTAAATAATTCCCAGGCCAGTACTCAAAGCACAGCGCTTTGAGGAAGGGAAAAAACCCGAACCCCTTTTAGCCAAACTTGCACCGTAATCCCGGTGTATTCAGTTACGGTCGGAACACAAGGAGATGGGACTATGTTACAGATGTGCCGTCCTAGATAAATAGACTACTTGTTCCTCTGCTGACGCTGCTTCACTCCATGCCGAGGCCTGGGTTTCCCCGGCACACACAGCGGTGCCGAAGCTCCGGGATCCGCTGTTGTGGCTGCCCCCGCGGCCCCGGCCCTGGCCCCGCACACGCGGGACGCGCTCGGAGCCGCCGGCGCGGGGCCCGAATCGCGCCCTAACCAGCCCCCGGCACCGCCGCGGCCCGCGGGCGTGACAGACCCAGGAGACTCCGCACGGAGCACGCCGGAGCCGAAGAAAGCCCCGAGAGCCGGGCCAGCAGCGCCGGCCCCAAGGCGGCCCCGAGCGGGCTGGCGAGCTGGGCGTTCCGCGCCCGGGCCCGGCGCCGCCGCACGGCGAGGGCTGCCCCGACCAGGGCCGTACTCACGGCGGTCTCGTCGCGGTACACCTCGGGGTACTGGAAGGCCTGCATGGCGGGCGGCGGCGGAGAGCGGCGGGGAGACGAGGATAATGATGATGATGAAGCGGAGGAGGAGGCGAGGCGCAGAGGCAGCCGCGGGGCAGGGGCCGGGGCTCTGGCCGGGGCGGCAACAGCCGNGGCCGGGCTGAGGGGCTCAAGGGCTGAGGGGCTCAAGGGCTGGGCTGAGGGGCCGAAGGGCTGAAGGGCTCAGGGGCTGAGAGGCTGCGCTGAAGGGCTCAGGGGCTGAGGGGCAGAGGGGCTGAGGGCCGGGCCAAGGGGCTGAGGGACCGGGCTGAGGGACGGCCCTGGGCTGTACTGGGCCCTCCTGCTCACCGCACCGTGACGCAGTTGTGCATCTGTCACCATGCAGGTGTGTCGCCCTCCTTAGAGTAAGCGTTTCCAAAATTAAAAAAAAAAATTAGATTTTCATTCTTTTTCCTTTCAGTTCTGCAGCGGTGGCAGAAGGTGTGGTGAGAGGCTACGTTCAGGGTCCAACCTGCATAGCTGCTTCCTGGGTAGGGCTCGGGCAGCTCAAAGGCGGGGCACAGAATCACGGAATCATGGAACTGATTACGCTGGAAAAGACCTCTGAGATCATCAAGTCCAACCTATGACCGAACACCACCATGTCAACTAGACTAGTCTTTCCTTAAAGACCTCCAAGGACTGGGACTCCACCACCCACCTGGGCAGCCCATTCCAATGTCTAAAAAAGNGTAGGCGCGCAGCGCGGCACAGGCGGAGCGCCGCCGCCATACGGGGCGCCCCCTGCCGACCAGGCGCCGCCAGCACAGCACAGCAGGTACAGCACAGCACAGCGCCCCCTGCGGGCACCTGGCGTGCAGGCAGCACCGGGGCCGGCCGGCTGAGCGGCTGAGGGGCTNTTGTGCATCTGTCACCATGCAGGTGTGTCGCCCTCCTTAGAGTAAGCGTTTCCAAAATTAAAAAAAAAAATTAGATTTTCATTCTTTTTCCTTTCAGTTCTGCAGCGGTGGCAGAAGGTGTGGTGAGAGGCTACGTTCAGGGTCCAACCTGCATAGCTGCTTCCTGGGTAGGGCTCGGGCAGCTCAAAGGCGGGGCACAGAATCACGGAATCATGGAACTGATTACGCTGGAAAAGACCTCTGAGATCATCAAGTCCAACCTATGACCGAACACCACCATGTCAACTAGACTAGTCTTTCCTTAAAGACCTCCAAGGACTGGGACTCCACCACCCACCTGGGCAGCCCATTCCAATGTCTAAAAAAGAAGAAATTCTTCCTAAAGTCCAACCTAAATCTCCCCTGGTGCAGCTTAAGACAATGTTCTCTTGTCCTATCGCTTGTTGCTTTGTAGAAGAGCATGACCCCCCATCCAGTTACAACCTCCCTTCAGGTTGTCGTAGAGAGGGATAACATCACCCCTGAGCCTCCTCTTCTCCAGGCTAAACCTGGCTTGGTCCACCCAAACTTTCAGCAAGTTTCCATTCAACACGCTTCTACAAGCCGCCAGAGACTCCCCTTCACCCTAAAAGCAAAGGACCAGTTGGCCACCCAGCCCCAGTGGTGATGGTCATTCCAGGGCGCCAGCCCAGCTGGCTGGTGCTCATTCCTCTCACCCCCACTGTCAGAGGCTGTCAGTCCTGCCCCACTGCAGCCTCCGGTCTGTGCAGCTGGTCTGGATGAAAGTGCACTCAGTAAAGGTGTTTCAAGTGGGTGACCTCAGGCTCATCCGCAGGGTGTTTATTTTACAGTGGGGTTTCCTGCGTCAGAAAACTTGCAAACATTTTTTCATCCCGGGGAGAGATGGCAGTGTACTCCTGTACACTGGCAACATACAGGGGACTGGTCATGGTTTGGCTAGGAACATGGCTGAACTGCTTTTCCTCCAAATGAAGTTGCTGCTAACAGCCCTTTCCAAGCTGTCCTGTCAGCCTGGGGAGGACTTCACCCAGCTCCTCATCTGGGGTAAATTTGTGTGCATGTGGTGCATGGCACCAGCTGGAGACAGAGATTTGCTTGTGGTGGTGTTTAAAGTCCGATCAGCCCAAAGAATGCTCATGGTTGTGAACAAAGTAGCTGCCTGGAATGACAATGATCTAAAACATTTCAGAAATGGCATCAAACCAGCTCAGAACCATGCCTTGATTGCCTACACTTAATGAGAAGGGTTACCATCTCTAATTGGACATCCTGTGAGGAGGTTGAGGGTTGTGTACATATGAGAAAATATGCCAGCCCCATAATGATCACTGTTACTAAATGACATAACTGTGTTCACTGGCTTTGTGCTAAACAACACCTACATGGCTTCTTGTCTCTCATCCTTTCTCTTTTGGCCATTTCTCCTTCTTACCTGTTTCTCTGTTCATCTTCTCCCTTTGCAAGGCAGCAGGACAGCTGCTGACTACACCTTTTGTTCTGGAGCTCAAGGGCATGCCACCAGCGAGGTGGTTAGTGGCAATGCCTTAACATGCCCATTCCCAATAAAAGCTAATTCATTGTCTGAGCAACTTGCTCGCGTAAATACTGGCAGGCAAAGGCTGTTTCTGTCTAAAGCTTCCCGTACAGAATTATATATGCACAAAAATTTGCATCATATGGAGAATTATTAGCTCAATACCTCTGTCAAGCATTCAGCTCGCCTGTGGGCTATGCAAACAAGCTGTACATGCATGGTATGTCTGGAAGTTTTGAGCATTCTCGACTGCAAATTCACTTAATAGCAAAGGCTTTGCATCTGATTCAGAGCTGCAGTTTGCCTGATGAAAATGTCTTTTTCAGCCTGAAGGTGTTGTCCTGGATGAATGTATTTTACATTTGTCTCAAATTTCTGGATGTTTGGCAGCTCAGTCAAGGCTTGTGAGTAGCTCCCACTGAGCGGCCGTACATCCCAATATCCTGGGCATTTCCACAACATCACCATAGAAAGGCTTCGTGCTGTAAAAGCAGCCAGTCTGAGGTGTACTGGAGTTTTGGGCAGCTGTGCTTCACATGGCTGGAGAGCCCTGAGCTGGCAGGAGAGGGCAGCCTGGCTGCACGCTGCTGCACAGCCGGCACACGGCAGCGCCCGTGGTTTTTCAGGCTTCAGCAGCGCTTACAGTGCAGGGCAGGGTAATCCTGAATGGGTTGGCAAGCATCCAGTAAGCACAGCAACTATCCATTAAGATACCTTCCAATTCATCCTGGATACAGAGAAGGCAGGAATGTACAAAGAAACTCAAGTACATAGTTGTCCAAGATAAGATCTTTGGACTTGTATTTTACAAGTGGTAATTTTCTTTTAAAGGTGAGTACCAATGACAGAAAGTGAATTTTCTCTTTACTGTAAATTTCTCCTTTGCTTTTTGCGGGGAGAGGAGGGGAGATGTAGTGAGTGTTGGGAAGGAAGGAAGGATCACACATGAACAACAGCAGAAGTAGCAAATCTACACCATCTGATCTTTTCTTATCCGAAAACCAGTTAATACAGATTTACACACTGTCCATGTTTTTCTTACCCGACACCATGTACTCCCTGTACAAATAAAAGGGAGTGCAGCATGCTGTCTGAAAACAGAAAACCTCGTAATGAACAGTGTAACAATCTTCTCCCATTTACAGTATGTTTGCTTGTCACGAAGCTAAAAGTGATTCATGTTAGGACTGTACCATAACTGAAAATTTAAAGCCTATCTTAATTACAGAATCACGGACTATCTGAGTTGGAAGGGACCCACAAGGATCATTGAGTCCAACTCTTAAGTCAGTGGCTCACACAGGGGATTGAACCCATGACCTTGGCATTATTACAACTAAGTTTTAACCAACTGAGCTAATCTCAGGGTCAATTTTGTCTAGTGTTGTAGCAAAAAGTATATTTCTACTAAAATTTTCCCTTTTCTTGGGCCTAGCCAAAGCCAATAGAGTTCAGAGATGGTATTTGCTGAGTTTTTAGCATAACCTGCTGAGTAAGCAAAAAATTATCTGCTTATATTTAAAACAAAAAGGTTGAAAATCTCTTGGTAGTCTTTGCCATCTTATCACACTCCCATGTTAGCATGATTCTGATCATTTGAAAAACAGATACTGTTCTCTGCTGATATTAATTATACTTCTGCTGATCATCCAGTCATTAGTAAATCTCTTTCAGCTTAGTCAGCATCTCCACAATGACTCACTGCAAGTAGTATATTGACTCAGTAGGAAGTGACCTCATCCTTCTGGTCAGGGAAGATCTGACAAAAAATCCAGCAGCAAATTTTGTTTTTACCTTTCCTTTTCATCCTTTCCCCAACCTCACTCCCGTTATGACTTAGCCATAACTGGAAACTTTCCTGTTATAGAATGAAGACAGGTCTGTACCTTTACTCCTGTTTTCTTATAGGTTTTTGATTTCATTTGCCTAATTGTAAGACACCAGTTCTGCTGTTCAGACATTTACCAACAGGTGTCAGCAGAACCTCAGTCGTGCTACGATGAGCATGTGCTGAGGTGTGCAAATAACTCTAGTTTCAGAAGAATGTGACTTTCAGAGTATCTGTCCTGATAGGTTTCTGTTTTGGCAGCACCGACTCAAGTGCCTGAGTCCTGTTGATTTTCGGTGAATCTTTGATTCCTAAATTATGATAATCTTGGTAATCTACCGCATATATTAATTATGATCATTCCTTATTGTTTATGGATAATTAATGGGTTGCTTGTTTTTTGAACTGAATTATGAAGCGCCTTACATGACAAAATATGGTTTTATTATCTCAGTTACAGAAACTACTACATGATATAGGTCTGGTCAACATTTGAATGTGCAATCAAGCAAAGTAATGTTTCATTGTGGTAAACTGCTCTGCACACGGTGGTACAGGATGGGTGCATTGAAGGCAGTGTCATGCTGCAGAATCATACTTCAGCTTGCCCTGGGGCTGTGCATTGGTGTGCTTACACTACAGGTGCTGTGAAGTCAGTTAAGTGATGCAGTGATGTCCGTGAAGTGTTAGTACAGAGTAGCAATTACAAAGTAGTATCAAAAAGTATTTCATCAGGTAGGCAATCTAAACCATATTTATGGTATGATAAACTTATCTAAAACAATGTATGAGGATGAACACACAGATCATAGTATCAGTGCACCCAATTAAAAATAACTTTTCTTTAAAGAAATTTTTAGAATGTTCTAGGCTTATCTTTTCCTTCCGCAGTGACCTTTCTTGTGATGTGAAGAATGAATAAAATCCTAACCCTAGAAGAGACTGAGGACCAAATTTTTTTGATTACACTTTAAAAAAAATCCTTTTATTTTTATCAGATAATTTACCATTAAAATAAGAATTTGCAAAAATAACAGAGGTCACATAGTAGACTCTGTGCTCTTTTGTCCCTGGGTAGATACCCAATGTCAGCTCTCACTGAATATGGTGTGTTTGGGTCATTTAATAAGTTATTACAGAGATGTCCAGTGTACGCAAGGTTCCTTCTTATGCACTGAATCACTGTGTATTCTTGGCACCTATATTATACTTATTCAGCATTTCTGGAAATGTATCCTTATACAGTTTAGCTGGGACTCTATTTTGCTGTCCTTCTTATGAAGTCTCTTGCAGAAAAATTAGGATTTCAACTTTTCTTCCTACACAGTATTTAACAGGGGAGAAGGATGTTACATGAAGTCCAACAAAGTCAATAAAAGTCTTCATGCCTACTTTTTTCTCCTACCTATTTCACTGATCCTTGAATTAGCACTTTCTCCACCTCCTCCCACCAAACATCACTATGCAAAAAGAACTATTTTTATAAGTATCACTTTCTAGATAAAGAAATTAGATTAATTTGTTCGTGTGGAAATGTAGCAAATCCATATTAATAAAATGGAAAGGTAAGTGTTTACTTTTTTGTATTTGCTTTTGCCTTTCTGAGGTATCTTTTGTTGTTGTATGCTGTAAAACACTTTATAAACTAATTCCGATCTTCAGACATCAAAACCAACTAAGATAACCTTTCTATTGAAAAGAATCACAGCATAAATAATTCTTATAGAACAGTATCTGAAAATGGAGATAAGTATGAATTGGAAGGAGGATTGTAATTCTTTTCAGTTCTGAAAATGTAAGGATAGTAATTTTCCTGTTTTAGATGAAAACTTTTGCCTATTGAAGTCAAAGAAAGTTTGTCACTGATTTCAAGATGGCAGGAATGTCACCCCTAATCTTGGCAGTGAGCAAAACAGAAGGCAGCTTCTTGTTAGCAGCTTATAATTTGTTGACAGAATTTGAAATACACTAAACATGGGGAAATTGACATGTTTTTCTTGGAGAGAAAAACAATTTTAGCTCCTTTTAAAAGACTGCATCCAGAAATATCTTCTTCAGTTATCATCTACCCAAGTTGAATACATTTCAAACATGTGTTCAAATGGCTAAGAAAGAGAGCTTTCTGTTACGTCTTAGGAAACATTTGGTTTGGATTATAACACTATAGCAACTACAGATTGCTGCAGAAAGAATAAATTTTAGAGGCAGAGCACCAGAAATGTGCTTCTAAGAGAGACTCGCAATGCCATTGAGAAGAACATCTCAATACCTGGGGGGGGAGAAAACTGTATGCAATTCAGTGACCACCGAATTTGAAATTCAAACTACTTTGGACAGTGTGCAAAGTTATCACACACAGCACACAGTAGTGCTCTAGTCACACTCTATAATCATTCATTAAAATATTGCTCCAATTCTGCAATGAAGACAAAACTAAGGAGAATGAAATAAAATTCAGTTTCAGAAGTGCCTTTAAGAAAGGCATCTGATTTTGATAGACACTAAATAATTATATTTGTAAATAATTTGTGGGATTTTGTTAACATTCAGGGATGACTTTAGCCTCTTCTCCAGAAGAGTATGACTCAAACCTAGTCCTGAAACTGAATAATGCATTCCAAAGATCTGTGTAGCTGAATGTGAAATCTTTGTATTTCTAGTACTGCAGAGTCCATGTAACTCAGCTGTGGAGCAGGGCTTCACTGTGCCATTTTCCACACATGCCCAAGTACTAGAGACACTCTATGCATTTATGATCTAATGCTTTCAATAAAAAAAAGAAAAAAAAAGAAAAAAAAGAAAATAACAGGTAGCTACATTCAAACACATTTAGGAAAATAATACAATGTTTCTGGTCATTGTGCATGTAACACTTGCAGCATGCCAGCAACCTGTTTTCTGCAGCCTGTGAAAAAGGAAAGCTCCTGGGGAAATGTTGAAGATGCATAATGGCAGAGCACTCTATATTTTTACAGAGAGCTTCTCCCTGTTTGCCAGAGCAGTGGAGGAAGAGGACATTACAGATGTGAAAGGTTTACAAATATGTGATGACAACTGGTGCCGTGGTCCAAGATAGCAGTGGGGTTGCAATCTACATGGAGGAGAATTATGTTATGTTTGATGACAGGGGAGCTGATGGGAAGGTGGGAGGAGAAAAGAAACCTGCCTACAGCTATGAGCATGGAGGAATGAGCAGGAAAGAGGCTCTGTCATAACCAGGGAGAAGCATTTTGTGGTGGAAGGCTGAAAGGTGGACCGATAATTTTAGCTATACGGAAGTATGAGGAAGGTCAAAGCTTTGAAATTTTGCATATCAAAATTTACACAAAACCTTGGTATGAGATGCTGAGGTGGAGAAAGTCCTAAACTGATGGTATTGAGCAAGTTCAAGGCCCAAGCAACAGATGAGCCAGTGATGTTAGCCACAGCATTGGAAAATGCAGTGGCAAACAGAGTTTAGAAGGCAGATTAAGAGCTCTGATGAGCCATACTGCGCTTGAGCCGATGGCGAGACATTCAGAGAGAAGCAGGCTGAGCTTTGGGCTTGGACAGAAGGGAGCAGACGGATGGATTTGAGTCATCAGCATGAGCAGTTTGGCTTATGTTTACAGATGACCTTCCCCAGGGAGGAGGTGCCCTTTCTGGAGGGAGGAGGGAGGGTGACCAAGGACAGAGTCCTTTGGAGCTCATAGAAACATGGAGAAAAATGAAAGCATGTTATTCTCCTGTTACAGCATGTAATTTGTTGATAATAAATGCTTTTAATTACTAATTTTAAACTGTACTACAAAAACTTTTAGAGACAGATTCTACTGTAGTGTGGGGCTGGTACAGAAGCTCTACATGGATTACTCAGTAAATAGTCGCTTTTCCTGATGCATTTTAAGTTTGTCAAGTTACAAAAATATTACTGAAAAGGAATACCTTTTATGCATTTTGCTATTTCCTTCTCCTGGAGTAGTGTGCAGGAATTTCAAAGATCCAAAATATATTAGAACAAGTTTAACACTTTTCTTCACCTAGAAATTTTAATTAACTTTTTTTGAACTTTTTTACCCCCAGAGTTTCTGTCTGTATTGTTCCAAATTCTGACAGAAAATGTAGAAGAGGAGAAATGGAGAGAAATTTCATGAAAATAAATTTCTCTTCTGAATATTTTTATTAGATATTCTCCCTTTGCCTTTGGTTTAGACAGAGAAAGCATACCTTTCAGTGACTGGAACAGGTTCTTGAGTGCAAGCAAGAGAAATTGCAGAAATAAGGATAACACATCTGGGTGGAATAAAATTCTACAAAATAAAAAACCTCAAAAATTTCCCTCTAATTAATTCCATCTAATTAATCTAATTAATTTTTGCCTCTTGGCCGGTTTCTTATTTTAAACTCTGCACATGCCTGAGAGTCATCAAAAGGCACAGCAGAAGGCCAAGGCAGAACAAGGCTTCTGCCCTATAACTTCATAGACTAACTATTTCAAAGCACTGCTGAAATTACCCAGGTCAGAAGGATCCTTTATACATCTTGAGAAAAAAATTTAAAGGAGAATTTGTAATAAATAACAGTGATGTTATTTAGCTACCCCTTGCCCCATTGCTTTCATGTGTAGTGGCATGGTGAATTCAATATTCTTCAGCCATTTCTGATGTCTAGCTTCTGTATAACCAACAGACAACCGCTGCTTTAAAATAATTATTTAATTATCTATGGTTAAATATTCTAGAGGAAATAAAAGTACTTGGGAAAAAACTTAAAGGAGACAAAAGCAAGAATTAAAGACTAGGAGACCACATCTTCTTCTGCAAGAAGGGTCTTGCTTGCCTGGGAGACTGTCTTTGATCTCTAATTATGTTAGATGTTATGTTGTTGGTGTTGGTGCTGTAAATATACCCTCACTGAATTCATTAATTAAGTCTTTTAATATTATTCATTCCAGTCTACCAAAACGTACCTCAGTAATTAAAAATGTCATGGTAAATTATTCTAGCCATATGACTATTTTGTCAGATATTTATTTAAATAATTGTATTTTATTACTGCCTTACAAAAATTCATCCTCATCACTTCATTAGAGATATATGTGAAAAGCCAAGAGCTATTTGGAGTTAGGCTGTGTTTGTTCACTTTATTTATGCGCTTACTCTTGCAAACTCTAGGGTATTTACAAAGGCATAAAGAGTACCAGTTGTTACCATGCCAAGTAAAACTTGCAAAATATCTCCGTTTGCTTCATGATAAGCAAGTTATCTAAGTCGTGTAAGCACTAAAGAGATCAGAGAAAGAAATGTACCTTTCTCTTGTGTAATGCTACATGGATTTTCTTTTTGTCTTGTAGGAGACTGGCATGTTGCTGTAAACCAGCCTTCTTAATCACTTGTGCACTCACTGCCCTGAACTGATACCACTGCTGTGCTCACATGGAGATAGACACAGCTCTTAGGATTTCTCTTTTACCAGAGCCAGCTGAAAGTGGCTGCCTAGGTAAGGTCTTTGCTCATCCTGGCAGGTCATGATTTGAGCTGGCAGGTTTCAGCCAAAGACACATCATGGTGTCAGATGGTTACTGGGAATAGCAGACTTGCTCCAAGTCTCAAACCTTCGGATAAACACAGTAAATTTAGTAACCATGTCCCTGCACCTACTAAAAAAATTAAACGAGTCTTCTAGCTTCAGGCTAATAAACCTAACAGCCTCATTTCCTGGAGGGTGCTGAAAATAAATTAAGCCAAATCCCTTGTTCCAGGGAGTGGAAAAGCTGGCAATTGGTCTTCTCCAAGGGAAAACAAACAGAATTAATCCCTTGGTCCCAAACACAGGACAGCCTTCCCTTTTCTCTTTGCAGGACACATAGCTGAAACCATGGTTGTGTGAGTTAAAATAACCCTTTTTTTTCTTCCCTGGAGGTTGTCTGATATGCAAGAAAGATGCTGTGCCAACCACCAGACTGAAACAGGTAGTTTGCCTGCTGAGCCATCCCCATCACAGCCAGAGGAGATTGACTCCTCCTGATTTACTCCTGTTAACTTCTCCTTTTCAGGAGGCATTGCTCACCAGTGGAGAGAGGGACTCAGTGATTACAGGGAGCACTACACCTGAACCTGACACTTCACAAGTCACATAAAAAAGATTTATCCATGTCTTTCCTACTGCCATTCAACCACTCCAGTCTACCTAATAATCTGTCCCTTAATGGGCAAGATCAGGTATGGAAAGAAAGACAGCAAGGAGATGAGGAGAGCCTTAATTCCCCATCTCCCTGAGTGTCTGCCTTAGAAAGCACTCAACCAATCCATGGCTCTCATGGTTGCACTAGTCCAACTGGTGGGCTCACACCCTACAGGCAGGTCTTCTGTGGTACCTGTAGTTCAGGCACTCTACCAGTTCTTGCCTTTCCTCAATTAAATCAAAGGACATCTTCACCATATGTGACCAGAAATCTCATGTCACTTTTTGCTGTGTTGAGTAAACTACTTGAAGATCCTTTTGCAGTGACTCAGGGAGGACCCAATCAGCTATAGGAAAACAGGGAATTCTGGGAAGCATCACTGGAGGACCATCAGCAGGTCTGTTATCCAGCCTGCACCTACAAAGTAGGCAGTGAGCTACTAGCAGGAGCAAACACTTAACCAAGTTTCCAGCCCATATACCTAGACCTTTCTGCCAGCATCCAACCTAACTGTGCAATGGGGACATCTTGCATTATTTTACTACAAATCTTGCAGAATATCATATTGCCCAAAATGCATGCTCTGAAAGTTAATTTACCAGTGCATACTATGCTGTCCAGTATGGTAAAAAAATGCCCAGTCCCATGAACTCAGGTCCCCTCCTCCTTTCCCCTGGCCTTACATACCTGCACACTCAGCACTTCCCTCACATCAGGCATGCTCTTCCTAGAGGTTTGCTTATCATGGTCTAAGAGTTAGTACTAAGCAAAGTTAAAATCTGTTGAGCACAAGGGCATCTGACCCTGACCACAACCTGCTGTTCCTTTAACAAACAATTAAGACATTCCATGTGTGGCTAAATTTGAAAGCAAACCCAAGAATTAATCTGCTTGTTTTAAATAGGCATATAAATAAGAACCAGCCCAGCCATTGCCCAAGAGATAAGCCAATACTTTGAGGTTCAATAAAAGTTCAGTCACTTCCGTAGGGTTGGGTCTTTATTTAGGGAACAAGGTCTTAATTTAGGGAAATGGTCTTTATTTTAGGTTTTTAGGGAACACAGTGTCCCCCTGAAACTTGGAGTATATGTCTCATTTCTATTTGAGTAACAGTTTCCTCTGGGTATGGATGATACTAAAGGAAAATAATGAAGCCAAATCCACTCTTGCCTAACACAAATAGTATTTCTGTGGGACTTCTAGTGTGCAGTAGCAACAAACAAAATAAAGGTATCTGCATAACTCTGCACTGTGTGTCTATCCCCTTGCTTGTGAGGAGAAGAGAATGCAGGAAAAAAGTCTCAGCATTTAAATCAGGCTTCATGTAGAAGCTAGGCTGGTATAATAGAGATTAGCTTTTAAAAAAATACCAACAAAAAATGAAATTTTAAGGTTAGTGGCACCTTGCTTGATCAATTTCATTAAATGGTAAGGATCTTATATGAGATAGTGTATTAGGCCCTTGAATAAGCTAAGTAAAATACATCCTCTAGATGTTCATATGTTTATGTGTTACAGTTTTGTATCCTATAATTTAGGAAAACATAAAATAGTTTCAATGCTCTATCTAGGTAAAAAATGTTATAATAAAGCTGCGTGTATCAGAACTATTAAAGTAGCTTTTTAGCTGAAAATTTTCATTTGGCAGGAAAAATAGGTGTAAGGAAAAGTTTTGCTCAGCTTAATAGCCTGAAGTTAACAAATTCAGTAATAAAGTTATGAGATCATGGAAAGTGACTATACCCACACATTTTTTGAGGTGATATGGAGTGCAGAGGGTTCATTTTTCAGGGTCTGTAGATTGAAGATTACATATTAACCACTAACCTAACTGATAACTCTATGGACAGAGTCCATTCTTCTATGTAATATGGCCTCACTTGTCCCATGCATAATGTTTTATGAGAGCTCTAAAATTTATGCTTGCAGTGTTTTCTTGCAAATTATTTTCCATGTAGGTCAATAGAGCCTTTCCTAAGGGATTCAGCAAAATATCTGAGGATTTTCATATAGATAAAATGAAACCTTACATGAAAACTGCTATAAAGGGGAGTTTTACTTCGGAATGCCAAAATGATCAAGTATTCCTGAATTTGGAAGAACGCTGCTGTTTGCTTAAGTATTTCACACTACAGTCTATCACTGCAGGGTAAAGCTTAAATACTTCTAGGTATTTAAGTACCTAACAAGTATAATGATTTCAAAGAGACTGAGTGCATGAGTATCTGAAATTTTAGTGCACTCTACATAAAATCAAGGGCAATAGCAAGGTCAAGGGAGTTTTGTGATGTTTCTAACACTTCTGCTTTTTGTAAGACTTTCTCTGAGCAGCAGAGAAATTGCTAATTTGTCTGAAGTTGTTAGTTTAATATTGTGTTTTATTAGGGGAGGAAGGTAAGAATATTCTTACAGAAAGTCTTAAAATGATAAGATTTTTTTTGTAAAGAAGGAAGTTATTTTAAAGAGATGATTCATGGCAGTATCAGGGTATCTGATGAAAGTCAGAAGATCCATTTGTTCTGTAAAACACAGGAAAAAAAAAGCATACAATGGTATAATTTTCTTTCTAATTAAAATATTTGTTTTCTCATACTACAAGCGACTTAAAATCATGTAGCTACTATAGTAAGTTAAAACTCAAATTCAACACAGTGGTATCAATATTGAATTCTATTGCTCTGCAGGTCCTTTGTGATAGTGTGTTTTTTGCAACCTTTTATAAATCAAGTGAACACATACTATTCACTAACAAGTGCAGAATTTTTTTTCTGCATCTGTAACATTAACAAAATATTCATTTTCAACTTCATAATTTTTTATGTCTCTTTGTTCACAGACATGATATGACAGTGTTTCAAGAACCGTGATGTTGAGGTTTTCTATTATTGGTGAAAAATAATTATAAGTGTTTTGTTGAAATCAAAAGAATTAGGAGTATTTCAATAACTGTATTTGCAAAATCAATGTTGTAGTGAATCTTTTGTCTCATCCATTTTTTTCCCACTTCACCACTCTAACCAATTTTCATTACATGACGTATTTTAATAACCATACATTTTATGTGTGCCTACTATTTAAAATCTACTAATACTGTGATATTTCACCAGTATTTTCAAAACAAATCAGCCCCCAGACTCTTATTACTTCCTCCAAAATTTCTGGTTTTCCAAGAAATTTCAAATTGACAGCTTTTCCAAAATAAAACCAAATGTCAAAATGTAAAAAAATGTCCTAAAAGAAGTGTTATTTTATAACTAGCAATGGTAATTTTCCTTCAGAGTCATTTGAAAAATACATTTCTTTTCTGTAACGTGTAATAAATAAAATAAATTTTCACTCAACCAAGGCAACAGTTGCCTTTTTGAAAGGTATCAAACCCAAAACTATTTAAAATCTTTGAATTCACTTCAGAGAAATCAAAAAATTTTTATTTCCTGAAAACATACTTAAAAGAGCAGATAGTACCTTCTTGTTTGATTTTTGCCCCTTTTGAGGATCTTCTTAAAGATCAGAAAGTTTAAAGGTCAACAAGATGATCTGACCCTTAGTAAGTGAACCCCTAATTATTCCAAATGACTTGGGCACTGGGGATCTGGGATCTTCATTATTCTCTGAAATACAGTGTTTCTACTGAGCTTTGTTGAGAGATTCCTTTCCTCAAACAGCTCTTTGCCTGCCTGGCAATTCTATACTTTACATTCTTGTTTTACAGATAACACAAAATCTGTCAAATGAAATATAAACTTGATCTTTGCTACCATATTTTTTTACCACAAACAATGCAGTGCATGTTATACAATTTTAAAATAGCTCTAGAAACTATTATATTCTGCTTCCAAAACCGAGCCTGTCTGAAGCCCTCATACGCTGGCAATGTCTTTTGAAAATCTTCAGGAGCTTGATCCAAAGCCAGCTCAAGCTAATGAGACATTTTCTACTGGCTTAAGAAGGTGATTCCTCAGAACGAAATAGATGTTACATGTTACAAAGAAATAAATGCATTTTACTTTCAGGCATTTTAGGGAGTTGTGGTATGGAGTTTTTTTAAACAATCAACTTAAAGGCTAGCTCTGAAGTCTGCTCAGGTCTCAGAAGGTTGAATCAAGATGAAAATTCTGTTCTGTGGGTATTAAATATTTCACCAGGGTAAAATTCTGCTCATAAATACACTCATCATTTACTCAGATGACAAGTTTCTTCCTCATCCTGCTTTGCCCCTCTATTGAATATAAGCTCAGTGGTGCCCATGTTTGCAAAGACAGACCCTTGTACTGAGACAAGTTGTTTATAATTAGATTTAAGGACTGTGACCTGTGCTTCTAAGCTGTAATGATTAATGTTACAATGACACAAAGGTTTCAGGTTCTAGACCCTTTTCTTTAGGTCTTATGTGAACAAAAGGACAAAATATTTTCTGATTCATGCTGTGAGAGATGCCCATTGTTTTAAGTTGTTTTATGAACACACATAAACTCAGTTAAAAATGAGTTAGGACTGGGGAGTTCTTTCAGTAAAAATAGTGACTGACCAGGAGTGAGCTCCAGTCAGGAGCTCTGCATGACTTAAGTATGATATTATTAATTTTCATTTGCACTGCTATACACCTCTGTGTACGGGTTAGCAATCTAAAGAAACAGACAGATTTTTGTCATTCACCCATTTTAATTGCAGGTTCCTGTCTTTTAACTTCAATTTGTATGGCTGCACTGTCTGCTCTGTGCTGGTGTCCCCACAGGACTCTTTGTCTCCTACCTTTGAAAACATTCAAAACAAACAAGACCCTTTCTCTTCCCATGGACAGTACACGTAATATTAATGGTTATCTACCTGTGATAAGCAGACCAGTATCATTTTACTTTACTTGAAAGGGTCATGCATATCGCCAAGCACAATTAACTTGTCTTACCCTCATGAAATGGGCTGGGGGAGGTAACTAAGAGGCCATACTTCTTCACATACCTCAGAAAATAGTTCCAGGATAAGAAGACAACCAAAAGGCACAAAAGGCTTCTAAACAACAAGCACAATAGGATTTCTATTGAGAAAATAAACTGTGCTGCACGTTCTTGATGTGATACCTTCTGCAGTGCCTGTGTGTGTATTCACTGGAGATGATCAGCTGCATACAATTTTGAACAAGTCCAGCTTCAGGCTTTAACTTCCTATTTATCCCACTTTGAAAGAAAGCAAACTCTCTAAAACACTTCTGGGAAACAGAGTGAAAGTTGTTTTGAGGATATACCCAGACTTCAATAAAAAGTATGCTGAAATCTGACAGAACTTGTACTGTTTCTCTATTTTCATTTTTGTTTTGCAGCCTACCTAGATCAGAAGAGCAAACTAAGAATGAACAGTCACTGCAGTTCTCTGAAGAGTTTCACACACTAGTCTTTCTGTTCTTGAAACTAGTAAGTTTAACAAGAATCCTACATTGAGGAGAAAATGTCCAAGAAACCACCGTGTAGAGAACAGAGCCCAGTAATTTAGCATGTTAGCATATCCATTTTGATTCAGCACTAAATCAGTGTCCCAGCTGATGTTGAGCATAGTGCTATACAGTAGAAGATGCCATGCACGTGAAATAGTGCTGACCACTTGGGCTGTTTAGAATCGCATAGCTCTTGTCACAATAACACAGCTATTAAATTTGTGACGTGATCAAATGCCATATCAAAGTACTGCTCTAGCTACATACATTATTCCTGCAATTAAATGAAATGTATTTCACTTCCTGTCTTAAATAACTGGGTAGTATTGCTGCCAACAAGGTGCTGAGTTTCAACAGAAGAATGACTATCAATAGCACATCCTTTCTCTTTCAGAGTTTTTTTCTAAACTGCTTTAGGATCCTTTGGGAGAAAGTATCCTAGTTAATGTAAATTTTTTCATTATTAATAAAATAACAACTTTGAATCTGCCATTTCCATTTTATTACTAAAGCAAAAACCTTTACAATGCCAATCATATTGTGTCTTTTCCTAGTTTAATATGCATATATACAGAGAGATGGACAGAAAAAGTGAATCTTTTGTGCTCAGATAGAATTTAAAATATAGAAATAATGGAGCAATGCCTATTTTTCGTATTTTTTTTTTAAGTATAAAATCTGTTGACTTATTTTCTTCAGTAAAGAAAAATGTCTTGAAAGGAAAGAGAAAGTCTTCCCAAATAGTTTCTGTCCTTTTTAAGTTATTTCCTGACCTGATAATGAAATAATTTCTATGTGCATTTTCACCTTGATAAGAAAAGGGAAGTTAGAAATGCTTCATAGTTCCCTTTTTACTTCTTTGACAGTTATTTAACTGGTATGTTTTGGTAAAGAAATCAGATCATGCTTTTTTCTCATCCTGCGGCGTCAAATTTTTGCCAGCCCTACGCTGAGCGAACACAGCCTGCAGGAGTTACCGGGAGATTCGCAGGGGTTTAAAATAAGCTGTAGAGGGCGAGGATTGTCCGTAAGAGAGAGAGGAGTCACAGCGAGGCAGCGAGGGGCTATCCCGGGGTACTGCTGAGGATGGACCAGCTCTGTCGGTGCCTGCAGCCGACGGCTGCGTAACATGAAGCTCGTGAAAGGTCAGCGGCCGTGCTCTGTAGTCTGCTCTCTACCTATCTGTGTCATCTCTTGAAATAACAGCGACTTCCAGGACTCCTTCACCTTCTTCCCTCTCAGGCCCCGACATCCCTTCCAGTCCTTCTCTGGCACACATCCTTCAGCGCCACTCTCTTTTCTTCCTTGAGCTCTTCCTGTTGTCATCACAAAGACCTCTGTGTCCTTTATTGTAGTGTGTCCTCTCGTTGCCTGGCTCAAAGGCTATCTCTGGCTCCGGAGATAAAGTCTCTGCTAAGAAAGGGATGGAGATTTAATTTAGGGGAAAAAACACCATAAAGGGTTAAGAAAAAGAAACATGCCTGTGCCCTGTTTGAGGGAGAAGTCAACTGCCTCTGTAACTCAGTCAAATAGGTAAATTAAAAATTTGCCTTTAATTACCTCTCTCATTATCCAACCCAAACTTTGTGAATTTCCTGAATGATCTATTTATGACCTGTACCCTTGAAACTTGGAAGCACTTCATTTGAGAGAAGCTTCCATATTACTCTGCCAAGAGAATTACTAAAATAGACCTGCAGCATTGTTATTTTTGAGGATTCATGAACCTTCATTTGTTTATTTGTTTTAAAGGGATTTTTTAAAAACCATTTTGCCTTGGTGACAATGAAAGCTGAAAGGGGTGTTTTAAGTAATAAAAAAGTAATTGTTTAAGTTTGCAGTGCAGATTATTTCAGTGACCCGTGTATCTAATAGGATGAGATTGCTGCTATAACATGCTAGATAATGTGGTAGATTGGGTACTAAATAATATATATTGTACTAAGAAACTTCATAACTTCATAGTTATGATTAAATAAAGAAGATAGTAGACAGTAGGGCCTATTTAAAAGGAAGGTATTTGTAGTAACATAGCTTGAAAATGTTCCTAGGACTGACAGATTATTTCTAAAAACTTCCATGCACTTTGCCACAATGCTGTTCATGGTTTCAAAAAGACATGTAAGCTTGTACAGACAAAGGAATTAAAATAAACTCTGATTGCTGAATCTACATTACAATTTAGGAGCATCCCTATATCCACTCTACTGAAGATAACAAATGCCTTCCTCAGCCCTGAGTACCTGCACCCTATTCAAGGACCAATCATTTAAGGAGTGCTCTAAACATATATAAGCATATTTGTAAAAAGCACTGTGCACATCCATGTTGCCTGCTCAAGCATCATGGTACCTATTAATTAATGGTTCATTTGCATTACTTGTTCTTTAGTTTACTTTTGTAGCTCCTAACACCCAAGGCAAATCTCAGCTCAAGACTTACAGACATGGTGCATCCTTCCTCACTTGTTAAAGAAAGCACCACTGGGAGATCTCTGAACTGAAATTGCCAATATTCCACTCAGAGAACAAGTATTCCTTGCTCTTAACAAATAAATAGACATCGGACTTAATCATTGTCAAATAGCATTAGACAAAAACTCTACTCACAAATCTGGTGGAATTATATGCCATTTACAAGAGCAACTACTTAAACCCAATATTTTAGGCGCAGAAAAAACCTACTTTTTCAAATGGTAATTTGTTAAAATTATGGGTTATTCTGTAATTCCAATGAATAGGCATATTTATAGGGGTATGCACGCATATCTGTCCCTCAGATCCTGTGTTTATCTTTTCAAAATGATGACCAAGACACTGTCATCCATTGAGATAGTTAGTAGGGCTTCAGGTCAATGAATTAAACTGATATGTCAGTGGAGGAAGTCCTAATCTTTTTACCTCTTACACATTTCTTTTACACTATTACTACCAGAATAGCCCATTTATTTGACAGGTAAAATTACAGTAAATAGTGATTGATCTGAAATAAAGTCATAACAGAAATTCTGTGAGTGAATGGTAGTATTTGATGACTTTGTAGCCATAGTGAATAATTCTCTTGGCTTTGATTGTTGAATTGGACTGCAATCTAGAAGTATTGTTATAAGTCCACTCATCCTACATGGCATCACAGCTGCCACTTTTCTGTCATCTCTGGCCAGTGAAAAGTTTTCATCTAATCTCAGTGCATAATGACTTGGCTTTGCTTATTTATGTCCTTTCACTGGGGTACAGCAATGTGATGTATACAGGTTTTTGAAGTGGAAGAAACTTCAAAAGGCACAGGACTCCACAGCCCATAGGTTATCTAAAGCTGTCAAAAAGCTCTCCTTTTCAACTTCTACGAACCATTACGTGTGGAAACCAAGAGCCCCTCAAGCTCTTGGGCAAAGACTATTGCCAGCAAAACCCTTCCTCTGCTGTAATGAAACTTACTGTAATAAGGATGATGATCTTTGCAGAAGACAAATAGTCAGACTCATGAATTAACTCCTGTCTAAAATATATCATAAATTCCATCAAGTTCCCTTCCAAGGGCCTGATCTGGCATATTAGGGTCCATTTCTTGGACTTTATTTGCCTTACATTAATAATACATAGAACAGAAATTAGAAAACATTTTTCAACCATTGAAACAGTTACTTCTGAAATAGCTAAGGGAGTTGTGAGAGAAGAATATGCAATTTTTCCTAAGATAAATTTACAGGTGGGATTGAATATGATGGACCCAGTGTACAGTTTAATGTTTGAGCCATTGGTCTTTGATAGTTTCATGTTTGGAACTTCTTATCAGCACTAAAAGTAGATGTGATCTGAGTTCATGAGATAAGTTGTATCACATTAACAAAAGGCTTCTTGTTTCTGCTGGCCACTTGCAGAGATGAAAGATTTTTCCACTGTCCTTTGATATCAAACTTGACTCCCAATTTGTTTTGGGGGTTTTTTTGAAGATAATTTATCTTGCTTCCTTCTGCAGCATTAGATTTTCTACAGTAAGAACAGAGACATCACATAGGATGTTCTGGGGCTCCTACCTACTCTCTTGGGTGCATAAGGTAATCATCAGTTTTGGGATCAGGAACACATTTTCTCTTATGCCCCATTTGTGAGGCCCATGGGTGTCTGGAAGGCAGTGAGAACTTCTCTACAGAGATGCAAGTAAATAATTTTCTGTGACCCTGTGAGTAAGTCAAACAGCAAACATAAAGAGGACATTGCCAGTGATGTGGATTTCTCTTGCTCCATTCTTGTGGCACTATGCAGTCCCACAAGAATCTTCACAAATCTTTTTTCTGTGGTATGCTGGAAATTATATGGCTTGTGGTAGATGGAGGCATGTGGAATATATGTGCTCAACATCCTTTTAGGTGTGTTCTCTGTAGCCCAGTCTGTATGATAGTCATAGATTCCATGGTATATTAAAAAGGAAAAAAATAAAAAGAATGGAACACAAAAAAGAAGTCCAGAACTCTATACAAAACCCAAACACTTCACTGCATGCCTCTCTTCTTGGGAAGGAGACAAGAAAACAAACATTTTATGTGTATTATAGACACTAACTCTGCTACTTAATGCATTAATGACCATTATTTGTAACTTCCGGTGATTGAGCTGTAAGATTCTAATAGACTACAATAAAGTAAGGGAAGGTACTATGGGCAGGTAGAGATTTCACTGTGTATCCCCATAGATATTTTTAGTATGCTAAGCATAAATTTCACTCAGTTATATAGATAGGGGAACACCAAGGTAAATGTAATTGTTAATACTCATGGTGTGTGTATCTAAAATACATTATTTATTGAACATTTATACTATGAGTAAGTGTAATTAAAGACACTTCAGCGTAAAGTGTTGCTGTCTGCTAAAGGTCTCTTCACTTAGTGTTTGTAGAGTCCTCAATGGTTTGCAAGTCAATTAAACCACTGAGAGGACACAGATAAACAATTCCTATTGAGAAATATCACATCAGTGTTTCCGCTTCATTTCACTGTGTCATTGAATGCACTGAATGGCATTCAAGTGACACAGCACCAGCTATGATATCATGGCATAGGCTATATAAAGTGTTGAGCCACGTGCAGATTGGTAAACAGTACTGTAGTTGTACCAGCTGGCGCAGAGAGTAAAGAAAAGCTGTCTTGTATTTCCCTTTAAGGCACACTAACCTGCAGCTGGAGTTTCAATAAATTAATTTATTCCCATGCATTACGTTCTAAGCAGCAGCATGTAGGCATATGCCATTTAATACTCGCTAGCTCTCTTTGAAAATTAAGGGGTGTGGCAACCAGTGTTGTCAGGATTTTTTTAGGATTAGGTTTCTTCTTGCTTTCTACAAATGGCATTGTCAGCAAACACTGTGGCTCTGCTCTACTTGATACATCACACACAATGTTCTGGATAATAGATAATGCACTGGAGTTTCAGGAGAACTAAAGAGTTGCAGTTCAGTTAGTGCTTGCAATTTTTCAAACAGATGAAATATCTACCTATTGTAAACTGTTTTTATGAAAAGCTTAAGACGCTTTGATTTCTTAAGAGCTCTGTAGTTATGATGAAGGAAAAAGCATGCCTAGTGAGCCTAAAAATCATATAGTCCTATTTTAATATGGGGCCTCATGACTTTGGTTTTAAAATACTTGAAAGTTTTAAAATTTTTATTTCATTGTTTAGATGCTCTGCTATTGTTTTTATCATATTGTTTATTAACAGCAAAGTATATGTTCAGAGCTGACTTAGAATTCATTGCTATATACAATGGCATGTTTCATTGAAGTTAAATAGTGGAAGAAATATTAAGTAGTACTTAGAAGTATTTTGTGAAATAAATACAGAAAGGAATAAAAAAAGAGAAGATAGCTCAATGCACTTGGGAGTTAGATTTGGCCTTGTGATTCAAGTAAATATTGGTATGATGTGATTTATGTTTGATGATAAATTAAGGCAGCACCCTGAAATAGAAATAAACAAAGCTCCAGTTCTCAGAAATGTGCTTGCATTACTGTTGAATCAGAGCTTGGCACCAATAACAATGAAACACATGAAATAAGTGTCTTTTTTCTACAGAAAATTTTTGGAACTGTGTTTTGAAAATATTGGAGAGCTTGTAGCTACAGCAAACCAAAGAGTGTTAGATAGCCAATACAGCCATGAATGAAACTTGCTGCATTTCACAATCAAAGCAGTGACACAATATTTTCTCTGTTCCTTTTGCTGGCTAATGGTGCTAAGCCTCCTGCCCACTGCCAGTGAACCATGATTCCAACAGTGGGTATGTCAGATGGAAGACAGGCATGGGTCCCTCTTTTTCATCCTTGCCTTTGCTCACAGAGAGCACCTCAATTTGACCTCGATTATTTTTATGTGTTCATGATGCTTTTTTGTGGCCTTTTAAAAACAAAATTAGAAATTAAATTGGAATCAGGAAAATGTGGTTGAAAGGAATTGGAGACTTCAGTTCACTTTCTGGTTTTGGGAAAGTAATAAGACATGAAACTATAAAAGGAAATACATATAGAAAACCAAAGACAGGGGTTTGTGCATATTTCTTGTCACCCTACTCTATACCAAAGGAAAGTCATTAAGGTTATGAGTTATGACAGTTCTTCTTGATGATAAAATTGTTTTGTCAACAAAAGGGCTAAGTATATAAATATATCATATATCATCTCCTGCTCTTTCTGTCTATACATTATATGCCTGTTCATTTGAGTATAATAAACCCCTAAATTTTACAGCTTCTTCTACAATTGTTATGTAAAATTAACTGAAAACAGATTTTACTTGGAAAAAGAAAAGAAAACCCACTACACTGTTTGCAATGGAAATGCTTTTGCTTTGGAGTCAGCTCTCTGAACAGAGAAGGAAGGTTCTCAGGGAACTATTTCTGCTGGATGTCTTTGCTGCAGGATCCTGTACCTATGTCTCTGGCAGATGGGAACACCCCATCTCCCCTGTTGCATGTCCTCCTCAGTAGAGCACAGCATCAGGTGTTTGCTCATTTACTCTCCTTTTGGACCTTTAGCTTGACCTGTTGTAGCTTACCCTGACTTATCACCAGCAGGAAGGGTGAAGGCTGACCTCTTCCAGAAGAACCAACCTGATGTAGGGTTCTTCTGGGATGTGGGAATTTTGAAGTCAGACTCTCTGAGGCTGAGGATACAGGCCAGATTTCCTGGATGATTTCCTGCTTCCTGGATGCACAATATGAGCACAGGTATTTTCTTTTTCATCCAAGCTTCAGGAAATACATGGCATAACATTGCTTCCCTGAACACAGAAAAGCATTTGAGGCTCTGAAGCCCAGTTTCACAAGGGTGCCAAATCCAAGCAGGAGAAAAATATTCCTTACTCCTCTTTTTTTACCATGCTTATAATAGTTTGATTTGAAAGTCTTGCTGAGTTAGAACACTCAGACAGGAATTCTTTTGTGGGTGCTCACTTATCTCCATTCAGCCTCCTAGGTGCCTCACCCAGCATAGTGAAGTCTTCCCCCCCTCCTCACCCAGGTGCTCCAGCCTGTGGTGAGGGTTATTGCAAGGCTGAAATTCCTTCTGGTGCCTTGGCCTTAACAAGGTTCTTCTTAAGTAATAAATGCTTAGCATTGGTGTGAGCAAGCTGCTTCAACACTTTCTCATTCTGTCATGGATAACACATGCCGTCAAGTGCTGAAGGTCACCAGGAGGTCACCTAGGAGGGCATTTGGGTATGGATGAGTCCAGCTATGGATGCAGGTGGCCACAGAGCTCTAGCAAGGGGCTCTCAGATCTGCAGCAATCAGCATCCAGTCAAAAGCCTATAGGCTAGGCTACCTTTCAATGTGATATTGCTGTCTTTCAATGTGAAGCAGCTATTCCATTAGCTGAATGAAAAAATGAGCTCTTCTTTCCAGCACAGGCCAGCTATCCAAAAGCAACATCAGCCACTTCACTGTTAAAACTTTAGAACAGACTAACATGAAAATTTTTGGGAAATCAGATGAAATTCTT
The DNA here is from genome assembly GCA_013396695.1 of Sakesphorus luctuosus. Lineage (NCBI taxonomy): Eukaryota > Metazoa > Chordata > Aves > Passeriformes > Thamnophilidae > Sakesphorus > Sakesphorus luctuosus. Next base: position 302,532 of record VWZD01010237.1, read on the forward strand.
TAGAAATGGCTTGAAGTGGAGACACTGCACTACAATAAACATAGAGATAAGAACACACATTAAAGGAAATAATCAGAGAGCCTGGATAGAATTTATGTATTATTGCATCTTGAAATAGGAAACATCTGCCAAGAATTTCACCAAGAGCCTGGATTTTTTTGTCTGGAGAAAAAAGGAGGTGTGAAATTAAACCAGAGCAAACTGGTAAATCTGTAATATAATGCCTCAGCAAGCCAGTCTTTGGGCACCATCTCAAACTGCAGGTAGTAAGTCCGGGTGGATTGCCCCTGCAGAGTGTGTGACATGCATCACACATGATGAGCTACCCTTTCATATCTTAAATCTTGCTCGTCTTAACCTTTTAAATTGTGACAGTGGTATATCACAGCCTAAAAATATATCTCTCCCAATCCCTTATGTCTGTTGCCCTGAGAGTTACTCTTGAGGCTAGTGGAAGGCAGGAAGTTAGGTGCTGTTATTTTTTTCCATGTGTATATAAAGCTTAATAGACTAAACTAGGAGGATCAACAATAGGCAAAATTAAAACAGTTCTAAAAATGAACTAGAAAAGAGGAAACAATTATAGGGCTGCTATTTGGAGGAAACAAGCACTGGGTGGTTCAGTTGCTAACACAATGAAGGAGACAGCTCATGATGGTGCTTCTAAACCCTTCCTGGTCTGATATTCCCAAACTGTCCAGTGTTGTTTACTTGCCTGGAATGCTGCCATAGACACATCCTGATAGGTCAGGAGCAATCCTCAGCAATTGCTGTGAGAAATAGGAAGCTGGCAAAGAGGGCCACAATAAGCGACGTCTGCTCCTTTGAGGAGCAGCGAGCACTTTCCTCTCCTTGGGTTGTCTGAGGCAATGCCTTTGGTCCAAAAATAACTTCAGGAGGTATCATGGACTGCAAAAACCATCTTCAGATAACCTTCATGATTGCTCGGGTCTGCTTTTAGGACGTCAAAGTGTTTGGTAATATTCTTGCTGTCATACCCCCAAATCATTAAAGCAGCATTAATTGATAGGGTACAAAAGAGAGATGACCTTAAGCCAAATGCACTGACTGGGAGCTTAGAGGACTTGTTTTTGTGTTGACACAGACTTACACTGCATCCTTGGATGTCTCAGCTTTTTACCTGTGACTAGTGTTCCTTGCTTTCTCCTTGTCCTTTCAACAATACATTCAGCTGCACAGGGTTTGTGGCAGGGCTCACATTGGGTGTTATGTTTGCTTAAAGGTAAACCGGCAGGAGAAATGAACCCAACACAAAAGAGATTATAAGTCAGAGTTACAATTTAACAACAATATTACAATAAATGCAACGGCACAAAGAGAAATTGGTTTTAATCCACAAAACACAGACGTATAACCCAGCACCCTGGGGCACAAACACAATGGTGTTTGTCAGCCTCTGTACTGAGACCCATGTGGTTCTCCCAAGTCCAAAGCAAAAGGAAGTGAAGAACCTGTTAGTGCAGATGACGGTTGCAGTCTGGTGAAGGGTGGTAGTTACAGTCTGGTTGAGAGTGGTGGTTTCCCTCTGTCAAAGTTCTGGATCCAACAAGTAGTCCACTGAGGTCTTCAAACCCCCAGATTATGTACCCTCTTGCCCAGGGGGAGCACCCAGTCCCTCCCCCAGGGCAGAGAGTTACACAATGGGTGATCTCACTCTGTGAGTCAGGGGGTATTTTGGAATCGTTGATGGCCCATTAGCAGACATGACACCTCAGGCTGGGTGTGGAGGTGCTAACGACTCCCTGGAGGGAAGTTATCACAGCTCTTATCTCACAGGCTTCTTTCACACCCAGCTCACATCCTGAGGAGTCCGGTGTGCCCTGGGCAGCTGCTGCAAATGGTCCACTGTTAACAGTTCTTGGGAAATGAATAGAGGGTGTAGGATACATAGCTTTGGTCACCCACACACAGTGATAAACTGGTCCCACCTGCTGACCTAGGACAGGTGTAGGCACTGCACATGGCACAGCAATGTCAGGTTTCAGGCTGCCATAATAGTAACAGAGAGAAATTCCTGAGCCCACTTGCCTTACTGGTAATTAACGAATTTGTCTATCAAACTATAGAACTGTTCAGTAGTAATTTTTTTTTGTGATGGACACTTGTCAGACTGATTTCAAGATGAATGTTAATGATTAAAAAAAAAGGCCTTTGTTGAAGTCATAGAAATGTCAGAAATGGAAAGCGTTTAAAGCCTAACAGATATATTATGCAAATATCCATTGATCAAGCAGGACAAAGATGAGAGATTTTCTCTGCTGTGTCTTTTTTTACGTTCCTCCTAAAATGTTTCTACCAAGTGAAGGAAATCTGAAAACTTCCATTCAAAAGGGAAAATAAAAAAACAATTAAGTGCTTTCAGACCTCTGCTCTAGAGAATTTGTGGAAGGCACTGCATGTAGATGCTCTTGCCTGTCAGGTTTTACAATGTGAGGTGAGAGGGGTGGATTTTTTTAATCCAAAAAGCAATGCAGATCAAACTGTATCACCAGAAACTTACCACTTGGTTATTGTTTTTTTTCTGCAAACACTTTAATTGCATCTGCAAGAGACTTAAAAAATCCTGCCTGATAATAAACATGCTCTTCTGCTTTAAAAACACAATGTAAAGCCAGCAAGACTACACAAAAGTTCATTAAATTAAATGCTAGGGATTATCTCTGAAGGTAAGTGAATACAGAAGGCAGGTAGAGATAATGAAAGTAGGATATTATTCCATTAACATTTGTTCTGTTATTGCACCCACTTTCCTGTCAGTTCTCATTAGTATCCTACCAGAAAACTACAGATTAGCTGATAACTGATAACTCCAGCACCTTTGTGTAGCTGGCCCCTCCTGCAGAACGAAGGAAGATGTGGATGTCTCCATGTCAGTCAGGGCAGTCACATGCCAAGGAAAAGTGCAAGTTGCAGGTGAGGCTGCACAGAGTGCCCGATCCACCGTTCTCAGCAAAGCTAAATGCTGTTGGTGATGCAAGAGCTCTGCTCAGGTCCTGCCAAAAAAGTATATGCTCTTTCAATGCTTCATTGGCTCACACCACCTGTTCAGTTGCTAATGGTACTCCTATTGAAAAGAGATTTAGCACAAGGCACATGTCCCAGAGCACACACAACATATTCAGACCTTTCTTTAATAGCTAGGAACTCAATGTACTCTCTAAATACAAGCTGACAATAAGGGTGGTGTACAGCTTCAGAGGCCCTGGGGCAACTCAGGGAAGGGAGATAGGAGAGGTGAGGATCCTCCCAGAATGCCAGGGCTGCAGGAGGAGCCAGGGATAACCTACGAGTTCTGCACTTGTGTCTCTTCGCTGCAGCTGTACTGGTCTTCCCAAGCAGGAAGGTCAAAGGGGAAGATGACAATAGGAAGGCTCTGCCGTCTCCCTGTCTCTGCTCTCTGGAGCCCCCAGGAACAGGAGAAAGACATTTTGCTGCTCCTCAAGATGTTTTTTCTAGAGAATCCAGGTCATGGTGGAGGGATAACAAGAGCCAGTGGGAGCTAGTTCTTTGGGATTGCATTCAGGAGACTGAGTTAGATCTCTCCTTTCCTAGAATTTGAAACCACATTCCTGCAAGCACACATTGACCTTGTTTGTTCATCTGGTTAAGCACAAACTTTGATACCTCCTGTAGAAGATGAAGAAGATCTGGAGGAAACAAGCTTCCTTGGAAGAGTCCTTAGGATGCCCCCAAGCTGACAGCACGTATTACATCACAGTAGAATTTGCAGCAGAAATGGAGACACTGTAATTGCCTGGCAGGCAATTCACTGCAGCTTCTTCCAACCATTGCCTCAGTATTTTTAACTCCTTCTTCCCTCCTCTTCTTTCCCTTGCCATTGGAGTTTCTCCTGTGATTCCTCTCCCCTCCTTGTCTTTCCATGTAACTTATCTCCTCCTAATTAAACTCTGTCTGAAGAACTAAACTCTCAGATCAATTAATCACTTCTCTCCCTTCTTTTATGCTTTAATTTTCCCTTACCCCATCGCTAGTTTGTTTACATACATTAAAAAACCCTTATCTGTTGAGGTGGTGAAAGCCCATTATTCCCCGTTTCTATGAAGTCTCTTCTACCTCTTTTCTTTCCCTCTCTCATCCTGTAACTGTCCCTAAGGCCCTGACTCTTATAAATGTAAATATAATTTCATTTGGCTTTGAAATACATATCAGCCCAATACAATAAGATGCCCTACAGAGCATACCTATAGACCATGCTTCATTTTTAAACTGTTTTCCTTCCTCTTTCCTGCTCCTGTTGTCACTGTCTCTGTTTTTGTTTGTCTCCTCTGCCCCATTTTTAATCCAGGACCTCTCTCTGCTTCACCCCACCCTCACAGCCTCACCTCAGAGGAATGCAAACCAAATAACCATTCAGGACTGGTGAACTTTAAAACCTACGGCATTCAAGTGGGTTGGAAATTAGACAAAACAATTTCACCCATCCCTTGTTTAGGACCCTGACTAACAGCTTGCTGTAGCTCCTGGGTTGGTGTGTAGAAGGATGTGCTGCTGCATGTCTCCCTTTCATAAGGGAAACACTGGAATGTGGCCAGGTACCAAAAAGCCTGTTGTAACATGGTTTGTTAGAAGGACACCCTGGATTCCCCACACGCATCTCATATTCAGGGGTTTTCAGCTCACCTTTGATAGTGAGCACATGGAAATGGCAGGATGAGTCTTGTTGATTGCTTCAGTGGAGCAATTTTTTAGGGTAGAGAACAGACTAGTTGGCAAATCTGCTTGGCCCAAATTGAAAGTCTATCCCAAACAACTGAATAGAGCTTTGTTTTTTTTGAGCAAGAAAACAAAATTAAAAGCAGTCCCTAGTTTTTATTTTCTTGCTTTTTGTAAACAGTTTCTCAAGGCTGCTTAAGAAAGGCAAGTACAATCCCTTTATTGTCTTCAAAAATCACTTCCAAGCTGGGTCAAAGATGTATTTTGTTTACTTAGTAAGTAATTTAAACAGTAAGTAAGAGCAAAGCCACAGTGATGGGATCTGAAATATCAGGAGGAAGTACTTTCCCCTGTGCACCCAGAGTGGCAGGGCTGTAGGCAGTGGTGAAAGACCCTCAATAGAGGGGTTCCTGCCCATGGCACAGCTAGACCCCACAGGGAGGGGACAGCAGTTCAGGCACAGGCACCAGAAGGCCCAGTGCTATACCACTGCATGGGAGAGCAGCAAGAGCCAACTGTCCACTGTTTACTCAGCTATCTCCCTCTCTCCCTTTACATGCAAAACCAAGCTTGCAGTTATCATAATAACAAAGCTGGAACTGAATTTCTTTTCCATAAAACCTTGAATATCAGTTCTGCTTTTGGTTGTTATAGCATGAAGCTTTTATTTTTACAGAAAGAGGTGGAGATAATTTCTCGAAAATGAGATAACAAAGTGAAAATTAATTTTTTTAAACTACAAAATGCTTAGATCCAGATTCAAGCAGTAACAGACCTCTAAGGGGCATAAATCTCATTTTCCAAGCAATTAGTTTCAAATCATTATAAAGTGACAGATGCTTTCATTTGGCTGAATTGTGACAGCATTCTTTTTTTTTTCTATAGTCCTCTAAGACTGATCCAAAATCTGCTAAAGTCAATGGAAAGACTCCCACAGTCTTCAAATGGGCTTTGGATCAGGCCCTAATTAGTCTTGGGCAAACCAGCAAAATCAAATACTCAAATTGTTGTATGTTGAGTCTCAAACTGTGGTTTATTTTCATTCTAAGTTTACTAGAAAAGCTATTAATAATTTACATACCTTCATTTAGGAAAATTTAATTTACATTAAAAGCCCCCAACAAGTTAAAAACCCATCCTGGAAATACTGTACCTATATCCTGTTCAGAAAGAATAGGAAAAGCGTAAAATCTTTCCATAGACACAATGCACATTTCAAACATGGCAAAAAGTATACCCAGAAAACTTCTCTCAGTAAAGTCTTTGTATTTGCTAATGATAGTCTGCTGTATGTCTACCTATACCACAGCAGCTGATATATGCATGATATATAAAAGAGTGTATACACAAGTGTGCACATTAAATATAGCTATAAGCAACTGTGATTTTTATTGATGTAAATAAACTACACCCGCTGAAGGGTATCTTTTTGCCGATATATCTACATGAAAGTCCTTTTGGCATGACTATGTGCTTCAGGTGAATTTTTCACACATCATAGCAAAGCTGGCAAGACTTTTAAGAGTTATTAAGTCATAGATTGGATAACATTTTAGTTGGCAACTTGCAAGTTTCTTGACTTGCTCTGCACTAATGTGATACAGTAGAGTTTACCTAATGACCACACTGAAGAAGGTGCTTGGATCAGATGCTTAAATCAAAATCCTGAGCCCATAACAGATTCAGTGCCAAACCCAAGTTCTTACAAAGACTAAACAATGCAAAAAGGTACACAAACAAGTGCAGACAGCTGCCTTTTCCATCTGTTTATAATTAGAGCAGACAGTACCCTACCTAGCTTACTTTGTTCCAGAAGTCAGGTAGCCACTTTATTATTGCCACATACTCTTTCAGAAATGTGGTTTATTAGCCTGGGCTTGCTGCCATGATAGCACAGCCACATGATTTTCAAAGGAGACCTGATGTGTACCTGACTAGCCTAGAACAGACTTATGTAGGAATCTGCTGCATTGCTATATTGGCTTGGACTTCTGGTCCAAAATTAGATGTCTACCAAGCAGGTATCCATATCTGAGTTAGTTCTCAAAGTTCCTTTTAGAAACACTGAAGAGAACCAGGCACATCTGGGGTACAGTTCCTTTCATTTGGGGTTATGTGTCATAAACCAGAGGAATTATATGTGCAAATGTGCAAACTTAGGTGAGGTGATCTCCAACCACCTTCATAAATGGCTGCAGCTTGGGCTTGATAACATACGAAAGCTGTGCTGATTTAAGTAAAAGAGAGATGCTGTAGCCACACAGAGACATGGCCACAGTATGAAATGCCCATGGATAGTAAAGCCTAGTATTTTCAAGGACATTACTCAAAATTCTGTTTTGGAGACATATCAAATCATTATGTTGTCTGGTATTTGCTGTACGTATCTCCTGCTCTAATTTATTGAGGGCGGCTGGAAGAACAACCAGGAAGGTAATGCAATGCTGTCCCAGAAAAGAGTATCTCCAAACAAACATGAAAAATGAGATTAAGTGAGCTAAGTGGCCTTCAAAAGACACTGTGAAGCTGCAGAAGAAGATGGATTTTCAATTTAGAGAAGTGACCATGAGATGAGATTTATTGATCTGAATGGGAAGGCATAATCCATGAAGATCCTCATGAGGAAGGTGGCTAGATAGCCAGTAAGCTTGTGGATAGTTACCTGTTTTGGTTTAGAATGGTACTCCTCAACTTAGTTCTCCCACTGGGACTCCAACCCAGAGGAGTGGTAGGGGCTGGTTTACTGACTGCTTTCACGTGGTGAAACTATATGCTACAATCCTGTGCCAAACTACAGACTCTGAAGCTGTTCTGCATGCAAACAGCTTCTTCTGTAGATGGAAGGGCAGTACAGTGCCAGTCTTGCTTCTCAGTGACACTGAATGAGCCCAACCACCATGCCCTGAGCACACCTTCTGCTCCTGGGCAGGCTTCATGTATCACCAGCCCAGCAATTGTCACCCTGGGGCAGCAAATACAACTCCAGAGACCTTCACTGGCTAGAAGGACAGATCCTGAAATTCCCAGGCCTAAGCTCAATTTATACCTGTTTGCCTTATGTTTATATGCTATAAGGGGACAGACTAAAGCAGCATACGCTGACATGATATTAACAAGCCAGTGGTGTTTAGTTCCTCCTAAATGAGAATCACAGAATCACAGAATGATTCTGAGTTGGAGGGACCCATCAGGATCATCAAGTCCATCTCCTGGTCCTGTGCAGGATGCCCCCAGAATCTCACTGTGTACCTGACAGCATTGTCCATATAGTTCTTGAACTCAGATAGGCTTGATGCTGTGACCGTGTCCTTGGGAAGCCTGTTCCAGTGCTCAACCACTCTCTGGGTTTTTCACCCTCTGAGTGAAAAACTTATTCCTGATATCTAACCTAAACCTTCCCTGACTCAGCTTTGTGCTGTTTTCTCAAGTTCTGTTACTGATCACAAGAGTAATTAGTGAGAGTAATGGCAAAGGCAAATTATGTTCTTAGTGATAAAGACGTCTTAGGGTCCTAGATACTGAGGTATCCTCCCTGCTTGGAGCTCCAATGAAATAGAGGATGGCCGTGTCAGCAGCCAATATATCTTACTTAATCAGTTCATTTGCCAGCCCAGCCATAGGTTAGAAAATGTTTGCAGGCTTTCCGCAGCTATTCAGCTTGAGATTTAAACCTTCCAAATGAATAAACTGATTGTGGTGCATCAGACACTTCTCACCAAGCTTGAAAGAAAAATATTTTAAAAACCTGTTCACACTGCATGGTTCCATGTGTCTGATCTAGTAATAAGCACATCTCTTCTGTGAAACACTCTGTTATGTAAATTAATTTGATGTACAGCAGTTTTTGTCAATGGTTCAGACTAGTTAACCTAGTCCATCTTTAAGGACTAAATCTGCTGAAAGAAGGGTTTATTTTATTCTGATCTAATACTTTTGACATATCTCAGCTGCATGGAAATGGACAGTTGGGTGATTTTAGAAGGTGCCACCAGCAGCCATACAGCCTTTGGTCTGTATTTGATTTTTACATAAATCTTCATGTTGTAAAGGCACCTTCTATTTCCCTTCACACAGACAACAGAGTTTTTGCATGGAATCCTTCATGCTGACTGGTGACCAGATAATCATAATATCCAGTATATTTCAAAGTTGACTGGTTTTTGTCTGTCAGTGTTAAAGTCTGCTTAACAAATCTATTTCATTACAAATATATAGAGGCAAAAGAAGGTTATTTAAATACATTTGACTGAGGTGTGTTATTGAACAGTGTCTCCTGTCTCCTTTAGCTTCCTGGGTATCCACCACCAGAGTATGTGCACATAAAAGTAATCGAATCTGAATCAGCACCCTGCCTCCATCTGTGATTTATTTCATTCACCTGTGGAAGGACATTTCAGAACTTTGACAAGTCAACCTTTTAATGAAATGGCAGATTGTTTTACTGGTAAAGAGGGATAATATTATTATAGACCTCCCAGGCTTTTCAGACTGGCAATGAATAGCTAGAAGGACTCTAAGCACTAGATGCAACAACTACACTTTCACCAAAGGCTCTTTTTCAAAAGCCATTTCCTCTTCTGTATAGGAGACATATTTTCCCTTCACTGGTTCTCCTTCCTAAGGCTACTTTATGTATGTCCCTGGACATACTCAAGTTTGTCATATGAGACTCTTGCAATTTCTTAACAACCTATCATCAGTGTAGCAAGTAAATGTCATAGGGATCACTAAAAGTAGGGTTACATAAGTCAAAGAGTACAATTACATGTCATTTAACATGGTGTAACTCTCCACACTGTTCTTCTTCAGGCTGTCTTTAACCTAGTTCAGATCCATATGGGCGATCTCTTACCTTCAGACATTTGTTCATCCTGCTCTGAAAGAACAGCTAGAAACATAACCTTGGGGGCAAAACTAACAAATGATTGACCCAGCTACATACAAGTAAGCTAGTGTTTACTCTTTGTTTGACAGCTTGGCAACAAATTTTGCCACTGATTTCCCTAAATCCTTCAGAAGAAGTTGCATTTATTTTGACAGCCCTTGTTTAGCCAGGTGTGTCCTAGCAGATCAAACCAAAGTTTCTTCATGTAAATGAATGCTGTAAGGTGAGACATGGGTCAGAGGATAATTAAAGGCTATATGTCTGGCCCTGGAATGCCAGGTTGTGGGTGTCATGCACCCATGTTGCTCTCAGGGCAGCTCAACGCCCAGGCACTCTGCCCTCCCCAGAAGACCTCACTGCCTATGGCATGCACCTTTCCATCGCGGAGCATGCTCCAGCTGGCTTGCCCAAGCAGGGCTGTTTGATAGTTCTATAAAGCACTCTAGGAGTGGTGGTAGAAACCCCAACTGAGCTGGCTTGGTCTCTTTTGTGCTGTGACTGCAGTGGCTGTGAGGGGGGTATGTGGGGTGCAGAATGGGTTTGCTCAGGGCTCTCATAGATAACCCCTGCTGCCATCAAAATGCTTGGACCACTGTTCAAAAGGCCTTAAAGGGGCTCAAAAAAGAGGAAGGTCAACATAAAGCACTATTGGCCAATTATTTTGTGACTTTAGCCTTACTTTTTTTTGTCCAGGATACTAGAAACCATTCGCTCGACCTTTGGTCAAATGACAGGCTGGGCTCAGCTGTCACCAAGAGGGGTAGTGGGGAACTCTGATCGATGCACAGTGGCTTTCTTGACTTCAGTATATCCACATGAAAATGAAACAGAACTGTTAATGCTTGGATCTACTATTTCCAGAATTTGATCTCAATGTGCAATTAGTCACTGGAGAATGAGAAAAATACTTGCCTGGAAAAGGGACCTCAGCAGATGAGTCAGCACATCAGCCTCTGCTCTCTCCCATAACAGGCAAATCCTTACTCAAATGCTAGTCATCAGAGCAATTAGAGTATTCTATTATCTGGTAATCCACACAGAAGTTTTGCAATGATGAGAAGTTAGAAGGGATATTCCTAAATGTTTTACCTGTCCCCTCATCCCTAGTGTGAGTAACTAAGCTTCAGCTCTCTAACAGATGTATGCCAAAGTTCAAACAATGTTAAGTTAGTGTTCACCAGTTGTATGAATGAAGCAATGTTTTCCCCGTGGAAATTTCTTGACATGATTCTTGGATATTTTAAACATGATTTTTAAATATCTTTCTAAAAAACAGAAAGTCAATGCATATTTACTGGGCCTTAGCTATAAGATTTTCATCCTCTCACTGAAAACAAAAGAGCTTCTCTTTTGTCAAAGAGTCAAAGGAGATTTATTTGTTGTGAATTCATGCCCAAGATTCTCTTGAGCTCACATCTACCATTGGCTATTTTTATCTGTAGAAACTTTGGCCTTGATGTTCCGTTACAGTGTCCCTGTCGGAACCCCAGAAACCACTATTACCCTGACAGCCCCCCCTTTACTCCTTGCACCCCCAGTCTCATCCTAAAGGCAGTCTGTGTTTAGGGGCAGTTTCTCTCATGCCAAGGTGTGTGCAGTCCCAGTGAGGGTTACCACCACTGCTCAGGGATGACAAAAGGGAGGCCATACTCATACATTGTGTATGCCCAGCATCCCAACTCTGAAGTCTGGAGGAAAGAAAGGGGAAAAGCTTTCTGAGTGCGTGTAGGCAACCAGACAGGCCAACTGTGTGTAGGTGGAGTCTGGCTGCCATATCCTCTGTGGGCTGCTGGGCAGAGGAGCAGACAGCCCTGGGGAAAGGGCACAAAGGCAGCTGGCCTGAGCTCACTTGTCGGGACAGTGTTTTTTCCCTATACTCTGCTTTTGCTAGAAGGTACTGGTGGATGATGATGTGACTCAGGCAGTGCTTATGTGGTCTGCTGCATTTCTCCTGGGGAGTACAGGTGTTTTGGTTTTGTGGTTGGGGCTTTATTCCCTCTGTCAGTAATTGAAATGAAAGGTCAGGAAGAATAACTAGAAAGAAGGGAAACAGGAATACTTACAAAGTGAATAAGCCTCTGCCTGGGAATCTTGGCTATCATACATGTTTTGCACAAAATGCTCTGGTAGCCTTTGCTGTCAGAGATGGTCAGGGCAGTGCAAGCTCCAGTAGAAGGGCCACTTCTGACCCCAAGCTAGCCCACAATGTAGATGCAGACAGGATAGACCAATGACATGAGCAAAATTTACAGCAGCTACAGGTTCTCCTTGCACAGCTGAGGCTTAATTGAAATATTACAGACCTCTTGCTAAGGAAGGTCTCAAGGCAGTGTCACTTTTATCCTGCCTCATGAGTCAGGCCAGCATTGGTTTCCCCATCAACTTTCTAGCACCTTGGTAGCACATCCGTCCCCTCTCTTGCCAATTTGAACAGGAACCAGCAATTTCCAGGTAACATTAAGTAAACTTTTCCTACTTACAAATTAGCTTTTCAATTCCCCATTTGCTTTTTGGTGTGTCCTATGGATGCATTTTGGGTAATTTGAAACAGGCTAACATGAATATCTGGAAGATCCAAGAGGAGAGGACTGTAGTAATTAGAGTGAAAAACAGTCTGGTCTGGTGAAAAGTTTTCTCCATGAGCACAGAGAAAAATAATTTAGTATTAAAGAGCCTGTAGAGGCAAAATGTATTTGGATTAGTAATTACATCTATGGGGGGAAAGGAGAGTCTAGTATAGTCTCTGAACTGAGTCCCTCTGGAGTAGAAAAGGACAACAACACTACAAATAAGTAATTCAACAGGTTTTCTTCCCTTTCTAGATCTTCTTCTTTTTCAGTTCTCTGAGGAAAAAAAAAGCATGAGATAGAAAGGAGTAGAGATGACAGAAAGAAAATCTTAAATCAAGTATTTTCTAGAATTTAATCCAGGATGATCTAAAGCTCAGAAATTAGTCACTATGTCTTCCCCAAAATTACCATGGATTACTACCATTTTTTGTCCATGTCTTATGGACAAAATGTTAAACATGATTTTTCAAGAATAGGGTCATAAGAAAGGACCAACTCAAGTTTTCACCATAGGGAACAGACATGTAATTGAAATAATTTCTTTCTCTGCTAACAAAAACCACGTACTGCAATTGGATTAAACAACAGGAAAAATGATGTGAGTCAGAAAGGATTAATTTATGATAAATTGAGATAGGAGGTGTTAAATGTATTTTTAAAAGGAGGGCCATTTCTAATGATTGAGAACTTTATATGGTGCAGATTTATATATCAAAAAAAGGAGAAAGAAGATGCAGGAAATTCCAAAAAACTCTGTGGAATTGTCTCCCACAGTAGCTGGAGAAAAACTGCCATTTTTATTAGATCTGACCAAACACCAGGCCCCAGGGCAATGTTGCATCTTTGCAATATTGATAACTTATTTCTTTCATGACTTTCCTTCCATAAAGAGTTCATTTTGCTTTCAAAATGAAGCAATGGAACTAGCACTGCAAATCTGACACAGACAGGTTAGAAATAGGTGAAAACAAAGGCAAGAGGTGCTATCAGGACATTTCCTATACTGCTGGAGTGGCAGCGTGATCAGTAGGTTATGAGTCCTGACATCTCTGCAGGAATTACTGTGCTTCATGACTCAAGAGCAGAAAATACTCTGATCATCTGGTTCATTTTCGCCTATTCGCTGCACAGAGGTTAGACTGCAGTGAGCCATCAGATCTTATCAAAGAGCAAAGAGTAATGGGTAGGTCTGTGAACAGCAGTGCCAATGGAGCCTGGTCTGTGAGGAATTGTGTCTTGCAGCTGGGTTCCATGATGCCTAAGAAGGTGTGAGTTTTGCTTGAAGCTTTACACACAAGAGGAGCACTCATTCACTGTTGCAGTCTTTCATGCTTCATGAAGGATGAACTCATGCCACATGGATATTTTTGGAACAAGATTTCTTGGAAATACATTTTCTTTTCTTTAATCTCTTCTCCCCACCCTTTGAGACCCCTGTACAGCTATCAAATTTGGTTTAAATTGGTTATGTGTATGCCCCAATCATTCCTTTCCACCACACACTCTCTGTGCCCTAGAGGTTTCAGGGGACAGAGCAGAAAGCCGAGTTGTCCAGAAAAAAATTAATTAAAAGGGACAGTGGGTCAAATTAACTGAGTGGGCAAGATCAACTACAATGTGATCTGGCTCCCTGAATCAGGTCCCCCAAAAATGCTCATGCTGACAGAAGGCAGGGGACAAGTCCAAGGCATGAATGGGTCAGGATGGCAGCTCAGCAGCTTCCTCCAGCAGCTGTCTTCTGGCAGCTGGTGATGAGGCTGTGGTATAAAAATACACACCTGGAAGAGTTAAAAGTTCACTGGCTGAATCTAGACAGTGTATGTTCACATGTATTCATGGGCAAGCCTGTGCCTACCCGTCGGGTACAAGGACTGGACTGGAGCAAGGGTTGTTTCCCTGATAGAAGGCACATCCTTGTCAGAGTTGGAATATAACAAGCACAGAGGACTCTTCCTTATGGACATGTAAGGCATTGCTTTCTTCTCAGAAAAAGGTACCTTTAAACAAATGAAAATCTAGATGACAAGAGTCTCAACATAGAGAGCAAATGTTGAAACGGAGCTGTCAAGTTTTTTACCAGCTGCTGCTCCCACTACTCACTCAGTTCCAAACACTTTGTCCCCTGGACAGGCTGTAAAGCCTGGCAGTTGCAACAAATTTGTAGGAACTGGGAAAGTTCCAGGCCATAATTCCACCTAAAATATGGAGTTGCCTAAGTTGTTGAACCTCTTTGTGCTCAATATCTAAGCAAGACATGAAGATGAAAAAGAAACAGAAGCTCATTTCTTTCTGTCTGAATCTGTATGGCAGAAACAGATATCTGGTTGTGAAGATTTGTTTGTGGATTAAATTTGACTCCATATGATCCCCTGGTCAGAAATTATATGGCCACCACAGCAAAATCATAAACAGAATAAAATCCTGGCAAGCTCAGAAAACCCATGGTAAACCATCTATTTAGATGAGTATCATTCTCATACATAGCAGCTGTTTCAGTTCACATGGCTTCTGGTAAACCCAAATGCTGTAAATCCCATTGCTTTTAAACATCTTATTTTCACTGATGATTCCTATAGATATCTTATCAAGCATCATTTTAATCAATTCTATTATTTTGTCTTGGTAGAGTGAGTGCTATTTTTATTTTAGCTACTTAGTGTATTGATGGCCAATTTTAAAACTCCTCCACTCTTCTTCCTTTGCTGTTGTAGATGTTGTAAGCATGACTGATTTAGCTTTGTCTGCCTGTCTAGTCAGTAAGAATTGGAAAATTTACATTCACACAGAAACACTGAGTTAGTAATGATGAGGTGCTGAAAAAGTTTTGGGCCAATTCCAAGTCTGTGTTTCCAAAAATGGGACCCAATGAAAGAACTACAGACTCAGAAAAATATGAAATTCAGATTCACTTTTTAACCTTATGGGGGGGTTGTCTTTATTTCAAAGGAAATTCTATTCAGTTACACACATGAAACTTCAACAATTTGAGGATGTAATCCTGTAATTCTTTGTCAGGCAAGTCTCCCATTGACTCAGTGATTTCAAAGGCATTGGCGCCTGTGTATGAATGGCAGGATATGGTGCAAATTTATGATCATGAAGAGCTCTACTCTGTACTTTCACATTATTTTTTTTTAATTCAGTTTATGGGAACATGATGGGAAAAAGATCCTGGTTTCAATTCATACAACTGGAGCTCTGCCACCCACTTCTGCAGAGCTGAGCTTCCACCCGTTCTGCTTTTTACTGAATAAACGTGTTGTGGTACCTCCGAGAACAGCATCTCTGGAGTGAGCCTTGAAACAGCATTGAAATATCACAAGAGAGCAGGTGATTAATTTAAAACAACACACAAATGGGGGTTTTAGGAGAAGGTGAATCAAAGGTGTATGGCATAATGGCACTATGACAAGAAATTTCACTCTGCAGAAAAGATCTGACAGTGCAGTGACTGTAGCTTTTGACAGAGACAGCTGATAGCAAATGTCCCAACTTCCTTACCCCCCCCAGCCTCCCTTCTTAATAGGAACTGTCTTGACAGAAGGTGAATGATAAGATGAATTAATAAAATGGCTTTTCTCCACACCTAAATCATGAGCAAAGTATGATTTATGGTGCGGTTGGTGTCATAAAACAGAGATGTAATATCATTGCCTTGACATTATCTTCCTTGCTACCCTTGAACCCCAGAGACTTAATGGCCTTCAAATAAATGGTATTTAAACAAACCACTTTTCCAATGATCTTGTGGGACCTATTTAATCATTACCAGGAATAAGTGGTCATTGCTAAGAACTGGATTTTCCTGGATGCACAAGTGACAGTCAGTGTGCTCAATCCCTAGGGAGCAAAAGTTGATTAAACTACTTTTTTGAGTGCAACTGCATCATTTAACCAATTTGAAAAACGATGACACAGATTTAGCAGCTGCCAATCAGTTTTATTGTCATGAGCATTCTGCAAACTGCTAATTTCAAAATATGAGCTCCTACCAGTTAAAAGTACATCTTATGTCTTTCTTCTTCTTCATGTATAATATATGGATATATATCTTCTTAACTTTAAATTTCAGCATTTGTGCATAGGGGCCAACAAGAGCATAACTTAATCCAGGATTGGAACTGAATTCAGTGAAGGCTAATCACCACGCTTCATATGCTGGAAATAAGATTCCCCATTCTTTATCCAAATATTCAATTAGTCATACTGGTAGTTCTCAGAGTGAATCTGAGAAGATGCATCTGCTTAGACAGAAAAAAAAGTCCCAAGGAACAGGAAGTACTTTTTTCTCATGTAATTTCACTAGTGTAGCAATAACAAAGTTCTCTGAGCATCAGTTTCTGCCTTTAACCATACCTATGCAGTGTAGCAGTGAGTGAGTGCATGTGCTATGTATCAACTCTTTGACTAGTATAACGATAGTTCCCATCTATTCTCATTTTCCCACTCTATGTTTCAGCCTATTTCAGCTTTATGTCTCACATCATGATTCCACCATAGCTGTGGATCTTAAACATTGGCATTTATGTATGAGATGTAGCAAACTGGGAAGTTAGAAAGATCATTGCAGACAAAAAGAAAAAAGCTGTTATCTAACAAAATCCAGTGCTCCATATGCTGTCTTGCAGGTGTCTCTTTATGTTCTTGAGCTGTGTGCTTAAGTGTTCTACTTTCTGCATAAGCACTGTCAGATTTTCTTTACCTGTTTATATCCTCACGTCCAAAGCTCCACAAAAGTGTTTCCTGTCAGCGAAGTGCTGCTCATACCAGTCAGAGGAAAGGGTTTTCTCAGCAAAGCCATACTTGTGCAGTATGAACTTCCCTCCCATCCCGAAACATTTTACAAAAACTGAGAGAAAAGATATTAATCTTCGCAGGATCGTAGAATAGTTTGGGCTGGAAGGGATCTTTCAAGGTGATCCAGTCAAACCTTCCTGCAGTTAGCAAGGACATCTTCAACTAGAACAGGTTGCTCAGAGCCCCATCCAACCTGAGCTTGATTATTCCTATGGATGAGGTATCCACCACTTTGCTGGGCGACTAGTTCCTATGTTTTACCATCCTAATTGCAAAATGCCTCTTACTAACATCTAGTCTAAATCTACTCTTTTTTAGTATAACCATTATCCCTTGTCCTATAACTACAGAGCCTGCTAAAATATCTGCCCCTCTCTTTCTTATAAGCCTCCTTCAGGTGCTGGAAGGCTGCTCTAAGGTGTCCGAGGAACCTTCTCTTTTCCAGGCTGAACAACTCCAGCTCTCTCAACCCATTTTTATAGGAGACGTGCTCCAGCCCTCTGATCATATTCCTGTCTCTCCTCTGAACCCACTCCGGCAGGTCCACATCCTTCTTATTTTGGGGACTCCAGAGCCGCAGCACTCCAGGTGGGGTCTCACCAGAATGGAGTAGTGGGACAGAATCACCTCCCTCGCCCTGCTGGCCGCGCTGTCTTTGACTCAGCCCAGGACGCAGCTGGCTCTCTGGGCTGCAGGTGCACACTGGCAGGTAAGTCCAATGCCACAGATATTTTCAGGCCGGTGTTCGAGGGGCTCAAGAGAAGATTTCCAAGCTTTTCGCCCATCACAAATGACCCCGCGGAAGGCACAGCGCGCTGCCCCGCTGCCGTTCCGCCGGCCGGTCGCTAGTTGGGGCTGACGGCACAGGGACGAGCCCGGCGCCGGGTGGCTGTGCCGGGGCTGCGCTTGCCTTCCCGGCTCCCTCCCCGCCGGACAGCCATGGGTGGCTGGGGCAGCACCTCCCGCCACGGCAGCAGGGCCTGCCGCTCCTGGAAGGGCTTTCCCTTGGGGAGCTGCAAGACTCCGTGCGCCTCCCACTCAAAAGAACACAAAGGAGGCAGCTCCCCGCTGCCGCCCAGGCTTTGCAGGTAGGGAAAAGGAAAATGCCCCTAATATAAGCAGCTTTCGCAAGGGCAGGAAATAAGACTATTATGGATTTCCAGAACAGCATCTAGACAGACCATCTGCCAATTCATTGCTTCAGAAATAAATACTTTGTCGTCTTAAAAAGGTCTTGAAATCTGTGTGTGGTTTAAAGGACGTAAGTGATACCAGTGACTTCACCAGGAGGCTCATGCCACGGCATCTTCTGAAATGTGCTCCCCTGACTTGGTTTTCTGAATGTCTTGGTTGTTTCACATCCAGGGAAATGGCTTTGCCAGCCCTGAAGAGAAAACCTAAAATAGAATAAACTTCAGTATCTAAGGCTCTGGGCAAAGTTTCAGTTTTAATCCTAAATAGCCCTAAATCTGCTCTTAGTAAGATGTGAATCATCATGTTTATAGTCAGAGCTAGGGAGATAAAACTCAGCACAGCCTGTAAAAACAATTTTGTATTAAAACATGAAACTGCAGTTCCCCTTCAAGTCCTAAAACCTGATACCTGATACTAAAAAGCTATCGCCTTCTTAACACAAGTGCCAGTTGTCTGTTCAGACAGGAAAACCAACCTGCCACAAGGCTGGCCTTCTTTTTCCAGTCTCTCCAAAAAAACCCAGCAAATAACCCCCCAACTTTTCACCACCAAAAGCATTCAAGCTACAGAACCGATTTTCTTTCCTGTTAGAGTCTGGGTTTTTTTCAGGTTTGTTTGTTCTGTCCCCTCCTCATAATCCATGTTCTTCTGGTACAACTGATAAACAATGTCTTTTATTGCTATAGGCAGGCAGTCCCGCCTAATACAATAGCAGGCAAGGCTTGGCAGGACTGCAAAGTGCAGGTGTTTGGAGTATTGTGGTCATCCAAACCAGATGCTGAGAAGATGGAGCACCTGTTTCCCTTCTTTTCTGCACTGGAGAATACAGCACTATGTAGGCTACAGAAACAGCCTGACATTAATAGCTCTGCTGTGCAGTTTTCCCTTGACAGGGTAACAGAGATGTACCATGTACAGTTTTTGTGAGCTCTCCTCTGAGTGCTCAGACATATGTGCTGGATTTTTTTTCCCCAGACCAACAGAACACAGTCAGAGATGGGTCTATAACTTAATTTCTTTCTAGATTATTTTATTTGTGATTAACTGTGCCCTGGCATGGAAAAAAAATGGTTCTTTATAGCCCTGACAGCAATAAAATTAAAACAAAAATTAAGGTATATTTTATATCCATTTTTACAAGTTCGGCAAATGTCTCTCTCGAATGCAGAAGTGCATTTACAATGTCATGCTCAGGACAATTGTCTTACAGCTACAGCCTCTGCAGGTGATAGAAAGCCATGAGCGGCAGGAAAGAAGTTGAGATCCTACCTATTCTGATATGCAGTAGTAATCCTTCAAGAAATGGTCCCCAAAATGATAACTCTAAATAAACTCTTCTTTTTCCATCTGACAGTCCCCATGGCTTGCATGGCTGTGAGTCAGGAGATCATTTGGGAACTCCAGGCTCCAGCATGATGGCATGTAATGAGCCCTCCCTGGCCTCAGCCCAATGTTATGTGCTCTTTCCCACCTCCCACTTGCCAAAAGCAGCACTCTTCAGAGAGGGGGAAAAAGAGCCCATTTTCAGTTGCAGCTTTTGTGGGTTCAGGTGGTTGTCAAACCATACTGAGAGGACTAATTTTTCACAGTCTGGAGGACTGTGTCTGACACAGCAGCTGTAACCCTCCTTTGTGCTGTGCTGTAGACAGTAGTCAGTCTTTAAATGAAATTAAAGAGGTATAAAGCAATGAAAAATATAAAACACCAACCGCTTTACAGTGTTTGGGTTTTTAGTTGTTTTTTTGTTTTGTTTTGTTTTGTTGTTTTGTTGTTGTTGTTGTTGGTTTTGGTTGTTGGTATTTTTTTTTAATTTAGGGAAATTTGGGTGGGTGGCAATATTTTCCTGTTTCTGGAAACAGAAATATTTGCACTATTTGAAAAAAAAAAAAAACCCTGTCAGAAAAGTAATATTTGAGAAACTTTGCAGATTTTATTTTAGGCCATGTCACTTTTAAATGCAGCTCTAATTCCTACTTCTCAGAAAGTACAGCTATCTGGGGAAAAAAAAAAAAAAAAGAAAAAAGAAAAATCACTTTAGTTTTACCACCATGTAAGTCACAGTAAGGTCCAGCTCCTGCAAGAAAAAGAAACCCAAGATGCTACAGTAATATCACAGTAAAATGAAGACACCTTGCTTTCACTATGATTTTAGCTCATCAGGGCTCACAGCCATTGATTATCTCCAGGTAAAAGATGCAATTGTTTTTATGGAGAAAAGATGACTGTACAAATAGTACTCTCTCAAACAGTGCGTATGGTCATTCATGAAACATATAAATATGCAAGCAAGGCTCTTGCTGGAAACAAGAACTGATCCAGGTCTTCATCAATTCAAGCAGCATTTCTGGCATTTCAATTTCACAAGAATTTGGCTAAGCGCATGCAAGAAACATGGAAGCAACATCACAATTGCATCATTCCATGTGTTTCCATCTCAGAGCAGGGTTGAAATTGTTCCTGTGCTTAGCCAAAGACACCCATAAGGCCCAAATCAGTCAGGGTAGATGGGAATTCATTGTGCTGACAAACTCTAAATGAGACCTCATCAGTACACTTAGTGTTCATGAAACTTTCTCGTGTCTCCATGGACAAGGTACACTGGTTTGACTGTTTATGTCCTTCCTTTTTATGGCTTCTGATGTATCCCTTCAATTTAGCCCCCAACAGTCCCCATACTGCAGCAAAGATAAGTCTTGCCCGAGGTAAGAGCAACCATATTCAATCCCCTCTGCTTTTCCTGCTCTCCTTCCCTGCCCTAAACAGACAGTGTTAATGAGCCAGAACCATTTTTAATTATGAAAGAGTAATTGTGGCAACCAGAGTCCTCTTTATGTAAAGAATCAAAAATTAAATCAAAAGGATAAAAAAATACAAAGAAGCCATTTAAGCTGGAATCACAAGAGAGAGGGAAATTTCCCATGCTGGGAGACAGGCAAAAGAAGGGCAAGTTGGGAGACAGATATGCTGGGTAGACTTCAAGGTCTACAAAAGATTGGTTGTCTCTTTTGGGGTTTACACTCTCTTTGTCTAATTAGACTAATAGAGGTAGAATAGAACTAGGAGAGATTAAAATCCATGATAAACAAGGCATCTTTTATTTGATATTATTGGAGCTGGTTTCACTTATCTTCAGAAATCTTTCTTTTTGTGCTCCTTAATTTGTCCTTGAAGTCCTGTATCTAATCATTAGTTGAGCAACCAATAATCCTTCTCCAACCCCTCCACCCCTTTTTATGGCCAACTTTAATCTTTCAACTCAGTGAAAAACATGTTTCCCCTATCATAACTAGTTTAACAAAAATTCCCTTTCAAGTTTAGATTGTGCAGATACAATGGCTTTCCTGCAGCTTCATGCTGGAGAGAGGAATTTACATTAGAAAAAAAGAAGAGATTTATGATAGCATTGTATTTCCATTTGAATATGGAGAGTTAATAACATGCATATGGTTTTTTATTATTATTATTTTAAGGTTTAAGCTATGCCATAAGCAAAAGGAAACCTGGAAACTGTGGGACTGGCAGGGCTCAATGAATAACCTAATCTGGATTTCATTCACAAACAGCAGCTCATACATAGGGAAAGAGCTGGTGTGTTTCGCCAAATCGGAACTGGAGTAAGTGCCAGGATTTCCTGATTTGTTTACATTTCTCAAAAAAACTTTTTTCCCCTGGATGAGGCTAGAATTAGACTTCCTTTTCCACTTTTGGCCCTTTCCAATCTATTCTTGCTTGACATATTCTCTCCTTTCCCTGTATTCTCCTTTGTTCCAGTCTCAGCTGCCTCTTTTGTCTTGGAAAACAGAAAAGGCAATGAAAGATGTCAGTCTATGACAATAGTGATAATGTAGCCAGGTTTGCATGACAGCAAAACAATGCCTCAGGGTTTTCCAACACCTTTAGATCCACCACTCTTCTTACAATGGCTCGGGGTGAAATGAGTGGGATCTCTCTGGAGCTGCAAACTGGAGCAGTAGTGTCACAAGGTAAAAGAGATAAACAGATCAAAATGATATAGGCTAGCCCAAACTCTCTTGATGAGGCTTGTCACTGAGTTAATCAGAAATCAGAGGGGGCTGGTTACACATAACTAAATCACCTTTGCTTTAGCTGACTGGCTTCTCCGAGCCTTTGAAAATGATCATTTTCCCTGCCAGTCCTTTTTCACTTTCACTGACTTTACTGTAGTTTGCCCATTGTCTGCAACCTCAGTGCAGTCACTGCAGAAACTTGTTTGGGAGACCTTCCCTGTGCCTTTGTTTAGAGCCTTTTGATCATCCCACAGAAAGAAAAACACTGTAGCTTGGACCTAAGCCATTGTTTTCTTAACTCGGCAGGACTGCCAGCCTGCAATCAGTGTTCGATGCGCACGCGTAGAAAAGGGCTGCTAGGGATTCAGAATTACGGGAAGACTAGCACCAATATGAGAACTTGAGCATCTTGCTGAGCAGGGATGAAAACGTCCCCGATGTAGCCGCTCTGTCACTGCAGAACAGCAGCCTGAGTCATCGTTATTCCTTAGTGTCAGTGTTACAGCAACACGAAGTTATTCTGGTGGAGATGTCAGGTCCTTCTTGCCGCAGCACCTTACATCTTGCCGTCAGACATCGCCCTGTGAATGGTTCACGCTTTAACAGGATGAGCTGGCAAGGAGGGACTGTGCCAGGCGCAGACACCCCACACAGAGCCAAAGCATTCACAGCGAGAGGCAGGGGTGCAAGACTGAACTTCTGCATTTCAAACAAGTGTTGTCAGCCAAGTTTTAAGCTGACGTCGCTCCCATTGACATCAATGCACCAATGCCGATTTACACCCGCTGATGATATGCGTCTGGAAGAAGAGAGGTATAGGATAATAGTTCAGAAGAGTCAGATAGGAAAAGGAAGTGATTGAGAGAAATGTGGAGATAAAAGGGGAAGGGAAGGACAAGTGATCGTGGGACTCAGGAAACACAAACTGCAATGTATGGCTGTGGGAAAACGATTAGAGCAGATTGCATCAGTCTGGGCACCAATTTTACAATTTCTGCAGCACCTTTTTAAGATTCCATGCTGAGATACTGAGCAGAATGCGTGTGGCTGTATGTCTGGAACAAGTCCAAGCAAAAGGCCAAATGCAATCAGTCATCTGTGTTTGCTGGAGCTGTGTAAATGTTTCCTGTGCAGTCATTGCAATATATGTCTACTTTGTCTGCTTTGAATTCTGTTTTTCCCCTTTAAGTATTTGTATCATATTTAGTTGCTTACACTGTGTATAAGCACCTGTTTTTAGCACATTGCTTAGTTTGGGGTCCAGAAATTGCTGTTCCACTCGTACTCGCCAGACAAAGGGGTGAAAAAGAGTGAGATGGGGAACGGCTACAAGAAGGGGAAGCAATGGACTTCTAAAAATAGAAGTAAGATGCTCTAAGGGGTGGTAGAAAGCACCTTTGCATACAAAATCATCATCATTCTTTCAGTTTAGAAGATCTCTGCAGAGAAGTAAGAGGTCCAAAACTCTTTTGCTTACACAATTGATTTAGCTGTTCTCATTAGTGCTTCTCATGTGAGTAAGGTGAGCAGGAAATGGATTGATGTCAGTAGGCAGCCTGCACTAGAAACTCACACCCACCCTTTCAGCTTCATCAGTTGTCTGAGCCCGCAGTTTCACTATTAGGTTTTGGTGATGCATTTTTAGATTTCCAGTTACAGCTTGCATGACAACCGCTGATGGTCTGCACCTGACCTGTTACTGCCATTTAACTTGGTAAGAACTATAAAGGAAGCATCCTTCCAGGAGAAAGAGTAGAGGAAGGGACAAGTACATTTCTAGTGCTTTCCAATAATTATGATTCATGACTTGTGTCAGCCAGAGTTCACTTGTCACTGACAAGTGTCAGGTGTCGATAAGAAAGTCCTACTTTAAGAAAATACTTCTGCTTTTTTAATTTGATGGGGGTTTTTGTTTTGTTTTGGTTGTTTTTTTGTTTTTTCCTTTTTTTTTTTGCATTACTGATAGCTAATACAGATGAAACCACAGACCTGAAGAATTCAGACTTCACCAAATGTCAGTCATGCATCATTTACACTAACTGAATCCTTGATGGTAATTGGCATGCAATTTGGATGTTCCTTTTTCTTTTTCTCACAAACCCTAATAAATTTTCATTTTTTGTAATACTTCTTGTGTGGTAAAGATCACCTGATTTTTTGAAAGTTAAGGCCATGTTTTCTAATGATTTAATTCATAAGGGAGGTCATACTAAGGAGCTTGAATAGTTAACCTAACACACCCCTTTGTCCTGCACAAATTTCTGGTGACACTTTATAAGCCAAGTCACTTTTGAATTATTCACTTTTCATTGAAAAGTTGTTTTCCATGTTTCCACATCATATCTCCAGGAAAAAAAGAAGCTGAAAACTACATATGTGGAGTGATGCCATTCCTTTTCTCTCACTGAGCAAGGATGTGAGCTGAAGATCTCCATGCTACTCTACTGTGGCTCTGTCACTCCTGACCTTCAGGATACACTGAGAGTGTTGTGAGTCCTGCCAGCAGTGTCACATACTAGCTCAACACGGCTTTGCCTACCTCAGGCAAGCCTCACCCTCTGGCAATGGGTACTTCTGGAAGCTCATGAATACCAGCTGATGGAGAAATAGCAGTACCCAAATGGTGTAGTGATCCCTTTCCTCCATGGGAGCTGTTGGCAAAGGGCTAGATTAAGTTTATAGTCAGCAGGATATGGCTGCTAAAGTCAAGATGTTATTTGCTGTTAGCTAACGATGGCTGCAGTGCAGCCTGCAGGTCCATGGAATGGACATTCCAGGGCAGGATGGGAGGGAAGGCGATACTGAGGATTGGCTTGAAATTTTTGATAGAGATCAACCAAGAACTCGGACTCTGAATCAAGAAAACCCCCTCCAAACTGAAACTAAAACCATACTTGAAAGCCAAGTTAAATTTTATTGTCCTCAGAGAATAAGAAACATACTTGACTTAGAAGAAATCTCTATGTTCCTCACAGACAGGGAATTCCCTTTCTGATACAGCTGCAAGAAAAAACATTTATTTTTTCAGTTGCAATTAAAAAAAATTTATTTTTATTATTTTTTAAGAAGAATGTAACATTTTCAAAGAACATTTGTAATAGTTCCTGATCAGGGCATAGTTCTCCTGGTTCTACTGATGGAATTTTTGTGGGGTTTTTTGTTGTGAACATGTAGAGTCTCTGTAATTGTAATGACAATCTTTTTCCTAGTAAGATTTCCCTTCCCATTCCACACCCTTAAGTTTTTCTTTGTACGTTTGCTATTACAGTAGGACACAACTGACAGAGGTGAGATATGTGGAATTTTTGCAAAACTTTGCTTTTTTATTATCTCCTTATTAAAATGGAAAGACGTTGATGGGGCCAGCTAAATCCATCTAGCTCAGTAGCCTTTCTTTGACACTAGCCAGCTGAAATTGGGTAAGCAAAAACCAGAGAATGATCCTTCCTTGAGTAAGGCCAGATAACTGCCAACAATCAAGAGGTCAGAGAATTTTTGAGCCAGAGGTTGCATCTGGGCTATTGTTTTTGATGTTCATCGATGGACCTATTCTTTGTAAAATTCTTTATTGCCATTTTGAATCCATTTATATCTCTTGGCTTCCATGACATCCTGTGATAGTGAGTTAACTATGCTTTGAGTAAAAAAATTACTTGGTTCCTTTTATTTTAAAAATCATGCCTTAAAATTTCAAATAGTGTACCCTCTTGCATGTTAAGAAATAGTGAATTAATGATGCCTATCACTATACTGGGTCCATTCACCTTCCTTATATCAGTGAATATAGGAGATTTGCTGTATTAATCATCTCTTTTGCCAGATAAAGAGTTACAATTCTTTTACTGATTTCATACCTCTCATCATCTTTATCAACATTTTGTCTACATATTTTTCACTCTCCTGTATCTTCCAGGGATGGAGTGAGCAGAAATGCAGGGCACTGCAGCAGCCATGGAAACAGTCTTGAAACATGTAATGTTAAACCACATACTTACAGTGTAAGTTTCCTTAAATGCCAGACTAAGCTCCATTTGTTGGAATGAACTAGAGAAAACTTTAAAATCTCAAGTTTCTCTTTATCTGTTTCTACTCCTTTCAGGACTGTCTCTGGGTTTTGCTTTTGTTTAGTTGTTTTCATTAGGGAAACTGATTCATGATTTTGGGGTCAGCGATACTTGATGTATGTGCTTCCCAGCACTGTCTTTGATTTCTGGCTCCTCTCTCTTTCTCACACTTAGAGCAACATGACATCCAAGTGTAATCAATCATAACCATAACATATCCCAATCTTGGGTATTATACCGCATTAGTCTCTAAGGAATGCTCTCTCTATTTACAAATTTATAGTATGCTGAGGTTTTTGATCTGAGCAGACACAACCCATTCAAAGATAAAAACATCAATTAATTAAGCAGTTGTTGAGATCAGAAATCTGACACCCATATGGTGTCAAATTAGTGCCTGAAAACAGTTAACTGCCAAAAGAAGCACATGCATCTGTTGCATGAGATTAAAATGAAGTATTTAATAATTACTGAGAGTTTCTTGATTGACTTCAAAATTATATCGATGAACTGATTCTCCTTCTGTTATTCATCTTTAATGTCATCACTTGTAAATAAAGACTTGCTTCAAAAGTATCAAGTTCCAAGCAAATGATAAGTACCCTCTAAAAAGCAAGCAAAGGAAACTCAGTTGTGAAGAGATGCCACAAAGCATGTGCCGTGTTTTTGTTCCATTGCTAGGATCTGCATAAAACCAGATGTATGCATGAGAGAAATGTTGCCTGATAAAACAATGAGTAATAAAGAGTATCTCACAATCATAGGATGCATGACACAATAATGAATTGTATATTACATGCTTAAAAACACAATTAAAACTGTCAGTTTCTTTCCAGTGGAAGTTCATTGGCAGAACTGTGATACAACAAAAATTCCATTTCAGGTCTTTCATGCTATTTTCCTGTTTTCATGTGCTCACGAATAAGAAAAAGCACAGATGTTAGAAGAACACACACTGTGTCTCTCTGTATCCAAGGAAATAATTGTTTCAAAATACACAGTTATCCGGTTATCACCAGCTTATTTTTAACATCTTAAAGTCAAAACTACATCTGCTTGGATAAGTCAGACGTGTCTGTCTCAGTCAGGCCTCTTGATGCAGAAGGAAATACTTCGTGCTAACACAAGTGATGATGTTCCTTCTTCTGAAGAAATGACTTGATATTATTTTTATGAGGATATATATTCTGTTTCTTTAAACACGTAGCAGGAAACCAGGCAGGATGGGGATGGGGAAAGAGTCTACAGCAGCAAACCTACGGTGAGGAGAGGCTGGATTTTGTGACTGCAATGCAAGTGGGGCAGACACTTGTGAACATAAAAGTCTTCTCATTTACCTAAGACTCAGCCTAAATAGCTCACCTAAGCTACCTGCTTTATATCTGCTGCCTCACCAGACATGTATTAAAAATTACTTGGATGTTATCAGTGAAATGGCTACTTTAGAAAATGCATCTTCTCCTCACTTTTCTTGTGGAAATTGTCTGCACATGATGTGTAAGAAAGCTAAAAAACAGATGCCTGCCTCAGAGTTGAAACTGGGTTTTCTGGTCATTTTCTCAGATTAAAGGGGAACTAAGTTATTTAACACCAATGTAATTCTCCCTTTCTGGAGTAAGCAAATTAATATGTTTTCAAAACACCGATATCAAATATTAGAACAAATCTAAAGAACTTTGCAGACATTTTAGTCTCCTGCAGGCAGATGGTACATGATGACACTTTTGTTTAATAATCAGACTCATAAGCTAAATCAATAATATTAAGTAAATCAATATTTCAGGGGGATAACTATCCTGCCACAAGCTTCCCATTGGCTTTCTTCCAAAAAGGAAACTGAAACAGACAGCAAGATTAGCAGGCACATAATTTTAAAAGTCTCCTTTTGGGACAAAATGTTTTAAAGTTTTCTGGTTTTTTTACTGAAGAATAAATCTCTCTCACACAACCATTTGTCTGTAGTTTTTCTTATTTAAATCTTTAATGAAAGCCATTCTCTTCTCATATAGATAAGCACCCATGGAGTCACCAAATAAGATGGATATTCTAGGTGTAATATGGAATGGTACCCACCTGTTTTGTCTTCATTATATATTTCCAGGGACATGTCATTTGGGCTCAAAAATGAAATAAAATGCAGAGAATAATGCCTTGATTAATATATGTACCAATATCAGGCTGTGGTAACAAATAAAATAAAAGACTTGCAAAACCAGATTTTATCATTTTTATTAATCAGCACTTTTCTATCAACACCGGAAATTTACTGTTTCGCAATTTAAAAATAAACCAGATTACTCTGATTGTAGCATTTCTTTTTATATGATGCCAATAATAATTATTTTGATGTTAATGCTTAAGGTGAGTTTGATCACGGTTCCTGCTTTGTGAAGTATCATGGCTCATCCATGACCAGTTAGAAGCTGGAGGAGGAAGAAAAGGTCCCCTTATTAAAATTGTGTCATTGACATGAAGAAAACCTGGGAATGAGCTCTTTGCATCTGATGATTCCCAAACACAGCCATGTCCTTGAAATACTCCTTGGAAATTCTTCCCCTTGTGACAGATCCTCTGAATATACCATAAAACAGATAAAATGAACTCATTTAAAAAGTGCAAATAACAGATAAACTCAGTAAAAAAAGTGCAAATCCAGTGTCTGAATGCTAAATCCCAAGACCAAGTTGTCTCCCTACCCTAGTCCTGTATACATATTCTTGTAAGCCCTCTGCACCTGCTCGAGTCGTGCTGGAGAGCTGCAATACCAAACGTGATTCTTTTCTGTGGGCTTTGAAAGACAGCCCTGAAGCAGCCTCCTGGGGACTACACCTCTTGCTCTGGCATCTGTGGTGTGCCAGGCTCAGGCCCTTGGCAGAGATGGAATTTTTGGGGCCACAGAGCATTCCAGCAGCACCCCAGGGAGCACTGGAAGTGTCAAAAGGCTGGAAAGGGATCTCACAGCTTTTGCTGCTCACAGGTCTCTCTCAATTATCTGCCAGGATATTTCTGTGATAGGAGGACCTGGAACAGCTCATGGCTGGAGAGCTACCACGGTGCTTCAAATGACAGTGTTATCTGCTCCTTAGCATTCAAGTTCTCTTCTGCATTTCTCAAAAAGTGCTGTGTGGTATTCCTTCCTAATTCTGCTTCACTTTGAAGACTCATGTAAACTGTTGTTTAATTGAGAGCTGGTTTACTTTGTTCAGTATGGCAAAGAAAGCAAAATGTTCACAACACATTGGGGAAACTTTGGGAAGTGCTGCAGGCTTTGGTGTGTAAGTTCACTGTATCTATATGTAGGTAGTATGACAGAACAATTCACATTATGGAGTCATTTTGCTAATAAATACCTGTTTTATCCAGATGCTTCTAAATATATGGTACATGATGTAACTATTTGTCATCCTAATCAGGGCCTATTAGCATCAAATGCTCCTGAAAGTATCAAGCTGCATCCATCTGATTTTATGAACAGGCAAATAGTCATCTTACGCAGTCTTCTAACATCTTTAACTACCTTTGAAGAACACAATGGGTCATCTTCATGTACTTCTAAAATGTCCCACTTACTCCTTTATGTCTGGTTTTAACATAACTGTTCTTTACAAGGGTCAGCATCTGTACTATGGCAGAAATAAATCTTGAACAGTGTTTCCCTGCAGATTTAAGGGGATAGTATATGTATCTTGCTTTATTAGCGTGAATATGGTCTAAGTGGCACATACTTTTGTCTTGACAATGTTAGAAATGCTGCTCCAGAAGTCTAGACTGGATTGACCATGTGGTTTAAGACCTATACTTATATTGGCATCTGGCAAACATGATGATAGCCTATAGAAAAAAAAGAGGCAAGCTGGTTTTAATGTTTGGAGAATTATTTACAAACACATGTATTAACTGCATAAAAATCACCAACATAAAGCATCAGAAATTCTCAGAATCAGAGATTATCTTTGCTGGACTCATAATCATCTACTCGATTCATGGAAGATGAGAGCATTCATTGAGACCTAGTTTGAAATCATCTGTTGCAGTTTACTGAGATTTGGATTAGATCATAACAGAAAACACTAATTTTAACCTTTTCATTATCAGTTGGAGTATAGCTATAATTCCCTGTTCTGTGCAGAAGCTGGGATGGGTATCAGATCCCCAGGGTTATGCAGAGCTTTTAGCAACCTCAATGGGGCTCTTGTGCACAGCTTGTTGCCACCCTGCACTGAAGGGATTTTGATATAAAAAATATTGCCAGCTGTAGGGGGAAATATGTGACTACTGGAATTTCCTTCTGCATCTGTGCAATGAACCAAGGTCATGAGTGACTTGCATTCTCTTGGAAACTTGGAAAGTTTGTCAGCTCTGTGTGGATCCAGCTACAACTCTGTTTAAATTTCTGTGAAGACATAATGATGTATTAATCAGGTCCTAAAGAATGGGTTGTTCTGAATGTTCATGAGATCTTACATGCACACACAAAGAGGTTTAATTATGTTTCCCATTTATATAAGACCATAAAAGACTAATGGAAGGTACTGGAAAAGCCTCCAGTTTTTTTGTCTCCATCCTAGGCTGTCCTGACACAAACCAAAAGGCATCCATTTACCTCTCTGAAGAGAGGATACTGAACATCACAGCATATTTCGGTGCCATCTAGCTTGTTTCGACACTCAGAAATCTTAATGAAGACCAAAGCTTTCTTGAATTCATGGATCCAGGCATTCAAAATCATTTATCTATTTATAAAATTACTTGGTTTAAACATTGCCTTTATGAGTTTTCAAAGAAAAGCAGGATCTATAGAGCTGGACTCTGCACAAAGAAAAGGAAAGACACCAATACAAAAAGCTAAAAACTTAAACAGAATTAATGAAGGAATCATAATTCCCATTTCATAATATTACTACATACCCACTGCCCACTGGAAGGGCTTAATATGCACATCACATTTCTCTCTACTGATTCCAGAAAAAAGGCAGTGTCTGATAACTTTGGGGCTGTGGGCAAATGAGTTTCTCATCCACCTCTTTATCCAATTTGCCAAAGCAGCAACAGCAGCTTCAACACCCACAGCCAGGATTTCCAGCAAAGCAAGGTGCAGTCCAACTTTGACTTACAAAACATAACAAAAGTAGGAGCACTTTGGACACCCAGGACTGATTTTGTCCAAACTCCATTCTTTTGCAGGTTTGGGCATTTCTCCTTTGTTTGTATTCCAATTTCTGATATTCAGATAAATTGAAAAAATTGTGTCTCAATATTTTCTGCATTAGGATGAGGTGAGGATGTTTAAACTGAGATTCTTTTAATCATTTCCCATGTGTTTCTTAATTGGCTCGGTTTCTTTTTTGTTTTCTGGCTTTGTTCTCCAACACTGGTTCATTCATTTCCTGAAGTTTCACTTCACCTTGTCTGGTTTTTCCGTCTGCAGCGTGTTGTTATGTGCATTTGGTGATGAGAATTAGCTTAAAATAATCTGTACCATAATTACTGACTTCAGACTTGTTTTTGTCTATAGGGAGATATCCACAACAAAACAAAATAACAACAAAGAGGGAAAGCTACCACATTCTTCCATATTTGGACAGCCCAGATGTTATTTACAGCATTGTTTATGAAGCTTTTTCTTTGCCTTGCTGGCTTTGATCCACACACGTTGTCAGTTTTGAGCACACACGTCCTGTCACATGGTGCCTGTGTGCCCCTGATGAGTAAACATGCGGGAATGCAATTTATAAAGACAGGCTAGAGCAGCAATTAAGGAGAAAAAGAACTACAAACAAGACAAAGGAAATTAGGCAGGAAGATGAGTTAAATCTGGTCAGAATACCGGATATCAAGGCAACTGCACTGCATATAATTTATTCTTTAGTCACTAGCAAGTGTCACCATTGGTATGTGATGTCTGTGCTCCTGAAACTTTTATCATTAGTCTGCAAGACTATCTCAGAGGGACTTGTTGCTACAGAATCCCCCAGTTG
The DNA here is from genome assembly GCA_013396695.1 of Sakesphorus luctuosus. Classification (NCBI taxonomy): domain Eukaryota; kingdom Metazoa; phylum Chordata; class Aves; order Passeriformes; family Thamnophilidae; genus Sakesphorus; species Sakesphorus luctuosus. The sequence continues at coordinate 334,743 of VWZD01010237.1, forward strand.
TGCCATCTTTGTAGGGCAAAAAAGTTCATCATCACCTTTGGCACTTAGTCAAAGTGATGGAGTTCTTCAAGCACATTTGGACAATGAACAAACAGAAGACTGTAGAATTTCCTTTTCCTATAATATTGAAGAGGGAGCAGTTGCCAGTAAGGGTCCATAGAATATATAGGAAGAGGGAAATTTCTAATATGCCTTACATTTTCATGCTAAAGCACAGTAATGCCACAAATGTTTTAGGCAATAAAATTCAGTCACACAAATCTTTAGGTGACAGCAGTGAAAGGTTATATACCAGAACTCATAGGACCTGGGAAGGGAGCATGAAGTATTGCTTATTTCCTTGTGTACAAACAAATCAACCCTAGGTAAATTGGATTTGGGAAGTTCATGTAAGAAACTGTGGACTGGGCAGCTGAATCTTGGGTGTCTTGTAAGACGAGATCTCTGCTCTGTAAGAGAACTATAAAGGCCATTGTATCTGCTAGGGGAAGTGGTAGCTCATTATCCCTGTGTCTCATAGGACAGTATTCTGGTAAGGACTTTTCTTTTAGCTTTATCTATCCAAGTCCATAGGAGAGGACAACAGAGGCAGCTTCTCATCAGGGATTAATTTAACTCTGTTACCCGCTCTTTTCCTTTCAGTCATCTGCCATCTTATCTTCTTGATCATTATTCTAACAGTTATTGTCCTCATAAGGCAGATCTTGGTTTTTCCAATTCTTTTTTGACAAATCTTGCAGTATATGGAAAAGAACTTTGCTACTAGTCTCATTTAGGGAAGGACTGAAGTTGAACAGACTCGCATGGGAATGTGGTGTGCAGCTTTAACCCTTCAGTTATCTGCCATCCAGGTCTTGGAACAAACACTACATTGTGATCTTTGATGCACTTGTATTTTCTGTAATAGCATCATGGCTTCTATACATGCATAATCAAGACAGTAAACCAGCATGGGAGTTATATGATCATTTTGAAATACCTGTCCAAAGGGTTTCTTGTTTTGTGTTTAGCTCATCAACTAGCAATGTTTCTGCTAGTGAATATTTGTTAATATTTAAGAATATATACCCTGTAACTATATTTGCCAATGAAAAGGTACCCAACTGTACAAATAAAATGTTAAGATAATCCAAAATTAAGGATACATCTGAAGTGCTGGGTACAATCCTAGCCTTTCTACTACAAGAGAGAATTGAAGCAAGTGCAGTGAAGGGCAATAAGGATGAATCAGGGACTGCCCTATGAGGAGAGGCTGAGAGAGCTGATAGTGTTTAGCCTGGACATGAGAAGGTTCAAGGGATTTTGTTCAATGTGTATACATACCTGATTGGCATGAGTAAAGAAAAGGAAACGAGGCTCTGCTCTGTAACATCCAGTGACAGGGCAAGAGATAAGCACAAACGAAAGTATAGGAAGTTCCATTTAAATATAAGGAAAAAGTTTCTATGACTGCACCTGTGGTAAAACTGGAACAAGGTATCTATAGATGTTTTAGAGCTTCCGTTCTCGGAGATACTTGAACACCGACAGACATGGCCCTGAGCAACCTCCTTTTGTTGATGCTGCTCTGGGCAGGAAGGTTAGACTAGACCATCTCCAGAGGTCCCTTGTAACCTCAGCTGTCCTGTGATTCTGTAAAGGATACTATAAAACAGATGCATGTCCAAAGCACATGTCCAGATATATGTCCAAATAAAAATTATGCATTCCAAAGCTGAGCAACTCAATCAAAATGTCATTTGCAGGACAAGATAGAAACCAAAAAGAAGCAAGAAATGAGACTTATAGAAGAACAGCATATACCTGGAGCCAGTGAAACATGAAAAGATCTTTGATTCCAATTTTTTCTAGCAAAGGCAATTTGTGGTTAAAAACAGTTCTCATCTGCATGCTAATATTCCTATCTACATACAGGGTGAAAGGACAACTAAGCCCATAATGCAAAATACAGATCAGTCAAAGTGCAGCAGTAGCACTACATTTAGCACAAAACTGGCTAACCTAAGGCTGATGTGAAATAGGGGGAAACACCTGTTTTTTCTTTCCTAAGACTTCAAGATCATAAGATGCTTGAGGATGCCACAAAAGCAACTGTTAGCACAGCTAAGAAGAATGGTTGAAATTAGCTGCCTTGAAACAAGGAAACAAATTTCCAATCCCCAAGCAAAGTGAGAAGAGAGGGCTGTTGAGGAACGTGAGCAGGCATGTTCAGATGCACTGGGGATGGCTACAGGTGACAAAGGCACCGTGACCTTACTCAGCCCATCCCTCTTCTCACTGTCAAAGGGTTTCACTCTCTTCACAGGTTTTTTTCCTGAAACATATTTGCTGGAATCAACCAGGAATTTGAGGAAATAATTTGCAAATGAGAGTATAACTAGCTTACACTTGTTTTCAGCTGATTTTAATTGACAGCAGAGTGACCCAAGGATGAGGTGGACCTCAACTTCCTGCTAGTAGTAAATGTCTTTGGATCAGGTACCTCCCAAAAGTGACAGAAGCATTTGCCAGTATAGATCTGGAGGGCTATGGTGAAGGCAAATTAAAAGCTCAAGCCATGGCAATTTTACTGCCTCAGGCGAGTCCAGAACCAGATCTGGGCACTCAGGGCTGAAAATAGGATTAAGAGTTTTAGCACCAGAACACTCTAAAGAAGGTCATGGTATATGGATTTCATATTACTAGAGAGCTATATATTAAGACAGAATTGAAATATATATAATCACTTAATTTCTTTAGACTGTTCACCTTCCCATTCTCTTTTTTTGTTGTTGTCTTTTCCACTTAAAACAGAAAAAAATACCTATGATTACATGATCAACAAAGGTTTTTTCCACCACTCTTCAGAGAACTGATTTATTTGTGTGTTCATATTCTTATCCGTATACAAAAATGTGCACCATAAATAGTTTTATAATGGAAAACCAGCCAACTGGAAATCCTTCCTTTATTTTAAAGATAATAGCTCCATTTGTTTATTGCTTCTGCTGTTGATTTTTTCCAAGCAGAAAGCAAATCTGCTCTCAGTTAGGGGAGCACAACCCTTCTGTGGTCCAGAGTTCAGTACATATCCCAGGGTACCTTTCTATTGTGGAACACCCTGCCTACTTCAGTGAAGCTGCTCACAATTAAGTCTTCTGGATATGGAGATCCAAGTAGCATAGCCTTTTATTTATTGCCCTGGGGCTACATTCATATGGCCTGAATTCCACCAAACTCCTCCTATGCTTTCTCCACAGGGAGAGTTGCTGTATTTGGAGGGTAGCCTGGGGCAGGCAGCTGCTGCAAAATGCTGTCCGTGGGGGCTCTGTGGAACATGTGAACATCCCCTGGACAAAAACAGAGTCCAGCTACTGCTGTGGGATTGAGCCTGGGTTTGGTTCAGCTGGACAAGCAAGGATGAATTTATTTCTTCCAGCAAGTGACATTTATAAAATTTACTATTTTATTATTTTTTTAGAAATATCTTACTTTCTCCGTATGTTTGTGAACTACGGTGGAGCAGAAGTCCAGAGAGATCAGCATCAGCAATTATTTTCATTTAATAATTATGTTTGACAACTGTTAAAACATGGAGTGTAATGAAATCATCACTACCCCTTTATTATGGTAAACTACTCAGTTTTTTCAGTGGTTTGACAGAAACACTCCAAACATCCATAAGGAATGGGACACACACTAAAATCAATGGAACAAGCACAACTGGGGCAGTGTGCTGTTGCTGTGGAAACTAATACCAAAGAGCCATGGCACTAATGACTTAATTCTTGCCTTGGTGGTTTTCAGGATGACACCAAAGCATGAGACAAACCAAATCTTTCTCCCCAGGTGGGCTAAGGTCTTTTTCAGTTTCCTGGTCAGGTCATCATTTCTCTCACAGGAGGTTTATATCTATGTTTTTAAAGATTTATACCAGAGAACTCCTCATGTTCTGAGCTGTTGTTCCCAAAGTGTTCTATATTGGTCTGTAGCATCCTGAATCCTTTTTCCATATGTGTTTTTGTTTTGAGTAGGACTGTCTGAGAGACTCATCTTCCATGTCTCAGCAAGGAAACTCTAGGATGTATTCAGGGATATGGGCTGGGAAATAGGAAGGATTCTAGAGAGGTTTTATCCCTCAGCTACTACCAAGGAAGGGAACACGGACCTGCAGATCTTCTAAACTGGAGTATTTCATTGAAAACATGTGATTTAGTCATCAAACCCAGCATTTTAGTAAAACAGACCTTAACATAGGTCAAGTTCTTGCCACTCTTCCTTCTGAGTTCTGGCACTGTCATGCCCTTCCTCCACAGCCATGTGCTATAGGCATCACTGGGACCTAAGCCTTAAGTATTAAAGGCTCAGACTTTTCCAGAAAAATATTGCTTAGCTGGAGCCAGTCATTACAGCTTCCTCATTATGGAGCTTACAGGACTGAGATCAAGCAAACACAGTCAAAAGCATGACTGCTCAAATATAAGATATGGGAGCATATTTAACTAATGTATAGCCAGAAAGCAATTGTCAAGAGTTTAATAGGATTCAGAACGTTCTTGGTTTTCCTTGTAAAACAGTCTTCCTGAACAATGGAGTGGTTTTAACAGGATTTCTGTTCCTCAGCATGTGGACACAAGGAGAGAGTGCCAGGTGATTATGGCAAATTATTCATTCAGTTGATTTGGGGAAGGACATTCTTTTTTTTTTTCCCCAGCTTATTTGATATAATCTTATCATACATTTTAAAGCTGATCTCCTAAAATACCAAAGTGAGTTCAGAATTGTTTTCTTCTGAGGAGGTGTTGATCAAAGATACATGAATACCAAAAAGTAGAATGGTTCAGTCAGGATAAGGCCCATTCTCCAAAGATCAGAGGCTTATCCAGACCTGAGCCACATAAGCCAGACTGCTTAGGCCTAGGAGCATTACAGCCCTAGGGTCAGAAACCAAACGAAAGTTAACAGAACTGGCCAAAAGGGGACAGTAAATCAATTATTAATACATCCCTAATAAAGGTTCAGGCTTTCCTGAAGTCTGGGTTTTCCCTCATTTCCTCTGGGAATTTTTTAACAGCTGGGTGAGTGGGATAACTTGGCTTAAAGATGCTTTTCCTGTACTGGCTCCTATGTTTGCAATCAAAAAGGACTCAAGATCACAAAGAGCATTCCGGTCTGAAAAACAATGGTCTCCCCCAGGTATCAAGAAATATGATGTAGTCAATGGGCCACATTCACCAGTATGCTTGGGATGCTTTGCATTTATCTTGGTGATACAAAACAGTCATAAACCCATACTGTCTGTGGAGCCATATAAAGCAGCCAAGAAGAGATCTGATCCACATCAGTCATCAGCATCATACATTGCGTGCACTAAAAGTCCCCAAAGAACTATTTTTTCATATAGATCTCCCGACCTTAGTGAAACAGTGCCTGATACTACAACTTTTGTCATCATAATCGCAGAAATCAGTACAAAATGGAGCATCTTCGAGCCAAGTTATTCAGCTGATCCAGCAGTTGTGAAATTCCTCAGAGGAAATAGGCAAGACTCAGATCATAACAGAAAAAAAAATATAAGCCTTTATGCTTTACAAGTAAGGCTGCAACAGTGTGAGCGACACTGCACTGCCAGGACAGGATGAGGCTGCAGAAGCTGGCGCAGAATCAAAGTCACAGAATGCTGCTTTCTGGTGGCTGGTTCAGGCAGAAGTCATCAAGGGGGTGAGCAGAGCAGGGTGAACAGAGCAGCCAGCGACAACACCACAGCCTCTCTATCAGCCTTTGAGATCTTTGCCACTAGCTGGGCTAGGTCAGAAGAGAGCCTTGCAAATGTGCTACCTATTCCTTGGAGATACTTGTGGTTCAGGCTTTAATCCACTGTACTACTGTCTGCCAAAGAAACTTCCCTAGATTATAATAGGTATTGGAAGAGATTACATGCACACAGATCCTGGGTTTTAGACCCCTAAACCACATCATGCAGCTCAGTGCAGGAGCATTATGTGAGCAAATATACTGGGAGATGTTTCCAAGCACTGAAAATTGAATCCCTCTCAAACTATTTGAATGGCCATGGCTTTGTCTCATGCCAAACCATTCCCAGGCACAACCTGAAAGTTACCGCAGCCAGGGACCACAGTCAATGGGCAGTTTTTGTGCAGTTCTCCAGCTTTGGCAACAAACAGGTTCTCGCTGTGCTGGTGCCCTTTCTAGCAGAGAACAGAGCAGGTCATGCTTAATTTGCTGGTAACAACTTACCCGATGGGACTGCTTCAGCTATACTGGGCATAAAAAAGACTGCCAGTAATTGTGGTTTTAAGGATTGCTGTGTCCGTAGGAAGGAAATGTCTTGCTTGTTAGCTTATTTAGAGTCATCTGTAGCAGAAGATTTAGGTATGGAAGAATGTGTTTATTTGAAGCATATATTTTCATAATAATGAAATAAAGTCTCAAAAACTAAACCAAAACCGCATTATTAAGCCTAAACTTCACAGCAAAAAGTCTCCACAGCTTTTCCAGTCCCCTAGGTAGCTTGCTAGTAACAGCAGGCAGGTGTTATGACTGACCTCAGGTAGGCTGCAAGCATCCTTTCTTGCTTTAACTGTTCAAGACATCTGAAGCCACTCTGAGCAGTTACTTATAGTGCTCCTTTCCCACTGCCCTGAAGAATGACCTACTTCTTCTTCTCCTTTCCTGTTTATCTGCCTCATTCCCTGTGATTGGATGCTGGGACATTGCACGACAACATGGGGAATAAAGTAATTTCCTCTTTTCATCCCTTCGGTCTCTGAAGTCATTTCCTTCCCTCACCCACTCAGCATTTCTCAATATTTCTGTAGTGTGTGCTATTTACCACTTTCTTGGCTTTATTCTGCTTTCTTCTCTTATAGCCAAAGACAGACATATTGGTAAAATACTGCACATCAAATCATGAGAAATATGACTCTAGAAAAGAATGCTGTATATGCCAAAATTATTCTTTCTCTGAGACTAACATATAAAGAGAAAACAGCATAACAGTTGGTACCTGTGTCACTAATGTATCCCCCATCTATACTGCTGGCTGGAAAAGGGACAAGGAGGAGTGGAGCAGGATGGTAAAGTAGCCTTAAATGGTTTACAGCTGTAATGGAAAACTAGACACCTAGAATTTTAAAAGCCAAATCTTGTATAAAATTACTCATAGAGCATAGCATCACCACACTCCTTTCTTCCATGGCAGGACTCAAGCTATCAACCGCAAAATTCAGCTGTGTTGCCAAGGGGTCTCTAGTTTTTGATTTTTCACATTTTGTAGATTTTGGAAACACTTTAGAAACACAGTAGTCTGTAGTGAATTAACATTTAGAAGCTTACAGTATAAGATTCCTCCCTATCTCTAACCCCTGCTCCAAGAACAGGCCGCTAAGTTTTACCAGTATTTAGTCTCTCTCTCAAGGTGCCAGATTAGAAGCTAACATAAACACAGAGCAGAGTGACCCAAAGACCTGGAAGATGTCCAAGAGACCTTTATGTGTCGAAGAAGAAGAGGAAGAGGAAGACGGAGGGTCCCAGAGACCCCAGACCCAATTCAGGGGGGTGGAACCTGGGAGGGGACAGGGGTGGAACTGGGACATGTGGACTGTAGTGATTGGAGGAATCATATTATAAAAGCTATGGAAATCAAAGCTTAGACACATGCATGTCATCTTGTATTCCTGTGGGCACTTAGCCTGTTATTAAAGGACCTTACTTTTTACCTTACCCCATATCAACCTGGCTCGGAGTCCTGCTTTGTAGGGGGAGGAGGGCATCCACGGCAACAGCTGAAAAATTAAATCAAATCAAAATGCCCTAGCTACTGACAGGAATCTTATCCCATAAAAGCCAGGTTTCCAGTGGGAGCAAAGTTCAGAGATAGAGAACCCTGGGTTGTGCAGTCCTTTGCACCAACATACAGCCCTAAGGGCACAGAGTGAGAGTTTTCTACTTGGTCCATGTATCTCAAGAGCCTACAGGTAAGCTGTGGTGATCTGTCCTGTTGTGAGACGTCACAGCACTGAGGCACCCCACAACTATGACTCTTTGCAATCAGAGACAATTTAAAGTGAAGCTCATGTCTTTGGATCACAACATGCTGTTCTGTGTACTGTTTCCTCACAGCCACGTCAGCCATTTCCATTTCAATTTTGGGTCATACTGGTAAAATTATTAACAGGGCCAAGAATTCACACAGTGTCTGTGCCCAGGACAAGCAGTGCAAGATATGCCTGAGAGTACATCTTGCTGCCCGATTGACTTCACTTGGGAATTTAAGAATTCCATTTCAAACAAAAAAACATAGCCAGAACTAATTCAAACCACAAGGAATAAAGCAAAGAACTCAAATCAAACTAATAAATCAAGAATACAATTCTCTCAAAGAGAACATTCTCTCAAATGTTCTAATTCAGTCTCCATTTATGAGAGTTGATGCAGGAATTACTGGAGGTAGCTCTATAGCCTCTGATTGCTGTTGGTCATATGAAATTTTCCTGTTAGTTTCTTTTGTCTTTTTGCACTGTAAGCAGTGCAAATATAGTTGTGTGAATGATGACAAGATTTCTTTTTGCCCACAGTAACTGCAGCCACCAATTACACTTGGTATGTTGGCAGTGAAACATCTGAGGAGTCTCAACAGATAAAGTGAGGAGCATCCCACTGGACAACAGCACCTTCTTGAGCCACAGCTGGAGTCCATAGCTCAAGAATCACACTCCACAAGCATATTTGCACATCCGGTTACAAACTGTTTCTTAGCAAGAAAGAATTTAATGAAAAATAAGTGCTGCAGAATACACTCTTCAAATAGCCAGAAAAAAAGATTTCTTATCAAAATTTAGGCTATAATGTTAAGCTATTGGTGGGGAGGGATGGAAGGTGATTTCCCTAGTTCCCTTTGTAATCTCTAGCTTGGTGCTACTGTATTTATCCCTAGCACATAATTACTGTATTTTCCAAGGAAAAGGTTTAAAAATTTCAGTATAACATTGCATCTGATATTCTTGTCGTTGCTGCATTTTCAAAACAGCAAAAGACCTCAGAAGATTCATGCCCTTTTTTAGTCAATGACAAGCAAATATGTAGTTCAGAGAAAAAAAATCATTCTCTTTCTTTTTTGCAGTCACTGTGTCCTTTCACGGCAACAAGTATTTTGAGTATGTTCACAGCTTTTCTAGCACAAAATATAAAAGAAGTTTTAATTGTTCCAGCCAGAGCAGTGTGAAAAAACATTACATGATTTTTGAACTATCACAGAACAATTTAACAGAAGTTGAAAACATGTTTATTATTCATATATGAATACTTTGATGAGAAAACAAGTCAGACCCATGTCCTAGCCCACAGTAACTGCCTACAATTCAAAACAATGATTCAGCACAGAGTATGTGAAGTTGTGAACATTTCAACGATTTTTTTTCCACAAAACTTTTGGCACTTCAGCCTCAGACACTTTTTGGATAGAGCAAAAGTTCAGGAAAGCCTTTCAAACAAAAGAAATCCCAAGGGGTTTTGATTCACACTTAACTGCTTGAAGAGCAGTTTAAAAGCTATCAATTAAACAGCTCTGCATTTCAAGCCTATTTGGATTTCTCTGAGGATGTTTTCTAGAATATCTGTGTGTTCAAATGCAATGTGAGAAGGAAGCTCCAAAGGCTGCTTTCTGTTTCTTTCTCAGATGAGTAGTCCTTGCTCCAACACCTACCCTCTCATCCTCTTGGCTGAGCTCGCATCTCTGCACAGTCCTTTATTGCAAAGGATTTTCCCATCCATATCCCCCAGGGTGACAGAAAGGTTGCAGCAGACTGAGTTATACAATCTGGGTTATAGTATGCTTGTAGACAGACAGACAGATGGTCTGTAAGTCTCTGACCCCAGCTGTAGGATGCCATGACTCATACTTGCCCTTGGGAAGGCTGCAGGGAGTTTCCTCTCATCACCTTCCTGGAAAACCAGCAGGAGCTAGTGTGGTGCCAGGCACTCATGACCTTCCAGGTAAGAATTACCTGGCATCTATACAAGTGATGAGATGGCCTTAGGTGCTGGAAGGTGATTTCCAGATAGGCAGCTGCCCATCACCACCATCCTAGGCTATTATCAACAGTTTTCAAGCTTCAGCAATGTGGTCACCATCAAAACTCCCTGGGTAGGCACAGGCTCTTGGGTGGCCACCTTAAACCAATTGCTATTTCAGTTGTCCGAGGATCTGCAAAAAAGAGCCATGGATCAAAAATTTAAAAACCTGAGAGATGGAGGACACCCTAACTAAAACCCTTTGATGTATTAAAGCCACATTTTCAAATAAAAATATTACATTTCGTATTTTTATGCTAGCCTTTTTCCTTTCAGAGTAAATGACACAATTCTCTGAGAAGTGCACCAGGGGGAAAAAAAGTCTAGTTCTTGTGCATTTGTTTTAGTTTTAATTTGTGCTGTTCTTTTCCAAGAGAAAACTTCAATTGCAATCAGATCAGCAGAGCATCACAGGAGAGAGAATCAAAAGTTTTCTCACCAACTTTTGGATTAACACAAAACAGGAAATTTTTTCCAGCAACAATTTTAACCGTCAGGATACATGGCAGCATCTAAATATATGCAAGGATGAAGAGGGAATGTCCAAAGTCGTTAAGAAGGTGATGGTGATACTAAAAGAATAAACACTAAATACAAAAGAAGCTAATTCTTAACTTATAAACAAAGATAAAGTGAGATGTAGTAACTGCTGACATCCTTGTTTTTCATTATTAAAGGGTCTAGGAGGCTTATGAAGTATAGAGCTTCCAAGATAAAAGGAGATATTTTTAAACAAACTTACAAAATCCAGGAAAGAATGTTAAATTATAAATGTCTGGACTGGTTCACTACACTGACTCTAGATGTGAGTAAATGCAATGCCATGTTTTTTAAGTGGAATAATTTGAATATAAATTTCCATATAAATTGAAATAATGCTGTAATCATATAGTATAAGGGTTTTTAAAAATAATTAAAAATGTATCATGAAATCTAGCACTCTACAGTGTGCATTTTGTACACAAAAGGAAAACATTAAGGATGAAGGTTATTTTTATCTTCTCATAAACTAGTTTTATTCTTGGAAAAAAGCCCATGTTTTTGTCTCTGAAAAAAGTCCATGAAAATTTTCAAGTAAAAATGAAATATTGAGATTCAGTGCTTGAGAGAACAATGCTCTTAAGAACAATTGCAATCTCCCAGTTCAATGCTTCAGAAAACAAATAAATTTTTATATTTCCTTTTTATTAGATAGCTTAGATTTATTTTAATCCTTGAAATACTTGAAGCAAGATCTAGTTGTTGTGAATACTACATTTCCTTCGTGAAGTACTGGCCAGGGAAAACAGCAAAAAGTTTATTGTATGTGATCATAAATAAAATTTAATAAATATACACTATGAAAGAGCCTACCTTTCCTTTTCAGATTCTTGTCCTTACATTTTGCCTATTTATGCTTCTAAGAAGGCATGTTACAGAAAAACCTTTTGATTAGAATTCTGTTTAAAAAATTGTAATCTGGAAATTGTGGAAGGAAAGTTCATCTTAGCCTTGGATTAATTTCCTTTTACAACATTAGTCAGTTTTCCTCCTCACTCTTCTTTTTAAACAGTTTTGTGAATTTTTGGGGGGAGTTGAGTGGGGTTTTTTGATCAGAAGTTTTAATCAGAGGGTGAAGGACTATTTCCATACAGCTCATATTCCATGTGAGAAATTTGTATTTGTTTCCTGTGAGCAAGTATGGATTTTCCACTTGTATCTACTCAGACCCTGAACATAATAGCACCATGTCAGCAGCTTTGCAAGAGATTGCATGTTTTTTTCCAAGATCTGGTGATGGAAAATCTGGAAAGCAATATTTCATGCCTTTCAGAAGGCTGTTTATTCTCAAAAATACTCAGTTATTAAGTCTCCTAGCAATTACCCATCCCTAATTTAAAGACCATTCGTCCAGGAGGTAAAGCATTGAGCTGTAATGAATCATTTGTTTCTTTTGTGGGATTAATTGCCTTGCTAAACAAAGAATGAGTTGCATAATTTTAATCTGTTATTTATTTATTTATTAGCAAAAATCAGAAAGCAACAAAGGAGTGAGGAATATACATATATTTTGCAGTCTGTTTGGGTTTGAAGTTCCTTTTTTAAGTCTCCATTTCAGGCGCTTCCAGTACTACCAGCAGAGCCCGCTATGGGACCACTCAAATTTGGAGCAGAAAGGTGGACATACACAGCCAGGTTTCTCAAGTTTCACTGTTTTCATAAATCACTGGAATTAAAGTCCACAAAGAGCCACCATTTATCAGGCCCAAGCACCTACTTAACCATGGAAGAGGAGACATTGAGTTTTACCAAGCGGATGTTACCCTCAGCAGATCAGTAGTAATCTCCGAGGTAGCATCAGGTCCACCTAAGCTCATCCTTCCTGACTTTTTTGCAATGATTTGCCTAAGTATAGAGTTAATTAAACTTCCCAGCTGTCCTAGGAGACAAAGCGTCAGACAGATGTAATGTATTCAGCAGCAAAGGCACAAGGAGTATTTAGGTTGATTGTTAAGCAACAGTACGTGCTGTGGGCAAGAAAGACACAATGCCAGCTCTGGAAATTTTGCAACTGTTGGGTTTTTGTCCTCAAGACTTTGTAATTGAGGCTTGTGGGGTTAATAAACAACAACCACCACCAAAAGTAACACTTATGACAGGAGAGAAGAAAAGGACAAGAAGAACACTTTGGACTACTTATGGCTGTTATTCAACTACTTCTCCAGTAAGAAAGTGAGAGGTCTTTTGTGTCTTTTTCAATCTAACAGCATATCTCTAAATAAAGTCCAGAGGGGACATGTTTTTGAACATCAAGATGAAAGTGGAGGCTAAAGCAGGCAGAAGGAAAGGTGGTTTTGGCTAGTCCCAAGCAGCTGTGTTTTGCATGTCCAAAACCACACTTTGACTTTGTATGTTAGGTCTCACTGGGTTGGGAGGGACAGTGTGAAGAATGAGGCTATGCAGGCTCAGGGCAGCCCTGTGCAAGCTCCCTGAGAAAGGGCACAACTTTCTCACATAAAAGAGAGGAGGGTGAGTAAAGGAAAGCCCAAAATCAGAGCTGGGAGCTAGTTGGAGTCGCAGGGAAGAGAGGCCATGGCAGACAAGTGATTCCTGCTGCTCTTGGTGAGCAGTGCCCAGAGTGCACCAAGGGTGTTGTGGGCTAAAGCTGAGGGAGCAATGAGCTCAAACTCTGGTCTACACCTGTAGGCCCCACCTCCTTGCTAAGGATGCACAGATAAATCTCAAGAGATTTATCTCTGAGATAGATGGACATTGTAATTATCTTCATGTACCATCCTGGACTGAATCACTTGCCTTATCTCGAAGACCAAAGGAAAAATGAGAGAAAGTCTTCTGTGCTTGCTGCTAGCCATGGCAATTGCCATAACAGATATTTACTGAGACAAACCTACCCCAGCCAGACTCACACACGCACAAATAGCAGTCCAGGCTGTGGTTGCATAATACGCCAAATGAGTGGCTAATTACTTCATGAGCTAATTCAGGCTGCATAGGCACTGCCTATGCAGCCTGGTAAAAATAGGTCTTGTGCATTCAGAACCAGGTCAAACACAAAGCAATGCAAAAGAAATGGTTTGTAGAAAGGTAAGTGACACGTGCCACAGGCTCTACCATTTGCCCACAGGCAGCCACACTCACAAGGGCATAGCATGGCTATAACTGAGCATGAAAACACTCAAGCAATGGTGAAGCTGGGTGTTAGTGTTAAAGAAGCTGAATTTAAAAATCAGAGCCGTGCTGAGCTTAGATACTGCCCTGTGCTTCTGACAAATCCCCTTGTAAATAATGCTGAAAGTCCAGCCAGACCAGGCTTTTGTGTAGGCAAAATGTTTCTCACCACTATACACAAAGCATAAACCACAGCCAGACAGTAAAATTATACTCTCCTGTGTCCAAAAGCTGGAGTCATGGCCACAGGAGGGATCTGTATGCTGAAGTTTAGTGTCAATTGCTAAAATTAAAACGAGTTATTTGGGCCACTGGAAAGTGAAGTACTCTTTCCCCATAGAAGGAACCGCTTCTGTTTGTGGGGCTACTCAAGAGGCCTCTTGGGCAGCTTGGCACAACCACAGAGAGGCCACTGAACACAAGAGGCAGGAGGGAAACAGAAGAAGAGAGATTATTTGAGGGAAGGCAACTCAGAGTGTAGTTTTATCAATGTGCCCAGTTCACTGCTGCTGAATGATGGAGAGAATGATGGTGGCACTAATTTGTTTTTTTTTTTTAAGGTGAACTGTTGTGTTACCCTATATGTATGAAAATATAAATTGAATATTACTACTATAATGCAATTTCAGTATGCTGCATACGCTATGTCTGTCTAATATTTTCTGGACTGTGCAAGTTTCTCCAAATTGGCTACAAGACACTAACAAAATGCTTCTGTGGTTGCAAATTACAATTTTTTGAATTTTTGCTTTGCAGGAAATGTGACTTTTTATTCCATCCAAGACCTCCCAAAAATCCAATTTTGAAATATATCTCTCCCACAAATCCTTAGGGATTTCAGTTCAACAGAGGAGCTATGGGGAAGATTCACCATTATAAGGTTTTGCAATGATTTGGAGTTTGAAGCTGTCCCAAAATAGCAGGTCATCTGAAAGTTGGACTGTTCATGTTCTGGATTTAGACACACTTCCATTGACTTAGTTGTGTTTCATCACTCTCTTAGTTGCCTTTGGATTATTGTATTTTACTTTCATGATAATAGATGGTCTTGGGTTCATTTCAAAGACCTGGCCAACATTATAAATGGGTCTCAGGAACTACAGTTCTGAAAGTGGTAAAATGTTATGGAGTAGTCCAAGAGATTCGGAGGCAATATGTTAGGAGGAGGTAAACACTTGTTTAATGTGATGGCACATACAAATATGTGCTATAATTTCCAACAATAATTCTATCTGATGAGCATAAGGATAAGTGCTTTTGCTGTTTAAGACCACAGCCTTTTATCTGAACCTCTGCATATTTCCAAAGGAAACTTTTTCTGGTTAAAGCTCACTTTCCTTCTCAACTAGATAAATACCACTTTACTATGGTCTGGAGATGAATCCACAGCTTGGATAATTAGGGTAAAGTGCTTCTCGCAGCAAGACCTGCTTGTTCCCCAGTGACTCTCTAATCCTTACTGACATACACATACATTCTCTTTGAGTGAAAAGGACTAATACAGGTGAGAGGAGGGGGGTAGGAAAAGAAAGCAAGCAGCAGGGCACAAGGATAGTGTGTGGAGAGGCTAAGGTTCCCAACTTGTCCTTTATTTTCTTTCAGGTAAAAGGACACTCAGTTGTCAGAACTGTTTTCTTACAAGAAGTCAGCACCACTTTTACTTCAGAGAAGACAATATTATCACCAGTCTCTGTATTTTCCACTTTTCTGTGCATGTTTTATTCTAATTGCTGGTGGGTTGCTTGTCACCTTGTTATAGTCCCTCTGGCACCAGTGGATTTCCTTGACATGCTCCATGGAGTCCCCACAATTCCCCAGCCCCCAAGCATGGAAGGTACACCAGCATGTGCATCCTGGGTCAGAAGAAAAAGAATGGAAAAGTCTCCAGAGCAGCTGCACAAGATGGTCATAAACAGGAGACATTTTTGTTTCCACTTGCCTGTCAAATACAGTTCAGGAAGAGGCATGCTTCTTGCTGGAATATGGCCCTGCCTTGCCAGAACAGATACCCATTTGGCACTGCAATGCCCAGAAGAGGTTACCCGGTCAAGGTGGCTGTCTGGAACAGGAACAGTCTAAACAAATTCTGTATTTCTGGGAATTATCACTCTATTGGTCAGAGTACTGGTTGTGTGGCTGCTGGCATACCAGCTCTACAAACAGAGAAAAAAAGTGTCAGGACTATTTTAATAAAGGATTCCAAAGGGAGTCAAAAACATGTTGATGATTTCTTTCATGTGTTAATGCCATTAGCTACCTCAGGCATTAAGCGTGGGGAGTACCAGTAACTGACAGTGCACTGAGTGGGGAATGAATCATTTTATTTTTATTTAAGTAACTTTGTTGTTCTCATGAAATTTGGCCTCAGCAACATTGTCAGGTTTCAATTAGTGTTGGTAACTCCAGTTCAGAAAAGAAAAAATATTAACTTGATCCATGATGTGTTACTAGAAATTTGACAAAGAGTGCCTTCCAGCCCCCTTTAAAGTGGTCTCCGTCATGAAGAGCATTAAGAAAAAACAAGCCTATGGCAGAAGAACTGCTGTTGTCTCCTGTTTTTTCATGGAGGACGTAAATAGAGAAAGTTGCCTTACGTTTCTCCATGGCCAGCCCATCCAACTTGCAGACATCTCTTAGGTCAAATGCATCCGTTTTGTACAAATGGAGCTTTTGTGCCACTTCCTTAACAAAGACTGTTGAGAAGTGTCAGATTCAGAGCATAAAGCACATCACAGCTGGAGATGGGGACTTCTGAAAGTAAGAGGAACAAACACATGAGGAGCTTTGCAAGCAGAACAACATTTTCTTCTGTATTGAACCTGACCATCTGCATACTACTTTTATGTTTGAAATGTAGAACAGAAACAAGAGTAGGGCTCTGGAGAATGAAGGGTAAAACCACAGAGGTTACACTCCCTGCTCCAAAAATAAGATCTTCAAAACTGTATTTAATGGTATCGTCCCCTCCTCAAATCTTCATGAATCTGAAAGTCCAGATCCAGAGGGAAGCTGGTCCTAATGAGGACCTACAAGTCTCCTACCCCAGCTGTGTATTCTGCTCACTCCCCACCACGAGCCTGGCTAAGAAGCCAAGCTGGTTGGAAATTCACTGTTTTCTTTGTAGGGTTGGTCTTTACCTAATTCAGCCCTGAGACCTGGCTCCCTGCCCAGACAAGATAGAGAAGGTTAGAACAGCAGCAGCGCTGACTAAGCTTGGCTTTGACTTCCAGGGAACAGATCTTTCTTCTCTGCCAGCAACACGGCAACCATCGTGGTCTTGAGTTCTGCATTGCCTGTCTTACTTTGCTGAGCAGACTTGGAAGTATCATCAGTTCCATGGTGAGTGCAAACTATTCCAAGAGTAATTAATATGAAATCTCCTTTAATAAATTTTAAGGAGCAGATGCCTGTGTCTTGATAGGACCTAATTACCATTTAGTAAACAAAGGAGTAATGCTATTAGTTAAGTATGAAGAGTTGACCCTTTTTAATCTCTATAAAGAGTCTGGGGACTTGTATCAGAGCTTTAGGACCTGCAGGACAGCTTACACCTAAAAATGAGTGAAAATGAGCCTTTAAAAGTTAACCCCAAAGTCTCTAAGCTGTGTATGAGAGGGAGAAAACAACAGTGTTACAGACGTGTCCAAGGACAGCAGTCCATGCACTTAAGTCAGTCAAGCCTGAAGGAACGTGCCTGGGAAGTTAGAGGATATTTTTTTGTTACTCCTGTACTTCTTTGCTGAGGCTGCTAGTAAGTGTGCTAATTAATTCCAATACTGAGTAAGTTTTAGCAAGTGGTCACTGAAACACTTAGGCAATGATCACCAAATAACTACATGTATTTCATCCACTGCAGATATTAATGTATGGCCTGTCAATGAAATGAAACCCTTTTTAGCATTCAAAGACTGTTGTGAATAACACATATGCATGCTTGTGTATATATAGATATATACATATTTCTTTTTTGGTTTGTTTTGTTCTGAATAATGAAGTCCACTAAAATCTCCTGAAAAATGCCATTACGTGTCCTGGTTCAGCAGGTGGGACCAGTTGATCTCTGTGTGGGTGTGAGCACAGCTATGTATTCTACACCCTCTATTCATTTCCCATGAACTGTTAACAATGGACCATTTGCAGCAGCTGCCCAGGGCACACCAGACCCCTCAGGGTGTGAGCTGGGTGTGAAAGACACCTATAAGATAAGAGCTGTGATAACTTCCTTCTAGGAAGTCATTAGCACCTCCACACCCAGCCTGAGGTGTCATGTCTGCTAATGTGCCATCAATGATTCCAAAATACCCCCTGACTCACAGAGTGAGATCACCCATTGTGTAACTCCCCACCCTGAGGGAGGTACTGGGCAGTCCCACTTGGACCTGGGGGGATATAATCTTGGGGGTTTGGGGACTTGAGGAACCACTCGTTGTATCCAGAGGAGGACCAGAACTTTGACAGGAGGAGACCACCATTCTCGACCAGACTGCAACAGTCATTTGCACTAACAGGTTCTTCACTCCCTTTTACTTTGGACTTGGGGGAACCACATGGGTCTCAGCACAGGGGCTGACAAACACCATTATGTTTGTACCCCAGGGTGCTGGGTTACACTTCTGGGGTTTGTGCATTGAAACCAATTTCTCTTTGTGCCATTGCATTTATTTTAATATTGTTATTAAATTGTAACTCTGATTTATAATCTCTTCTGTGTTTGGTTCATTTCTCCTGCCAGTTTACCTTTAAACCAGCACAACATGTGATGAAATTGTTATTAGAGGTGGATATGAAACTTTGAGGACTGGGTGTACAAATACTACGTATCTTTGAAGGAGTCAGGAGCACTTTGTGTGACTGACAGCCACAATTTCACCTTTCCTGAGTACTAAGTCATTGTTTCAATAGTGAGTTCTCAGCTGATGAAGGAAGAACAAGACCGCTGATTGGAAGTATTAAAAAGATCTTAATACACACAAGGAGGAGGAGAGCAAAATGGACTACTGAACCTGTTTGACCTGGTATGACACTGTGTTGTGCCTTAAAATTACTAAATCCTGTTCCCATTCCTCCTCACTTCTCATTCACGTCTAGACCAAACACTGAATTTAAGGTACTTTTACCACAGCATCTGTTTGCTTGGGAACTTCACTGGCCATCTTGATCACTCTGAATTTTTATGTCTGAAATGTGGTCACTGGGTCAGCTGCTGCAGCTCACAGTTTGCCTGTCTGCATTGAGCTTTCTCTTGACTCAGAAAAATTCTGGCTCATTAAGCAAGCTTCTGATGGTTCAACTACAGTGTCTACCCATTGCTTACATATGTTTAAATCCGTTTTCATCTACATTCACATCCAACTAGTGCACAGCATTTGCTTTGTAGTTCTGGCATAATAGCCACAAACTCTCTGATGCATTATGAAATCATATGTTTGTGGCCCTTTCTTTTCCTTGATGAATTACAGCGTAATCAGACCTCTCTCAATGTCAAAAAAAACCCCAAAACAAAAACCCAAACACTAAAAACCCAACCACTCAAAAAGCAAAGATGAGAAATAATTAGAAGTCAGGACACATTTGATACAAAATAAAATTCCATGAGTAGCAGGGTTGGCATCAGTGGTTTGCGGTTATCTGTTTCACACACACTCACACAAATTGAACACTGGGCCTTTTTCTCTTCTTGCACAAAACAACTCCATTTGAATTCAGATTGATGAATTAAGGAACTGAGCTATCAAAAGGGCAAGGAATTAATAACTGTAATCAGGTTAGAAACATCAGGATTTTAATATTATAAGTTAAATAATGATCAGTAACTTGTGGGTCAGAAAAAGATCAAAAAAGATAAATCAGGTTCTCCCCTCCCCTGATGTAATCAATATGTATCAATTTTTAAAACTATATAAAAGCACCTTTAGTTATTGGCACTTTTCTTTCTGTCTCTATTCATAACCCTGCTGGTACAAGGAAGAGATCAGGACTCTCAGGACAAGAGGAAGTTGTCTGTTTGCTGCCAGATAGCTGGGGGTGTAATGGGGAAGCAAAAGGAGGGCTCCTTCTGCCAGACAGGTCTCTTATCAAGAAAAAAATCCAGACAGGATAAGCCATCAAAGTTTTCTTCTTATCTGGAGAGAAGATCATTGGGAAACCCATGAGACCAGACTGGGCAGGGAGAGCTTGCCAGCCCACACACTTCAGAGGAATTCTTAGGAAGGAACTGAATTTGAAATTTCAGGCTTCATTGTCTTTTACAAACTTCTGCAAAGTAAGAGGTTAACAGAAATTCATGTAAAGCCATGTCTCTGAGTAAAACATTTCACTTTTATTTAGGTGGGGGTTTTCTCCTCATTCTGGCAGATAAGAGAATGAATCACTGGAATTTTTGTACTCTCCATTTCTAAACAGTGGGAATGGAGAGCTGGTTATTTCTGGTAGGACCAGTGTTTGTAGTGGTTTCACTCTGCATATTCCCCTTCTACAAAATCAGCTGCTGTTTGACAGAGTTCAGAAAACACAACTATCTCACCTAAAGGAGGACAGGCACACTTCAAAGAACTACTGGACCTCCTCTACAGGCCACCTTTTAGTCCACTGGGGTCGAGAAGGCAAAATAAAGCCCACTTTATATGCTACTCCCCAGCAAATAATAGAGTCTGCTACTCAGATCTCATCTGCAGTGAAAAACAAGAGCTCCACACACGTCTCTGTGTGTCCTTCAGAAAAATCACTCAGCTTGGGCTTGGATTTTACCAAAGTGATTGACTTGAATGAAAAGTCAACCTTTGGTATGCAGAGTATCAATGTGACAGGTATAGCTTTTGCTAATAACAGGTTCCAGTGCTTAGGCAGTGTTAATTGCTTGGGTGTTTTTATGTTTTTGTCAAGGTGACAGAGAGGTGTTCTTGTGTCAGAGATTAAATGAAAACTTTTTGAAGCACTAGTTACCAGTACACAACTTAAGGTATGATCCAAGACTGAAGCAGAGGAAAGTCTGCAGCGTTAACGCAGTGCTTCCAAATCAGACTCTTGCTCTTTCTTCCTCTTCTGTTCCCCGTGTAGAAACACAGGGACATGTGTGGAAATAGAATAAAATCTGAAGGTATGGAAATAAAATAGAAACATCAATCAAAAGAAATGAAATACAATGCAATAAAATAATCTATGACTATTCTATTAATATAGAGCTGTTTATATTGTAGGAGTGAAGGGCAAAATCATTAATTTAACTCTGTCTGTATTTGAATGTGCCCTTCCTTGGCAAGCTACTCAATCAAATTGAGAACAATAGGGGTGTGCACTATCCTTAATATAAATGTGAAATTACATGTATGACACCATTGGCTACTGCAAAGTCTAACCACTCAAACTGCCCATAATTTCATTATTCTCTGCTTAAAATAAATCCTTTTCCCAATGAAATCAAGAATCTCATTGCCATTAGCCTTAGGAAGAGTGATTTCAGACTGCTTTTCAGATATTCAGAGTAAATATTATGAGTTTTTTCATCTATGAATTGACATGGTTCCCCGTATGCTGTGAATAGACAGGGCAATCTCAGGAGCCTCTGAGATAAGGTGGCAGAATTACACTCTCATTGCCAAGATCATCGCCCTCAACCACACAGGAAGGCTGTAGACCAGAAATGATGAAGAAAATGTGCCTCCATGGTAAAGGTAGGATGATGGTTTAGCCCCTAGAGTGAACTCTAGGTCTAAGGAAAAATAAAAAATTCTAGTACTTTTTGATGGATCCATGTGTACCTACTCAAAGACCAACCACAAAAACCACAGTAAAGCTTAGAGTTAACATGGTTGTCCCACCTTGGCTGTATAAGGGCTTTTTCACAAACTCATCCTGTGACTTAAGATTTTCCCAATAGCAGGGATTTTCCTCTGTTTCTTTGGACTACACATTTGTCAAGTGCAGTAGGAATTTACCTAGTAAGACAGGGAGGGGATGAAGTTCACTTACACAGAAGCTGACACTTGAGCTCTGCAAAAACCACGTTACCACTCCCAGAGAAAGCATCAGTGTTATTTCCTTATTTTGAGCTATAGGAATTCACATCCTCATTTTGCCTGTAGACACTTTCAGATCTCTCACACACAGAGAATATACCTCCCTCCCATTCTCCTTTTGGATTTATAGTCCACAGATTCATGTCTGTCACCAGGCCTGTTAGGGCCTTGGAATCAGCACATTCAAAGCTCAGGAGAAGTATCCCAAGGAGAGGAAAAAGTCAGTAATCAGGTCTTGCCTCTGCCACAAAGTCTTGGATGACCTCCAGAAAGTTACTTGTGATCTTTAGGTCTTATAAAGAGAATATTACTTCTTTTCTCTTATCCCACTTATGTAACTGAAAAAAAATCTAAGTTTAGGCACTTTCTTGTATATACCTCAGGTTGCTATCTCTCTGTTAGGAGCCTGAGGTCTGCTACAACCTCTCTTGAACATGGTTAATCAGAATTTTATGCACCAGACAATTGGCATAGGCTGTAGTTGCCCTGAGTGTCCTCACTACTGCTTATAGGTAATTCTCTATCTGCATCTTCTAATTTAAAACAGAAGGCTTGGCTCAAGCCTATAATGACTCAGGTCAGCTTGTTATGTCAGAGCACTTGCCTCAAAAGTTGTCTTGTTCTCTAGATGCAGCTGTGCTCGGGGCTGGCAACGTGTTGCTTAAAAAATGTCTCTTTTTCTTTATGACTCAGAGGTGAATAGCTCGGACTATTTCTATGGATCTAACCCACAATTTCAGATGACTTTCATCATCAGTGCTAAATCTTTTCAGTATGGCTAGGGGCATTTTCCACTGGTCAAATTAAAGCTGTGCCACATTGCCAACAGGAGCTAACGAAGACGGGCAGAAGCAGAAGCATGACTTTGTGGCTGTAGCAGTCAGGTGGAACAAAGATGTCTTGGTTTCTGGTTCCTGTTTCCAGGCTTTTGTAGATTACCCAGTAGTTATAATTCACTCAGCTGACATAGAAACTACAAAAGTCACATCAGTCCTGTACCTAACTCCACCTGGAAGAAGTACTGAGGCTTGCCTGGAGCTGCTGTGGAAACCTCTTCTCCTACTTTTTCCTGCAAGTCTGGTGTTGCAGTATGCCCTTCCTGCCTTGTGTTTACGAAGGCAGAGTTCCTTCAGTACTTGGATGGTTGTGTAAGATAAGGACAATAATTACATACTGCACACTTGTAACCCTTTTCATGGACAGCTTACAGAACTCCTTAAAAACATCCATCTATTCTCACAGCATGCCTGGGAGGTACATAAGGTTTATTTTGCATACAACCCATCACTTACTGTGAACCGAGAAGCAGTACTCTATTGCTGGTACACCAAAGATAAACAACTTGCCTGGGCAAAGCCTGGAAGGGAACTTCAGGTTGCTCCAAAGCATGAGTTTCAATCTTTAGGCCAAAGCAGTGTTTTCAAAGTCATTTCACCTGGCAAGAGTTAAAGCAGTGGGTTATGCCACTGTGATAAATCTTGGACTCCTGGTTTACCAAGGTTGGGATGAGCATGTCAGAGGAGCCACAAGAAGGGCTGATAAGACTGGCAGTGCTCTCCCAGCTATCTCTGGTGTACATGTGCGGTTCAGCTCCCACCCTCCTGGGGGGTGAGCACTGCTTCTAGACTGCGTGATGAGTCAAGGTATTGTGGCTGAGACTGCAAGCATTGGCTCTGTCACCAAGCAGACAGACAGACATTCAAAGAAACCACAGCCCTCTGGTTTCATTGCCCTTGTTTGCTTAATCAAATCCAGGTTATGTGTATGCATACACATTTTTTCACCCACAGCACAAACAAATACTGCTCAACACCTGAGGGTGGCTGGCTCTCAGAAGTGCCTCTGGAAAGATGACTCAGAGAAGGAGTAGTGGGAGGCTCCTATGGCATTCATCCTAAGGCGGGAAAGAGCATTCCCTCTTACTGTAAGTGATCTAATTATATTACTGTAAATCTCACTCTCACATTTTCAGCTACCTCTGCATCAGCTCTCAGGCTGCACTTATGTAATTGTGGAAAACTTTCTGTCAAACAGAAGATTCCTGCTGCATGCCACATTGTTTGCAGAAGACTTGTATGTGAGAATGAGCAGGGAAGGGAGACTTCACTGCAGAAGACTGAAAGCGATATGTTTCATAAAGGTCATGAATTTGTGCACTAAATTTCACCATGGGCCTAAAATAATTGGGAAGAAAATGAATAGTCTAAGACAGGTATGTTGTTTTCTTCAGTGAGATAATTGCCATTTAGACAAATAGATCAACTTTCTTATTCCTGGTGTTCCAATTAAAATATGCCTTCTACTTCTTGTCCTCAATCTCACCTAGGGCCACTGATCTTATCATTAGGCAGCTGATGGAGTCCTGGCTACATTTCAGTGGTCCTCTACCTGTATCCCCTACAGGTGCCCCCAACAGCCAGCTCATCTCACACAGATCCCCATTAACATGGTAAGAGAACCAAGGACTAAGGTCAGGAGCATCTGATAAATGAGGATCAAGGGGATGAGTTGGGAGCAGCAAGCACTAGGGGAATACAAGGTACTGCATGGCTGTGCCAGTTATTATTGCTATGGCAAGCTGGCCAGGCTTTGTTAAGTGAGCAGTGTGGAAGTGACTCTTCCATTGGGGCCCATTGAAGGAGACATTAATCACAGAACCATAGAATGGTTTGGGTTCAAAGGGACCTCAGAGATCATCTTAGTTCCAACCCCTCTGCCATGAGCAGGGACACCTTCCATTAGACCAGCCTATTCAAATCCCTGTCTCACATGGCTGGGAACATTTCAGGGATGGGTCATCCACAGCTGCTCTGGGCAACCTGTGCTAGTGCCTCACCACGCTCAGAATGAACAATTTCTTTATATCCTCTAACCTAAGTCTCTACTTTTTTTTTTTTTGCTTTAAAACCATTCCATATATTGTCCTATCACTAGCTGCCCATGTAAAAAGTCACTCCCCCCTTTTTCCATAAGCCCCCTTTAAGTACTGAAATGCTGCTATAAGGTCTTTCTGGAGCTGCCTCTTCCCCAGGCTGAACAACTCCAACTCTCTCAGCCTGTTTTCATAAGGAAAGGTGCTCCAGCCTTCTCATCATCTTCCTCTACAATTGCGCCAGCAGGGCCATGTGTCTTTCTTGTGCTGGGCACCCCAGAGCTGGATGCAGTGTTGCAGGTGAGGTCTCACAAGAGCAGAGCGAGGGGCAGAATCCCCTCACTCGACCTGCTGGATACAGTGCTTTTGATGCAGACTAGGGTGTAGTGATCTTTCTGGGTTGCTAGTGCATCTTGACAAGTCAGGTCCAGCCTCTCATTCATAAGAACCCACAAGTCCTACTCTGCAGGGCTGCTCTCAGTGTGTTATTCTCCCAGTTTGTACTCTTGTCTAGGATTGCCCTGACCCAGGCACATCACCTTGCCCTTGGACTTGTTGAACCTCATGAGGTTCTCATAGGCTCACTTCTCCCATTCGTCCAGATTCCCCTGGATGACATCCTATCCATCAGGAGTGTCAACTGTACTACTCAGCTTCACGTCATCTGCAAACTTGCTGAGGGTGCACTCGATCTCACTATGTCATTGATAAAGATATTAAAGAGCACTGGTCCCAGGACAGAGTCCTGGGGGACACTGCTCCGCATTGGCATCGGCATGGACATAGAGCCATTGACCATAACTTTCTGGCTGCAGTTGGTAACATAGGGAAGAGAAGAACACAGCCTGTAAGCCCTGCTCTCACTGCAACTCAGAGACATCTTTAGGAAATAAAGCAGAGGCATGAACAGTAGTTTTGTGTACCAGTGGTTGCCAAAGAAACAAAGGAGAGTTCCAGAGAGAGAGAACTACCAAGGACACAGTCAGAGCAGTCCCCCGAGTATGTCCTGAGAAAATCTGAAAGAGTGCCTGGGGCAAAATGTAGACTGGAAAACAAACCTGAAAGGCAGAAGACTCTGAGCATGTCTGTGCAGTGTGGTGCCCCTGGTTGGTGCCATTCTATCTGCATGCAGCGCCAGCCTGGAAGGAGAGCCTGAGATTTTCAGTGCCACCTCTCAGAAGATGCCATTGCTCTCAGCTGGATGGGGTCCAGCCGCCTCCAAGCCCATGCAGAGCAGCCTGTCCACATCTCATCAAAAATATGTCTACACAGCCTCTGAGATGATTACTTTTTAAAAATTATTTTATTTTAACTCCAGCTCTGTTCAGAAGAAAAACAAAACAAACAGCAAAACACACATTCCTTGCAAATTAGGTAGAACATCTCAAGCAATTGACACCACCATCTTCTCCTCTTAACTGTGGCAACCCACTGGGACTGTGCATTTGATATAGATCATTGAGCCAGAACAGGCAATATTATTTTAAAAATACAGTTTCTAAAAGAGCCTAGAACTTGATTTACTGTCTAGGAATCCAACTGGCAGTAGGCCATATGAAAAAGGAGGGAAAAGGTCACTTTAGATCATTCTTCTAAATCAAAAACAAGCAAAGAAAGAAAAAAAATTGCATCAGGTCAACTGAGGAACTAACAGCAGATTGCAGGAAGTTGTCAGACAATGGCAATTTATACAGACTGCTTGCTGTTTGCTAGGTTTATGTCTCTAAACTTGCACCTCTGCATAATGTCTATATCCTAACTGAGGAGGGGTGAAGAAGTGATTTTCTGAGGTAGGCACAAAATAGAAATATAAACAGGGAATTTG
The DNA here is from genome assembly GCA_013396695.1 of Sakesphorus luctuosus. Classification (NCBI taxonomy): domain Eukaryota; kingdom Metazoa; phylum Chordata; class Aves; order Passeriformes; family Thamnophilidae; genus Sakesphorus; species Sakesphorus luctuosus. The sequence continues at coordinate 361,195 of VWZD01010237.1, forward strand.
TGCCAATCCCCTGCCAAAGAAAAGAAGGAATATAAGGGTGTAGCGACAACATGAGCAACAAGATGCTGAAGGCAACCTGAAAGAGTGAGGGAGTGTGTGTTTAATGTCTGGGCAAAACTTTTTTTCTGTAGTTGTTACTGTCTCTATCAATGTGTGATGAAGACAGAATCTTCCACTATGCCCTTTAAAAGCTGTAACATAACTCTTACTATAAAGAAGTGAGTTTTCTCTAACTATGATTGTTGATTATTTCATCCTGTGAATACTTCCAAAAGACACAGGCACACATAAAATTTCTATGAATAGGTATGCTGAATTATTATGTACACATGGATATTCCAATTCACCCGTCAATACACACACTTTGGATTTGATCTGTTTTCTTACTATTTATTGCAGACATATGAAAATGAAAGCACAAATAACATAGATGTACTCAGGGTCCAGTCCTTCTTCAGTCAAGTTCAAGGGGGTATCTTTGATGGTTTTTAATGTTCTTTTTTCCCACATCAAAATCCCATCTGATGGCATCAACTGAGTAACAGGAAATCTCAAACTGTCTTTTATAATCAAGTCTCCTGTCTTTAAGGTTGCAAATATATCTTCAGAGCATGAACCCAAAACATTCAAAGGTCCAAAGGCAATAAAAAAAGGACCTGACATTCATCATTTTTAGGACCCTGAAGTTTTTAAGCCACTTTCATGATCCTGGGGGACTAATTTGGCAGGCCTAGAACTTGTTGACTTGTACTGGGCAATCCATTCCCAGTACTGTTGACAACTCCTATCCTCAAAAGTTGGATGTGTCTCTTCTGCCCACAAGGTGCTGGTGATATGTCTCTACCAAGGCAAATTTTCTAAATTTCTGTGAGTCACCACACTATTATGAAAGAGAAAAATGTTTTTAGAAATTTAGTTGGATCAAAGAACTAGTGCTACTTTTTGTTTGAGATCCACAATATGCTCTAACATCTTTGATCCCTTAGTTTTACAACACCTTTTTAATATGTGCCGATGTGGTGTAAGGTAGCACACAATTCTGGATTATTTATCTTGCCAAGGTATGGAGTATAACTAGAAAAATATAAATGTAGGGGAGTATCTGTGAGGTGTCATTGCAGAGCTAAGCACAGATAAGAAACTGAGTGTTTAATCCTTTTATTCGTGACAGACCTACGTGCTGTGTGATTTCCCAGAAAGTACATCAAATGATTAAAAACAAATGAATGCACTAAGGAAATCAAAGCAATAAAAAATATTTAATTATCTCCTAAGAAAAATTATACCTAGTTTAATCAAGCACATTCTAATTGAACTGAGATCAACTTCAAAATAAGTTTAATATTCTAGCTGAGGCAGGACCACATTTAAAAACATTACTCAGAATATTAAGATCTACTCCTTATCTTCATTTCAGAGTTAACAAGCATGAAACCTATCTAACTGGTTAAAAATCTGTATGAGAATACTATGACAAATCACAATCAGCTGTCACATTTTATGTCTTCATTTTTCACGATGTATGAACATTTGTTTTAGCCAGGTGTTATTTGTATGAATGTCGATTTCCATTTAACCGAGAAAATCACTAGGATCATACTTGTTGCAAAGATTAGTATATGAAATGGATCTCCAACATATTTGCAAATATAATATAGCCCAAACTAATGCTGTGAAAGTGCAAGAAATTTCCATTTCCTAGAGACTACTAGAAAAGGAACATTTATTTTTCTCTGAATCAGAATGAAAAAGGAATTGCCATGACTGAAAAAAACCCCCAACCCTTGTATCACGATACATTTCTTTCTGTGACAGAAATCAAATTACAGTTTAAAACTAAAAGTAGCCTTGAAAAAAACACCTCCTCCCCTTGGTTTCCATCCCAAAAATGTTGAAATGGAATATTTTGACCTTCTCATAATACGTCTTCCCAATATTTTTCCCCTAAAACAAAAGGTTGTGAAAATCAACATGCCTCAGAGAACAGTTTTGGTTAGACAAAATGGCATTTTCTGATGGAAAAAAAAAACCCCATTCCATTGAAAAAAAAATTAACCAGCTCTAGCACTAACTCTGGATTTCACACTTTGGGCTAAATTCACAACCCGTTGCCCTCTGAAATGAACTGGAAGACTTGAGAAGTAAGGAATTAATCAGGGGAAAGAAGCACCCTTCCAGTATAGTTTGAAGACTGTGGGAGAGGGTCTATTGGAATGGATCTGCACAGGCAGGCTGCTCTACAGGTTCCCATGGTGTTTGGTCCCACTAGCCCAATTACAAGATCAGAGACAGATTTGTAAGAGTCGAACTTTTTTTTCCTGAGGAAATAGCTTCATTTTGTTTTGTTTCTTGCTGTTCCTGGCATGAAATTCATGTTTTATTGGTATGAAATACAAGTCTGTTTTGACACTTGCAGAGACAACGCAGACAGAGAGAAACATCTTTCTAGCTATAAACTGAAGTTTGTATGCCTTGTAAATAGTTTTTTATTGCTCATCTGGTATAAAAATAAAAAAAGAAAATTTCTTACAAACACAGATAAGTTATCTGTGTCTTGCTGTGCTGTGGGCTTTCCTATTTCTTTCAAAACAGGAACCTGGTTCACTGAGAGCATCTGATCCTTTCACGTACTTCAGCACATAAAGCAATAAACAAACTCCTGAAATCTGAGTACAGCTTCAGTGCATAGCTGTGAAAAGTTGCCTATAGGCTAGGTAGGAAGTTGCTTCTCCACAAGCAAGCTGTAGGGACAAAATGGTCTTGGTATCTCTTTGGTTTGAAGTGGCTTGGAAATGTTTGACTAATAAAAGGAATCTGGAGGTTTGTTCTGTGCTGTTGGAAAGCCATAGGCCCTACTTTAAGATGCTTTTGATCTACCGTAAAAGCTAAAGTATATAGGACTGAAGCCAGCATATTTTTGTCTCAGAAGAGGCATAGATCTCTTATCTGAGCGTTGCTGCCATATCTAATACAGCATAAATGTGACTTTCATCCTATAAGGACTTGAGGCTAAAGCAGGCAGGAAACAATGTTTTCTCTCTCTCAAAACTTTTAAAACTTTTTTTCAATAAATCTGTACCTCATTAAGATGAATCAAAAGATGTTAAGCCCTTTTCTCCCAGAGAGAGTGAAGACTTTGCACCCAAGGCACAGGAGATGTAGAGGCCTCAAGAAGGACAAACCTGCTATATCAATACCCAAGAGTGAAGCAGTGGTGGGGTACTCCCTAGGTCTGTAGCACCTTCTTGGCCAGGGACAGCCTGCTGCATGCTTCCATCCCTTGGAGCAGCGGCTGAGGCACTTCGGGTTATGATCCATGCTGACTTGAGCCATGCTAGTAGTAGGACTAAAATTGTGCCAGGAAACTTCCTAGTATTTTGATGTCATGGCCATGTCCCAGCATCCAAATCTATGGCACTGACACTCCGTAATTTACCAGTATCATCAAACTGGATTAGACTAAGGAGTTGCTCTATAATCTCTCACCTAAGTACTCTGTCCTCAAACTGTTAGTGCTTCTGCTTTAAGTCATATTTTATGACTGTTTATAATGTTGTCTGCTCCTGAGTTACAACAGAATGACACTTTGTGCTGTGTCATGTTGAGGGCTCCATATACAACCTGCTATCATTGTTTAGGATAATGAGAGACAGAATTTTACCTAGGCAATGGAAAACCTTATATCAGTAATGGGGGATGAGTGGAAAACCAGCTGGCTCTGTGTAACACCTCAGGTCAGCCAGGTCCTCTCTAGCCCTGCTGAATCCAGATAGCTTACTGCAGTGTAATTAAAATATTGCTGCAGTGCACTCATTTGTCCTTTAGGATATGGGGAGAACTTTTAAACTTGATATGTAGCTGCTCTACATATTTGTGACAACTAGTCATTAGAGACAAGCTTTTAAGAGCATTTTCCCAAAGCTGGAACTCTGGAAATGCTTATCTTATTTGTGAAACTTAAAGGGAAGGTTGCAGAACTTCACACTTAACCCACATATCAAAGATTTACCTTCTTTTTCATCGAAAGGGTATGGGATAATTGTCTTCTCTTTGCAGAAAAGTGTAGCACAGTTTTGTTTCCTCTCCCACATGCAAAACAATGAACCTTATCTTTGTCTATGACAGGGAATACCTCTGGAAATGCCATTTGGTCCTCTTGACCTTCTTTATTCTTATTCAAATTTATCCTGATGAAATTCTCTGATATCTTCCTGAGGCTTTTCTGCTTCCCTGCCAAATGTTAATTGATAGCTGTTCCTGTACATTTCAATACTCTCTCCCACAGCTGTAGAGATTAGCCTCAAGCATCTTTCTCTAAGACTTTGACATACCTTCAGAAACCTGACTGGGATCTTTCTTCTAAGACTGTGTGACCTGACAGGCTTACTTACTGCTAAATATTTAATTTATAAGAGTATGCATTGCTATATGGACCTGCAGGTCTGGAGGTGAGCTCACTGAGAGCTCAATGTTCGCCTGTCTTTCTGTTTTTGATAAATCCTCTCCTTCTCTGGTCTATGGCAAGCGACTCTGGGATGATCTATAAGCACCAGTCTCATGCAAAGTGGTCTGTGGCCAAATCTGTGTACATGTTCCCCAGTCTTCAGGAGGCATATAACCACATCCCTGGTCATTTCTCCCTCTCCAATAGCGTGTACAGAAGATCAGTAATTTGAACGTTTATCAATCTGAAAGCTTATGCTGATGGGATTGCCAAACTGTTTACTGCCCTTCCAAAGCACAGTCTCTCCCTGTACATTTTGGGTTACAGCCTTAAAGATAAACACCCAGTCTGCAATAATGAGAATGTGTATACATGTTATTTATCCATATTTTAATACCTTTTATTTGCACGAGTCATCAGATTACTGTCTGATGAGTTTAGAGTCTGATCGCTATCTCTGTTTGTGCCTGCTCAAGCATATGGACGTGATACAACAAACTGAGGTTCAGGCAATGCTAGTAAAAATTGTACTTTGCTGGATGTCCCTGATTCACTCCCAAAATATGAAGCATGATAAACTGAGAGGAAAAATAAGTAAAACACCTCTCAAGGGGAAGCTACATTTAAGAAGAGACAACTCGGCACCAACTTTAAATATTTGTTATACAGAAGTCAGGCAGAGCTCTATCTCAGACATTTATTCTGGATTTAGCCCTTTCAGTGGAGCAGAAACTTTATTGCATGGCCATTTCCCATCATTTCAGTGGAATATCACATCTCTCCAGGGCCTTGAGTGAAACACGTTAGTGTCCAAATACAACCTCAGCTTCGTGGCTTATTCCTCCAGTACCAAGAAAGCCTGGTATATTGACTCAGGAGATTCACTACTATCATCACCAAGGACTTGCTTATGCTTAAAAACAGCTAGAGGTGTAATTAAGATTTACTTAAAGCCTTATGTTGCTGAAAATTTGTTTAAGCAGAACAGAATGGCTGAAACCTCAGTTACATCAATTTATCCTAATTGTCATTACACTATCAATGAGGTTGAAAACTGATTTAGCTATTACTGTTATTTCTATTTTGTGATACATTAAGATAAAAGTACTTATTCTAGTGTAACTGCTTCCTTCGTCAGAAAGTTGTATCTCCTACACTGGTCATGTTTTCAAACTCAAAAATAACCCTTCTCTTACATTAATATGAGATATATTTGTGATCTGTTCTTTGGAGTTTTTACCAAAGTATCAAGATGCAAAAAAGGAATACAGTATTTCAGTTAAGAAAGTACGATAGATTAATAAGATGAGTATTTCACAGGCTTTAGTATAGTTAATAAAGGCCTGCCAGAGACAGAGAAGGTTTTATTTCAGTAGCACATCAAGCCAAAAGGCCATGAACTAGCTATGCTTCATTTAATGGATTTCACAATTCCCTTGTTCTGTTTTGTAGGAAATCTCCTTAATATACGTCGTGTTTAAAGTGTATATCTGTGGAACAAATACTTTAGCCTTGTGAAAACATGTCATTGGATTCATTCATGAGACTGTACTGGCACTTGTGGTCTGTAAATATAGTATTTAATTTAGAGGTGAATTGGTCAAAAATTGGACAGAGGAAATCACAGCTAGTGGGCCTGTTTTGCTTGTTGTTCTTTAAAACTTTTCTAGGAAAGGGCATCTATGTAACATACATCTCCATGCCCCAGCAAACTGGGATGTAAAGCTTCTGATGTAAAATAAGAGATGGAAGCATTGGATGAGGAATTTCCTGAGCTGTTCTTGATGCATCCTTGATGTTAAGCAATCTGAGTCTTACTCCATCCTGCTCTCTTTCGTCTACACATTCCCACATTTTGCTGTCTTTTACCACTCCTCAAGAGGGAAAGGCCCAGGCCCCATGAGCAAAATCACAAGAGCAACACTATTTGAGTTTTTAAAATATCTGGCCTTTATATCTAGGTTGGGTTTTGTTATCAGAGGAATAGGTCTTGTTTGAAACCTCACGGGAAAGGTGATATGCAAGATGGATACAAGACTTTTGTCACGTTGCAACAACCCTAAACCCTATGTGACTAAACATATTTTTAGTCACAGAGTAGACAGGGTGCATGCACTCTTCCATGACCAAAGCTTTATGTCTGAAAGTGAATTATGTTTGCTTACCATTCATGCATGATACTTTCTTTTTCAATGGACAGGTTTTTGCTTCCTGGAATGCACTTTTGATTTTCGGTGATCTACAAGAAATTGTTTTTCCCCCAGGCAATGCTGTCATCCCAACACTCTTTCATTCAATTGCTCTGGGCATGGTTCTGTGTACTTTTCCCAAGTTCACTATCGGAGCCCAACCCTATATTCCCAGACACCCAAACTACAGCTGACTCACTGATGTTCTAGATATTCAAAGTCTGCAAGAGGGGACCCAAAGCAAGAAGTCAGTCTTTACTGAACTCTTTCACTCATTATTAGGATTTTAGTGCAATCTAAGACTACACCAAAAATATTTTAAACACAGTATTTCTGTCTTCCCTCCTTTTTCTAGTCTTCAGGACTTTGTGTCTTCCATTTCACTCCCCTTGTTGCTCCCTTTTCACTCTGTTTTTCTGATTTTGGGGGTTTGCCCTGTTGATTTTTCTATTTTTGTCTGCTTTTTTTGTCTTTTGTTTCTTCAGTTGGTCTAATTCATGCTTCCCCTTTAGTTCCCTTGCCTCTTTTTTTTTTTAACTGCAGACAGTTTTTTTATCCTCCTTTGTTTACAGTCATCCTGCTTCATTCACCCTTTCTTATTTCTTTCTTAATTTTGCTATGTCTACTGTGGTTGCTAGAGCTCCCTTGCTTGTTGTGATGAATATGCAATTAGAGATAGTCCCAGTTTAGAGAAGTTTCCAATCTATATAAAAAATAAACAAGGAAAAAAAACAGTTGGAAAGAAATCTTGTTATCTCCATTTTACTGAGGGAAATCTGTGGCAATAAAAGAATCACTAATGTTTTCTAGGTCACACAGAAAGCCTGTGGCTGAACCAGGAGGAAATGCCAAGCCTTCCAGATTTCATTCAGTGTCTTACTCATAATTTCTTGCTGATTTTTGCAAGTGTCTGCCATGTGATGATTTGTAGTGTGATAATAATGGCACTGTCCACAAAGGAGCAGACTTGTGCACTACTCTGGGTTTTCAAACTTACCATAAAACTTGCTGATTACTTGGCATACACAGCATTGAAAACTAAGAAATATTTCAAGAAAAACAGGATGGTTTTTTTTCAGGACAAATTCCCATTTTATTGCAAAAGCCCACCAGAAAACCAACCCTATAAGTTCTGACATCTGTATTTAACCAGTGAATACTTTAAAGAAAACTGGAGTTAATCTATTTTCTTAAGTCATCTCCATTAAGATGAATATTGATCCACATTCTAATATATTCACATAATTTGCCTCAGACTGTGTTCAAATTCTTTACTTGAAATAGCTGTCATTATTTACAAATACTGATTGTTTCTGTGATCAGTGTTTGAGATTAAACATGGTATCAACTGACCCTTACAATATTGGTTCTCATGGAGAAGTAGTTGTGAGTACCCAGGCATGTGTTTCTGTGGTTAGATGAATGTCAATCACCAATTACTGCTTGCTTCTCACTGTTTTAACCTGATCCAGGAAGGCCATTTCTCTCTGCATCCTCATTTTAGGGAGATTTTGCATAAATGTGTCATGGGGAACAGGACAGAAAGAGTGCAGAACTTCTGAACATTGCCATGTATTTTGCCAGAGGAGATGACAATACAGGGCTACAGGAAATCTGGGGGCACTCACCTACCTAGATCCTATGATTATATGATTGCCTCTTCAACAGCTGGAAGAGTCAAATGGGCATCAGCAGTGCTCATCTTTCCTCCTCTAAAAGCTGAGGCTTCAAGCCGTGGGTTGCTGGTTGCTGGTTGAATTCAGAGCCTCTCCAGGCACCTGCTCGCAGCTATCAGAGGTGTGAGTCTCCTGATGGTTCATGAGCAGAAATAAAGTAGCCTTGCCTTCACACAGACCAGCTGTCTGGCAGAAGGACATTCCTGTGACAGAGTAAACTCCTCTGGGGGTGCCAGCTTCTCCATGTACAGAGCCAAGCTTTACTAATCTGCAGCATGGCCTAGGCCTTTCATAGGGCATAACTACTATGGGGCAAATGTGGTTTTGATCTAAGTACATTGCCTTGGTTGAGCTTGTAGCAGATGTATGTGTGCACACATCTGACTTCAGCTGTGCTTAAATTTCCCTCCTTCCCCTACTGTGTCTGTTGCTTCTGTGAGTGGACTGGGAGAATTAAACAGACATATAAATATAGCCATGTAGCACAGCATAAATCTGCTTTGAACATATTTATGCCACTGAGGGGATTTCAGGATTAGTGTAATTGCTGTGCAGTTGCCTCAGTAAACGTGATGCGATGAATTCATATAATTTGCTTGGTGCTACCCTGAGGCATGGAGATGGGAAGCAACAGCAAAGTGCAGAGCCTGCTGAGGCCACCCCCACTGATGGAGAAGCTTCTCAAATACCTCAGAGAAGCCAATGCTCACATCCATTCAAACTGAAAACTAGCAAATAAGTGCACCAACACTAAAACAAAACCCAAACCTACCAACAGCCTCCTGATGAAGACCAAGAGATGCCAGAGTGAAGATGAGAACTATGTCAAATTCTGATCTTGCAAACAGTGATGTAATATGGAGTAACTCCAGTGAAATCTATTAAATGGGTCTGAAATGGGCCCAGAGGGTCTTATTTGCAGTACCTAAATTTAGACATTGACTCAAAGCCCTAATTCATGATCCTACAGGCTTCATCTAGAGTTTGAAGGTAGCACAAAGAGATTCAGAAGTACCCAAGGTAAGCTCATGCTTTAAACTGTTCTGCAACCTGTCTGTCTCTCTATTGATGATAAAGACAGTCTGCAGAAAGCAGTTGTCTGCCTGCTTAAACAAGGCTGGGGCAGTGAAGCTGATCAGTCTTTAGCTGCTTCACACTCAGCCACTGACTCTTCGGCTGTGTCTTCTTGGTCTGTGACCTTTGTAACTGGGACCTCCAACCACTGTACCAGAAAAGGACCAAGTTTTCCCCAATGAATCATCCACCTTCTTCAGACTGACAAAGGTCTTCTGCAAAGGCTGCTTCTCCCTAGGTTGAAGTCCCAAACACATCAGTTTTGGGGGCTCCATTGGGCTAGGCACTGGTTGCTGAACCTTTTAATAATCTGCATGTCCTGTACATAATCTCTATTGCAGATGAAGTGTGGGACAATATAAAGTGAAAAGCTGATTTGATTCTCTCAGTTTAAAAGCCTTCTGCTTCTTCCAGTTTTACACCCCCTAATGCTCCAACGCATACAGCGTGTGGTGTCATACTTCTCATCAGTGCAATAGCTACAAATGTGGCAAAACAAATTCTGTTGTCAAGCAAAAACTCCTGATAGCTGATGGTGGACTTGCAGTGGTGTAATGAGGCATAGAATTTGCTCCAATGTGTTTTTAATACAACTAGAAAGACTCAGGCTATTTATTATGGGAGTCATATAAACAAGTCATTCAAACAAAATCCTAATTTTACAGCAGTCTAGACATGTAGCATATTGCAAAGCCATGTCTAAAGGACAGTGTCATTAAAGTTTTTATCCTTATTTCCAGTTCAGAGGAGAAATGAGGATAAATATGGCAGTCTGGCACCTAACATATTATCCCACAGTACCTAAAAGGAGTGCCAGAGTCATCTGAAGAGCCCTTTGATTATTGCATGATAAGAAACATTTATTTCATCTTTGCTATGTCGGGATAGCATTGGATTTACTGTGTTTTGCCAAGTTTGCACACTTTCTGTGGGAACCCTCCTTCTTCCAATGAAATGGGATGATAGGAAACATTTTATTAGAGCTTACTGGAAAAATGTGCCATAGGTGCCAAAGAGCTGGGACTGTTGTCCAGCTGGCTGGAGACAGACGATGCGTAAGTTAGAAAAAGTTGCAGGATTGCAGGGCTGCATGGAAATTCCCATGTCAGCTGATGTCTGGTCTCCCAAACTCATACACCTTTCATGAAACACATGCAAACCTTCTGTGCCAATCCTAAAAAACGTCTAGGAAATATACTGTAAGGGTTGCCTTAAGGTCAGGAAGATTTTGAAGAAATGGGTGTGTGCAGAGCTGATTGCTCTCCTGGAAGCCCCCTACGGTCCTGGGGACATAGTGGCAGCATGACACAGCATGACACTCCTTCACACCTGCAGGTCTCATAGCACATTGCCTCCTGTGGGTCTCTGTGAGTTGGCACAGATAGGACAATATTGTCCCCTCTTTAGGCTTCACATGTTCCACTCCTCTTTCATTTTTAGTGTGACTGAGGCTCATCTGGAAACATAAAGCTTAGTCCAGAGCTCTCTCAGCAAAGTCAATGACATCTGGAAGTAGAAAATGCCTCCCAAATATTTATGAGATATGTCAGCATTGTCCAGATTACTGTTTTTCCCTAGAGTCTAACCTGAAACTTTCCGACTGCGTTTTTAACTCATTGTTTTTTGTTTGTTCATGAAGACATTTCAGTAATTAAAGTTTATGAGTAATATTCTAAATGAGGTAATAAAATTAATTTCAAGAGACAGCAGATGAAAAAAGACCAGTCCTGTGGAGAGATTTGGAAGAGGAGACTGGATCTGATGTGTCCTTTTCTGGCACAGGAAATGCCATAGGGGGAAGGAAGGCAGAAATTGTTTGTGGGAGGAGGCAGTGGAAACTGCAGTTACCAGTGGATGAGTGGCAGGAGTGAGAAACATAACAACAGACATCGCACGATATGTCTGGGTGAGACACATTGTTGGCCAAAGCACTGATGGAAAGATAAACTGAGATAGAGGAGGACATGGCTTCTCAAGCTACTGGGAAGACATTTTGGTTGATTGCCAGGACATAAATATTTAAAATGAAGTTCAGGCTCCACCAAAGTCTGCGAGAGTTTAACCATCAACTTCAGCATGGTTAAATTTTTATTCTTTGTGTTTCATTATTTTTTTTTCTTTTTTGAGTGGATGTGGTAGCTTCTGAAAATGTCAAAATATGGATGGGCTGGTATCAAATCTGTGAATCTGAATTCAAAGCTACATTCCTACTTTACCTGACTCGAACTGAGGCAAAGCACACAGTGGTGATGGATTGAACAAAGACACAGTCAGATCTAATATTAAAAGCCTTCAGCTAGAAGTAATCTAGCTCCTTAGTCCTGGCCCTGCGATCTAGCCTGAGTCTGAGGTACAAGACACAGATCAGCACTCTAAGTGTGAATGAGATTTTATTAAACAATAGTGGAGGTAAAAAAAATTTCTCAATAAAAGTGGCAAGAAAAATTAGCAGCTGTTTTTCCTTTGTCTTTCTTTTTGTGTCTAGTTTCATATAAATACACTGCAATGATATAATATTGGCTACCACATGAATTTTAGTTTGAACTTTCAAATGTTATGTTCTCCTATGTATTGTCTGGAGACATATATATATGTAAATAAGATTGACAAATTTAAGTCAAAATTCAGCCAAGTCCCTAAATGCTTCCTCTCCTGTAAGTCAATGAGATACAGTTGTGTAAATGATAAATGTTTCAGGCCATGACTGAGCTGGAAAAAATTAGTGATGAAATCTTTGGTAGAAGGCAACAAAAATGGAAAACATAGAGTATCTTATTTTTTTGATCTGAAATGTTATATTTGAAGTAAAGAATTTAGTGTTGACCTTATTCAGTTCTTCCCAAAACAACATGAAGCTAATACCGAAACATAAGAACTCTTTCAGAATGAAATGTTGACCTTTTTGTGCAATTGTCTTCTCTATTTTGTTTCTTAACACAATTGCAGTTTTTCAACAAACTCTAAAGTAGCCTAGCTGTCACGTAAATGACCTTACGCTACTCATATGATCAAAAGTTAGACAACATTAATGTGTTTCACAACATTAAGGTGAAATAAAAGCAAAAGAACATCTGCATTGAGAGAAGATACATGTTGGTAATACAGATCAATGTGTGCAAAGAACACATTATAGCATGTAAACTATCTGCAAAAGTTTAGCTAGTGTACAAACAGTCTTACAATGTGTTTGCATTTTGCAGGCCAACAAACACTCATCATTAAATCAGTGAGGCCAGTCAAGATGTCTGTAACACAGCAAGAGGCACAGCAAAAGCAGCAGCAACAGCAGCAGCTCACTCCCCTCTCACTGTCTACGAACATCCCAAACTTTTATAACATTCATTTCTATCAGGCCATTGGGAAGTGCGCTGTCTTCTGACCTTAATATCTTTAGCCTAGCAGAGAGAAATCATCTTCTCAAAACCTGGTACTTTGATCACCCTCAGAAATAAAGATCAGAGAATTACTAACAGGCCTTAAGAATTGAGGTCCTGCTCTCTTTCTCACTCATGCAGACAGGCAAAAATGCACACAAAGGCACATTTTCATGTATTTGTTATGGACGCAGACACACTTCAATGAGGGATCCATACAGCACACGTACTTAACTGACACATTACACAAATGTTTGCTGTGTACAGAATAATCAAGGAAACAGACTCATGTTTATTATTACTGAATCAGCAGCAGTCTAATGGATTAAAAACATCCTCTTTTTTTTTTTCTCTCTCCTGTTGTGAAAGTGGCAGTGTTGTAAACTCTCCGTGCAAGAGAAGTGGGTGGAGATGAAGTGTCTCATGACCTCCACGATTCGTGAGCTCCCAGTCTCTCAGGTTAGGTCTCCTGGCCGCAACTCAAAATCCCAGAACATCAGCTACAGATACTTGGAGCCAATTGGGTTGGGAAAGAAGACAGTAAATGTCTGTTTCTGGTTCACAGGCCCCTTAGTGTCACCACATATTTTGGAAGTCTGTCTGGCTTCCTGACTTTAAGAGTCTCATTCTTGATTTAGACTTCAGGGAGCAGCAGTGAAAGGGGGGGAAACAAAGGTTATCTAAAACCTTGTGAATGATGAGAACATTTTCTTTTCTTCAACTTTTAATACTTTTAAAGCCTTAATTTATTAATTTTTTAGAGATATTTATAGTAACTCCTGTTACTATAAGGAATTGTTGCTCTTTACATGCGTATTCTTCAGAATGGAAGAGTTGTCCTAAAATGGGCCTGAACTCTTCTTTATCCATCCAATTTTCCACTGATTTCACTGATATCAGGGCTGGCTGTCAAGGCCGCTGTAAACCCAAAAAGAAGGTTCAGTCTACACTGAAACAGTATTTTCTTGAATCTGACAATATCGACTCTCCTACTTAAGCTCAGACTTAAGCCAGAACTTGTGAAGATTTATACATCTAAATTAACTCAATAAATGGCTCAATCTGATTCAGTCTGAGCATCTGCTTTTAATGTGTGAAGAACAGGATTTAGCAACACTTTGCATATTGTTATAAAACTATTTTTAATCTTGCTGTGATAAGCAACACAGCGCAGAGGCTTGGCTACCACTCAGAGTGGGGAAGTGGTGTGTAATTATGAGGGGCCAAACCTGTTCTGGTCCATTAAAATAGCTCAGTTTGGTGAGCAGCTCATAAAAGGAGCTCTAATATGTGAGAGCAAAAACTGGATTACTACAATGATCTTAAGAGGGAAAGAGATGTGGAGCATGCAGAGAGCTGGCATTACCCATGCTGGAGGCAGCGTTAGAAAAGGAGTAAAAGATGAAAGCAAAGGGACAAGTCAAAAACACACAGGACCCTTTTACCACTCTAATGGCCATTCCTGGCATGGGCATTCCTGTCAGTCACTCTTTGCCACATTCTGTCTTGGTTGAGAGGGCTAGGTTTTGGATTTTGGATTGGGTTGGGTCATGTGATGGGGCTGTAATTTCTGAAACCTCAGCTACATGCTTAATGCTGGTCTTTCTGTTATTGTTTTAATCAGAGTACAGTCTGTTCCTTCACAGGCAAGGACAGCATTCCTCATGGGCTCCTCATCAACTTGGCACTATTACCCCACCTCAGCAACAAATTCCTACCCACATTTCCATACGTTTTCTGATTCTTGCAAAAGCATCTCTGGAAGTGTCACATTTCCTGGACCCAGCCTACTGATACATTTAACTTTCTCCTAATCAGAGCTGACCTGCATACTCCTGGCAGTGTGCCTAGGCAAGCACAGAAAGCACAGCCTTCCCTTTTTATTCTGAGCCTTTGTCTAAGGACGCAGATATTGTTCTTGTCTTTCCTCAGACCAGTGTTCCTCCTACGCTAACCACCTCTTCCAAGCTCAGTATGACTCTGCCTGTTGGTGCAGCAGGCAGTGTTGGAAGGACAAGAAAACCTGCCAATGGCAAAGTCAATGAAACACACCCTGAACCAAATAGACTGCTGCCTGCATTGCTGAAGAAAAGGTCTTGTAATTGTTAAGGACGGGTGTTTTTTGATCACCTTGCAGTGATGGCCCCTGGCCAGAGGCTGAGTCTTGTACCTCATCACCCCATGAAGGACAAGAATTGTATACATGGCAAAATTGATTATAGCAAACAAGTTTTCCTCAGAAGCACAAGGTGAAAGTGTCTTGTCACACTCTTTCTTGTGTAATTCAGGTGTACCTGCCACAGAGATATGTCTGCTCTTTGTTCATCAGAGTGATGCCGCCAAATGGAAAGGGCAGAGAGTGTTACATGTGAGGCACTAAAACGCTCCTCCAGATGAACTCAGTCACCAGAATTGTATTCAGGCCAAGCCATTGGTTGGCACTGGCCATTCCCCAGAGGCAGAACCTGTTGTGCATGTTTATAGGGTTTAGCTTCACTCACTGCAGCGTACATCTAACAGCCGTAGGAGAAGGGAAATACTTAGATTTGTAACCTTCAGCACTTCCATTAAAAATCCTTAGGGAGAGGTAAGGTAAGCCATGGAAAACATTCCCACTGCCACAGGCAGTTCATGCCCCAAAGGTGCTTATGGAACCTTTTGCTACATGATCAGCTGGGAAGTTCATCTCTCAAAATGGAGCTGTTGTAACTTTTGCAACTCCATATCATCAAAAGTAGGTTCTAACAAGTGAGAAATTTTCCATTAAAATTTTTTTGCCAACTGAAAGTTTCAAGCTCTTTTGTGTGAAGAGTATTTTCTTGCCACAGAAAATCATTCTTTTTCCCTGAAGAGCTAAATCCCTGCTCTTGTGGCTATACATGGAGATCATGCTCAGTCTTTCTGGCTGCTTGTCCCTCTATTCTACACTGAAAATACTAAGAACAATGAAGTATCTTATAACCCACTTTATCAAGGTTTTTTATTTCTTACTATTCTTATTTATTTTAGTGTTAATCAGTGTTTATTAGTGGCAGTAAGATCCAAAAGGTTTAGGGGACTCACTCTAGTTCAGGTGCCTTGCTGTCCATTGAAGTCATCTAACAAGGAGGCCAGAGATGAAATAACTTGTGGCTTTGGGCCCCTCTCCAGATTTACAGGGGGATAAGAGAAATTGCCTTTTGTAGCGCAGTCATTTATTTTAGAGGCCTGAGTTGCATGTTTGTTCCTTGGCAGGATGAGAACTATGAAGTGAATAAATACACTTGAACCACAAATGAGCAAGCAAATGGAAGGAAGTGCTGTTTTAAAAAAAAAAGCTTTCAGTGACTTATTCAAGTTACAAGAATGGCAAGAGGCATTTTCTAGGAAGGAAGAGAGTTTCTAAATTGTTTTATGCAAGATGGTCTATTTTATGACTTCATTCTGAAAAAAATGTTGAGGTAACTCCTATGAACAGAATAGCTCTGGCAGAACATGAGCACTCCAAGGCTTGCTTTCTTTCAGAAAGAACATGTCATATCACCATGATCATTGTCTATTGCAACATCACAAAATATAATACTGAGATTACTATGCTGTTGTCTGTAAGTCCACTTAGTCTTCTTTTTCTTTTTTTCCCAAGTCTGACCTAATTTCACTGAGGGACAGCCAACTACTTCTCCCCACCTCTGTGGCCAACAACTAGTTTCATGTATGACTTGTTTCCTCATTAGTCTTACACATGTTGGACATTTCTCTAGTTGGTGAAATGCTACATCTGATGCCAGAAGAGGAGCTGAATACAGACCTCTTACTATGAACTAACAAGTCATTTACAGCCATTAGTCACTGAGTACCTTCTTCTGGATTAAATAACACAGAATATGACCTAATCAAATTATCCATATTATCTCAGTGCAACAGCAAAAATGGGCCTGAATTTGAACCTGGGATTCCAACTCCAGTTTTGGATTTACTGGCTAACCAGGCTTCCAACTTATCTCAATTAATGAGCACAACCCAATGTACTCTAGATTTTGAACCCCACATTAAAGAATACTAAAATTCCAAAGCTTTAGCTCTTTCTGTTTTATAATGACCATATTCAGGTTCATATTCAGACTTCTGTCTCATCTCTTCAAATCACCCAATGTACACGTTTGCTTTATAGACATTTTTACTGAATGAAATCCACTACTGAAGAGCTAGATTTGACTATTATCACATATAATAATTAAACCTCTTTATCCTACCCACTGGTTTAGACTTGGGTTGAACTAACTATAAAACTTCTCTTGCTTTAAAGTCTCATCTAGAGATGATCCAGCTTATTACCAGTAGTAACAGTATGGAAAGGAATGAGCCATGCCATAAAGTATAGTTCCTGACAATTCGGGACATGGGGGTATGGTAGGTAGGTAGGCAGATTTGACTGAAGGGCTTTTCTATCCATTGCACAGTAACACTGGTAAACTGTTCCCCAAAAGCAATGAGAGGACAGCTAAAAAGAAATGCTGATGTGTGCTGTCTACAGGCACAAAATCTGGTAAGTCATCCTTTTAATATTACTGACTGCTGACACATTTGATTACATCCACAGGGTGGGCTACGCTCTAGTACTGAACATGGTATAGGAATGCGCCACTGTGTTCTTAGTCAGAAAAACATTTGCTCTGTATCCCATTCTTGCAGTGGGTTTTGTAATGTTGCCTGGTCACTGCCTCTTTGTCTACAAAGCAAATATTCAGGGTGGGGAGGAGAAAAAGAGTTTTCATCTGTGAGAGCAAAAAGGTGAGGAAAATAAAGCAGCCTCCTGTGAAAGCTGAAACACACTGTACAAACATATAGCAAACATATTTAGTATTTTTCTACTAACAACACAATATGTGTTTCTTACAGACTGGCTTTTAGTCTTTGTTGCTGTACTCTTTCTAACAGCTGTATGCACGCGTTTCTTTAAAAGTACTCTCTCATTATTATGGAGGTTCAAGTCTCTGTGAGGAGGCAATTCATCCTTACTTGTGAATTCACAGAAGAAGGAAATTATGAAGACAGAAACAAAGTAGAAGTGAAATGCTCAAAGATGAACAAATACAGAAAGATCATTATTAAGTTAAGGTAGGAATGTTATTAAGGGAGAGCTGTGAAGTAACCAAGTGCTTTAAGTCAGTAATGAGTTCTTGGAGGATAGATCCCTGCTACCCGCACAGAACAATTAACTACTCTTGCGTTAGGGAGGAGTGCTGGAACTTCTTCCCGTTTCTTCACACGAACACTGCACTTTCTCTGTCTCTGCAAAATGTTTCAAATGCCTTTTTTTTTTCTGTTTCTAATCTTTTCCTGGATTACTGAATGTACAGTGAAACTTCTTATCTAATGCAGGAATTATGTTTATAGCAGAAAAGGAACTTAGGGACTGAATGCCTCAGGGACTTGAATGATGGCATGTGGAGACTTTTATCTGAGGTTGCTTTCTTGAATCGGGCCCAAGTTGGTAGTGACCTAAAATTCCCTCAGCCTAATGACTGTTTGGTCTCCACTGCGAAATGTGTTTGGTGGTCTCAGTTTAATTCCTGGTAAACTTCTTCGTGCACTAAATTACTTCCATAACTGGTATCCATGTTGGCAGTCTCACAGAGAGGTCAAGGGTTTGATGGGAACCGGGACTGAGCTATTCTTTCATGCTGCGTGCTGGTCCCTTGAAGACATGCGAATTGAAGGAGCAGTGCAATTACAGTAGGTTGAGGTCTGCTTGCTTATTAATGTGCTTCCTTTCAAGACCATAAACTGCAATATGCTAACTCTGAAAAAATTACTTTGATTCAAAATAAAGCATCCTTCATCCAGGGTTCTTTTAACATGTTGATGGCAAAGGTACCTCCAGAAACTTCAGATGATAAAGGGTTAACCCACATCAGGACATAGTCTGATTAGCATGGTTAATGGTATTTATCTGGATATCAACACAGTGCACAAACAGCTTAATTCACATAGATAATGTCTGTCAGCCCTCGACTCTTTCCCTTCTCCCTATTGCTCTTTTCTGGTCTCTCAATTTTACTGGCGATGGTATTCATGTGACTATATGAAGTATCAGATCAGGGAGATCTATAGGTTACAGCCATCAAAAATAAGTACACAATGGAGTAAACGAAATATTATTGTTTGCTATACTCAGCCAATGCAAAGAAGATTTTATTTTTTTTCTTGATTTAAAAGCCTTTTGTTATTCTACACATCTACACATTTAAGATTATGCAGGGTGCTGTGAACAGCAGACAAAGTGAAAACTAAATTATCATTCATCAATTATTTTCACACATTTTCAAAAGTATGTTGAGGACATGTTTCTACAAGTGTGCATTCAAAACTGATAAGAGTCAGAGGTCAGTAAAAAATTCAGCATTCAGATGGCAATTTTTCAGTCACAGATTCACACAAAAATTCATTAGGACCCTTCCATCAGATTGCACTGGCAGAACTTACAATAAACCTTATGTGATCTGTCAAAATGGCACAATAAAATGCAACCATGGGCATTTTCAGCCTGCATGCCATGTACGCCCGAAAATGAGCTTAAGCACTGAAAATAACATCTGCTATATGCATGGTCTTAGAGTGTGATAAGATATAAAGTGCAGAAAGAAATACAGATTGTTTGCTGTCACGCAGCAGATACAGACAGTTAAGCGGCAGACCTGAAAGTGAGGTTTTACCACAGCTACAGACTCTGCATGCAAGCTCTTCCACAATTATTAGCGTAAATTGTATTAAATCCACTCCTGCCAGCTGTTTAGGATTTTCAAGACAAGTCTCTTTCTGTGTAGTTATAGCATTTACCATTGTAATTTTTAATTGCAGGCTCTCATATTAACTGCAGCCACATGATATGATGGTTGAAGTGAATACCAAGAGTGCTGTTGGAAATCTGTAAGACTGTATGCCACCATCTGAAAATACTGAGCCATAATTAATTTCACAATGAGGTAGGTAGAATCAGTATTTTCCTATAGTATATACTTCATATTTGTACATATGTTGTGTTTAAATGTTTTACAAAATCCATGTAAGTTGTCTGTAATCATTTTCCAAACACATCTTTCAGAATTTTAGACACAATTTGCAGTAGATTTTGCAAATAACTTAGAAGCCACAATGTGTATTGTAAGCATACATGTATATGTGATAAAAGGATAACATTTGCAATACTGTGCTCTTTTTTTTTCTTAACAGATGAACCAGAAGTCAACAGCTGTTTTGTCTACCTTGCATTTTTCTTTTCCTGAGGTGAATTCTGAAGTAATTTCCTTTAAAATGTAGAATTGAGAATGGCACAGAATGTGTTAGTTCATATGTGTCTGAAAAGATCGTAAAATTGGCATCACTGCAGGCTCTCAGATACACAGAAAATGCTAGTGGAAAAAATGAAACTGAGAAGACATCAATGCAGCCAGCCATATGATAAAACAGATTTTATGAACGTGCTAGTTTGTATCTAAGGAAGAGCTGGTCTGCCTTGAAGTATGTCTGGCTTTTCCTAGTTTGTGTAATAAAAGATATTACCATTATCCACTTTATTTCTAAAAGCACATTCCATTATTGAAATGGCCGGAATTGTCTAAAAAAAAACCAACAAAAAACCAAACTTCTTTTAAGTCTACATGATCTTGGTATGTAATGTCTTCTTAGCTGCACTTGCTCAGAAAAGGTTTATCGCCAGTCCTCTGCTTTTTGGAAAAAGCCCATAGGTGTAAAACCAAGCTGATGGCACAGCTGCATCTAGAAACATAGCACAGCTGTCAGCTGGGGAAGAAGGGAGATTTTCAATTTGCAAAGATAAAAGCATGATTTCATCTCCCTTTTCTACTTCTGAGAAAGTGAAGGGGTGATCCCACACTGCTCTCACCCCTTCCAGTCAAATCTACATGAATTGGATGAGAGCTGTATACGTGAGCTACAAGGACCGCATGGCCCAACAGAGCAATTATCTTTTTAACTTACAAGAGTAACTGCCAAGAAACTGGTAGTGATTACACATTTCCCCACTCCATGCATGCAGCTGCACTGGAAAGAAAGAGCATTACAACTCTGTCTTCAGTTTGCATATGGGCAGTCTGAACTTTCTAAGCCTCAAAACTTGTACCAATCACTATATACTGACTTACAAACACTTGCAGTGGGAAAAGAAGCAGATTTGAAGCCATCAGAATTTTAGGAGGTAATTTTCAAACTGCTGCCAGAGCTAGATGACGTCTTAATAAAAGTTTCATCTATGCATAGTAGCTGAGAGCTAAACCAATCTGTTTCCCAGCATTGTTTTGCTTTTCTGCAATGCTCACATAGTGCGAACCTGTCAGTACCGCTTTGCTGGCAGTTTCCATGAAGCTGATTTTCTATAAATCTGACTATACACTGTGCTAAATTGTTCCTTCTCCTGCATCGCCTTGCAGAGCAGTATTACTCAACACAGTATAAAATTCTTAGTCACTGCTATCACTGGCCTTTCTGTGGCACAGACCCAGTTTTCTGTACTGCATTCCTCATTTTATAGAACAAACTAGAGCTTGTTTTTGTTTGAAGAGTATTGACCAACATCCTGAACACTGCACATTAGGGTCAACCATGGAGCATTTAACCACCTCCCATTTCTCTGAGCTGCATGGTATAGTATTATTAAGTTTGTACTTGCATAAAACAGTCATCCACTCTTTTCTACTTTGATACACTACAGTTGATGTCCACTGGAAGATGGGATCTGAGCTTAGCAGTTCTGTCCTGTAATATGTTACCTCTTCAGTGGAAACAGGGTGATTTTAGGCTCAAGTTTACTATGGAATTAAATTTATACTCTCTGCTTAAATAAAGATGTACAATTCTCCTGTCTGATCTGACTGGTCCTCACTGCCCGACCAATAAAGTGCATTCTACCACTATAAAGTAATGTAAGCGCTGGAAATTAGGGAAAGCAGATAAGAGAGTAGGAAAACCAAACAAGATTTCAGCCAGGTATGCAAAGCAAGATCATTTCAGCACTCTCACTCAAATAAATGCCCAAAGACCAGCACGTCGAACAGCCTGGACAGCTATTGTAAAGCTTAGAAGAGGCCAGGTGATGAGAAGGGTAGGATGGCAAAGGGTCCTTTGTTAATCTGCAGAAGGCCAATACCAGTCACTCTTCAGGCCCATGGGTGACCTCCTGGAGATAAAGTTTCAAGGGGGTTTTAATATTCCAACAAACAGACCTCAGAGAAAGAGGCGGAGGAAGGTTGTGCATTTGCTGCATGTGCACCATGACACCAGCTGTCAGCACAAAACCAGAACAAGCAGGGCATTATATGCATCTAGCTCTTCCATGAGGCTCTGAAAGAAGATTGAGCCTTGTGGCAGAAGAGCCCAGGGTACCTTACCTCTTCTTTTTCCCCATAAGGTCAGGCTTCCATTTGTACTTCATGCAGTACAGATACACTCCAGATTGTCCTTCCTACTGGATTAATCTGTGACTTAATTAAGCACAGCGAAGTTGTTATAGCAGAGTACCTGAAATACTCATGATGTACTGGGCTTGGCACATCTACACCACCCACGCCAAAAACATGCTATTGATGACAAAACCTGAAAGTTACCACAAGCCTTTCATAATCTAAATTACAGAGACAGCGTCTGAGTAGCAATCACATGGCAAAGATTCTCTCTGCATGTTCAAAACCAGCTAGCCTGTGCAATCAGGCAGAAAAGTCAGAAGATGGAACAGGATTATCACCTGCAAATCCATTGGGTTTTAGTCCTCTCATTGACATGGGCTGAGGAGGTGGCACTCCCATAGTATCTGAAATGGTTGTAGTAATGCAATCAGAAGCACGTGAAGTTTTCCCCTCTAAACTACAAGCTTGTCTTCCTTCATTTGCATTGTATTATCACATTGGTATCCACCAATAGGGGCCACGATTGGACTTGATGATTGCAAAGATCTTTTCTAATTTAATGATTCTACAGTTCAAGGGCAAACTCAATTGATCATTCTGAACCAGATTTGCCTATGAACATCAAAGCAATAATAACCCATGACTGCCCTGATTCTTGGACTGTCTTGTGAACCTGATTCCATCTCATACCAAATTTGCTACCCATCAAACCTTTTTCTCCTGTTTCCTGCCTTATCAGTTAAAAATTACAGGCTGTTTCTCCTCTTGATCTCCTGGCAATTTGAAATTAAAAATGAAAGCTTCCCAGGGCTCTGTTAGTTTTCTGTTTTCTTAGCCCCTACATGTGTGTGTATGAGTGTGTACTTGTGTGTGTGTCCACAAGATTCCTCTCACTGTTTCCAGGGTGGAGTCTGTATGACTCTTGTAATGAACAGCGTACTCATTCTACCTGACATCAGACCTGAGATGTGTTTGTCCTGTCAAAGATCTAGTTGAGGGCTATCTGAAAAGAACAAATATATAGAGTTGCTTACAGGACCCCAAAGTTACGCAATCAGCCGAAAGAACCAAAGATGTGGTTACTTAGTCATTAATAACTAAGTGAAATGCAGGCAGGTAATGTCATTTTCTTTATGCAAGGTTCTGGGGATCAAAAGAATTTGGACTTATTTACATTGAGCACATAACAATAAATGTGGCAACTTCTGAAAAGTGTTTGAGAAGGAAGAATTTTGAGAAGGCAATATTTCATGTATCTTGTAGGTAGGGATTAACAAGTCAGGTTTGCTTAGGTGATTTAAATGACTCATCCGGATGAACAATTCTGTCCTGATTTGAAAGGCAACTCGTGAATATTCACATCTACATATATGGGGAGTACTCAGCCAAAGAGCTAAACTCATCTGGCCCCTACAGAACCTAAACTCAGAGTACTTATGCATATTTATTTACTAGAAAATTGGTATTGGTTTCTTAAAACTGTAGATTAGGGTCATCTCAAATAGAAATATTTACTCTGGCTATTTAGTTATAAGTTGGCTCACTTTGCAATTATAGAATATCCTGATTTAACAGTAAGGGCAATGTTGTCATTCTTGTCTACTGGTGAAATTTTCTTTTTATTCTGTATCTTTTTTTTTAATGGGCAAGGCAGAAAAAAAGGCAGTGATGACAATTGTTGAGGGACTTGAGTAAGGAAAATCTGAAGCAGCAGTAGCAGAATTTTAGTAATTATCTGTATTATCTGTAAACTTGGAATCTTTATTTAGAGTGATAAATTATTGCTGAGTGAAAACATGAGAGTGGTGCAGATTTATAGAACTGATACTTGCTTTATTTTATTCATTTGGCTTTTGTTTGTTAGCAGTCCTCATTTATTCCTTACAAAACTGAAAAACAGAAGAGTTGTGCTGATGTTTTCCTAGAAAATTGAGAAAATTTTAAACAAAGTGTAGTATGTGTAGTATGTAGACCATTTCATGGTCTTAAGCTCTGCCAGGGGAGGTTTAGGTTGGATGTTAGGAGGAAATTCTTTACAGAGAAGGTGACCAGGCATTGGAACGGGCTACCCAAGGAGGTGGTGGATTCTCCATCCCCAGAGGTTTTTAAGATGAGACTGGATGTGGCACTTAATGCCATGGTCTAGTAACTGTGGTGGTAGTGGATCAGGGGTTGGACTTGATCTCAGAGGTCTTTTCCAACCCAGCTGATTCTATGATTCTATATTTAATTTCACTTAAAGTAGTTTTTCTCTTATTCAGTGGATTTTTATGGAGAGGACTACCTACCTCAATGCCTGTGTCTATCTTATACACATATTTATTTCTTTAGTAGAATCTCCTAATTCAGAACTAGTTTAAGTATAAAGGTATCTCATGGCTTTTAAAACTTGCTAAAGTTGTAGATTACTTTAAGTTTACTTTAAAGCATTCAGGCTTTTTGATATGAACCAAAACTGTGTCTTCCACAAAATGAAAGATATCTCTTTATTTGGCTGAGTGGTAAAAAGTATTCTGACCACAGATCTGGTAAATCTACCTTGATTTTATCCCTGAATGCAAAAATCCTGATACTTGTAATGACTCGGAGAAAAGACTCTAGCAAACTTTTTCTTTCACCCAGTTTGTCCATTCTCTTCCCTCATACATCTCCCATCTTAAAACAAGTCAGACATATACATGTGGGAATGCTGCAAAAAACATGGGCTGTGCATGTGAGTCCATGGTGCAATTGGATGCCAGCTGACTTACAGCACTGTCCCTGGCCAAAGCCTCATCTTTGTGGAGAATAGAAATGGCTCCTGCAGAACTTGTGACTGGGATTGGAGACACTTTGGTTTGTACCAGCAATAAGAGTCATTTTTGGCAACAGAGTGAGGACGTGTGCATGGCTATGGCCAATTTCACTTTGAGTTTTCAGGTTCACCCAATAACGAAACTCAAAGCACAGATAGTGGAGGGGCTGTCCCAAAGTGAGCACACCAACTCCAGTTTCCAAAACCCATGCAAATTGTAGTTGGTGCGTTTAGCCCAGCCTTACCTGACAGATCATACTACAAAGCCAGCTAGCACATTTTACAGTTATGAGCTCAGGCTTCCCACAGGGTTGCAATAAGTGCCTTGAAAACTCCACCTTGCACTCCTGTAATGCAGGAGGTAGCTTTAATAATATCTTCAATAAACACTCCAGAGAGCCCATAGCAGAAGTTCTCTGTGTGGTGTGCATAACTCATTGAAATAAAGTGGAATTCAGGTGATATGAAGGTTTGCACTGGTTAAGTCATGGGATGAATTTCAGGGTGGCTTCAATTACAGCAGTGTGCAGATCATGACCCTGCAGAGATGGCAGGGCCACCAGCCTGATCTAGATGTCAGCATCTTTTGTGAGGCTGGTTCAGTTGTGTCATGACCATTACTTGCAAATAAAGCAGTCAAAGTATTCAAGGAAAAAGATTTCATGAAAAAATGTAAGTTCTAAAACATGTTGCCAAAATGTTACCCTTTTTTTAGTGCTTTCAAAAGACAAACATAAGACTACATGCTAATGCAGGTCGAGATTGAGAAATGAAGGAGGTGCACAACTGGTGATACTGCCACTTTAAAAACAGAGTTCTGTTTCAACTACGAATATTGACATTTTTCACACTGGAAAGAACTGTTCCTTGGAAATTTTGACAAAGGGGAACCTATTGGACTTAATATTAACTTGAATTATCACTTGAAAAAGAAACTTGTGAAGATCCCATTTCACCGTCTATCTATCCATTTATGAGCACAAGATAGAACAGGATTTAGTGAATCACTGACTTGTGATTCTATTCCACTAAAATTGTCTCTTTTCCTTCCTCTTCTCCTCATTTCAGGCAAAGAGTAAGACATATGAGGCTTTTCAACTGCATGGAGAATTTGGTTCTGACCACTGTAGGTTTGTAGGTCAATAGTGTACTACTGGCTAGCGTTCACTGTCAAGTTGTGTTACAGCAGCTACACTAAGTAGTGCCAAAGCAGTAATCTGAAGTAAATTAACAATTGTTACTAAGGGATGTTTCATTCTAATCTTTAAATAATTCACCTGTCTTTGATGTTAATAAAGGGGCTTAGAGAAGTAGCATTTGATGGAAAAAACCGCAGATGCCAGCAATAACAAGAAAAGCTCCTACTTAAAGCAGTTAACAGCTGCAAAGCTAAGTGTAACAATAAAATGTATTAGTTAAAGACATGTATATGTAGTTAAGCATACTTAAATTTTATTACTAAAGAGTATAATGTGATACAGTGAAAAATTTCGGCAGTAAGGTTTTTTATTACCTTCTCAAGTGTTCAGAAAGAACACAGCAGAGAATGAGGGATAATTCACTGAATTTTTGTGGGCAGCACACACATGTTCAAATTTCACAATGTTTTTTTCTTTATGGGAAAAAAAGAATGCACTGGGTAACAACTTGGTTTTTTCCCATGTAAAAATCATGTGCCAGTGATTCAGTAATTCCTAATTTTTCTTGTGCTTATAAACAGGCAGAGGAATGACTGTCAATGAAACTATTAAAGGATGGAGAATACCTCAGAGATTCAACATTCTATGATATATTTAAGATAAGACAGATTCAAACAGGTCACTTGTTTGCAGTTGCACAACTGTCTGGATTTTTTGGATGTAGTTCATTTCATTACAGTCTCCTGAAATTCTGACTTACGCACTGTTAGGATCAAAACAGTTTGATGAGCTGACATTTCAGTCACTCCCAAATGTTAAAAAAACATGAGTCAGGGAAATCTAGAGAATGGCTTTAAGAAAACCTTGCGTTCTTTTATTTATTTTCTGATTCCTGAGCCATTAGGGTGCACTCCCTCCAGACTTTCTGGCTTTCCTCTGCACCCAATGAGGGCTAGAAATGTAAACTGATGATTAAAAACACAGACTGAGAGTCCCACACAACAAATTGCCTCCAGGATTTGGATTCACAATAAACTAACAGTATGTCCTGTATAACTGCACAGAAAAATCCACTCCCTCCACCTGTATTTTTATGTCTTGTCTTCACTTGCCTTCAAACATTTGAATGGTCAAGTTTTATTTGTACCTGTCTTCACAGCAAGTCAGTGGTAAATTTATACCCTGTGGTATCATCAGTGGAAATTATAGATTCATTGTCTCAGAGAGGAGGAGGGCTGCTAGGTTTTTTAAGAGATAATCAAGGTCATTCTGTGCACTAAAGTAACAACAAAATCAGAACTTTGAATTATGTATGGACTCAGGTATGGACTCAGTCAATATTTGTTCCAAAATATTTTTTTTTTCTGATTTCTAATCCATGTGGTGAAAAAATGTCAAGATGGAAAAGAAGTGAAAAAATTAAGTTCATTTTCCCCCCCCAAAATATAACCTTTTCTCTGATTTTTAAGAAACTGAGATTTCCTTAGGGATAATTATAAAGATTGTTGGGGGGGGGGTTTAATAGCAGTAGTGCTTAAACAGTGTGGGAAGAGAAAGGAATCATTGTGATTTATATATATAGTTCCAGCTAAGCCAGGTAAAACTTCAAATATCAGTATTAAATAGTGTGCTTTCCTGCCCCTCCACTCAAGAAAACCTACTTGAAAAACTTTAATAAAGAAAGAAAGTAAAATGACAAAGTCAACACAAATTATGAATTCCACAAAATGGGAAAGCCAGCAGGTTCTTTCCTGTGGCTTATGCCCTGTAAAGAAACAGCTCACATGAGAAACAGTTGAACCTCATAGCTGATTCTTCTGCATCAGCTCAGTTCTACATCTATATCTCTGACCTAATGAAGGTTTACTCATGGAGGCTTGGAGCATCTTCTCTGCTAGATGATGTTTAAGAATAGCCATATTTACTGGGAAGGTCTTTCCTTTATAATCCTTACTATTTCCTGTGCAGGTCTTTAGGAAACCCGCTAATGAAAGTTGCATTAACTTCTGAATTCTGTGTGATGCAGGCTGTATCTATAACATTTTTCAACAGGCTAATTTAATTCAATAATAAATTCAAGAGAGTGTTGATAGTGAGTGGCAATGCTCTATTTTCTACTAGCAATTTGCTGAGTGACAACAGTAGCAAAAGAGGGAGCAAAACATTATAAAGTGATCCAGTAAGAATCAATTAAAATTGTAGAAAAACTGAAAGGGCTGATTAAAACAAAGCCCTGCAGGGACTGTAAGAGGTGTGGGCATCCTTCAGTAATCTACTACTCCTTACACATGCAGAAGAACAATTTGGTAAAAAAAAAACTTGTGTGAAATGGGCTTTAGTAAAGAACAGCTGTTATGATATTTGGGAGGATGCTTGGAAGCAGAGAAAGAAATGGTGCAGTCAGTTAAATGACAGAAGGCTGAGTGATGGAAGGAGGAGAAATATAAAGATTTAGCAAGAGAGCAAAAATAGGTGGTGTGATGGCTATGGTTAAGCTTCTTTGGTTTCCCACCAGGCAAGAAATCAAGCACTGAGCTTTCTCCCAGGCCTGTCACAGATACACTTTATGAATTTGTGAGGGTGAGATAACCTCTCTGTCTTTATGGTTCTCCACCTGTCAATGAGGAATAGAGAAGTACTCCTGTTAACAGTTTCCTACAGGATTCTCCCCATTCTCCACTTCCTGGGAGGTGTTCAAATACCATGGTGTTAATAATCCTACCTCTATCAATAGATCAGGATAATGCGTTAAGACAAAATGTAAGTTAGTAAAACTCTAAATATGTTTTGAAAGTTTTCAGACTTCATATTCTATTTTCATATGGCATCTATTACTGTGATATTAGACCAAATTCCAATAATTACGTGAGCAAGATGACTAATATCTGTCATGTTAAGTTCCTTCTCCCAGAGGAAAATTGTGGGGGTTTAAAATACATATTTATATCTTCTTTACTGTGTGTTTTTATTGTTAAAAACTGGGTCAAAGAAGATTTCTTGCTCTGAGAGCAGAGGTACAAGCACATTGGGGAGCCAAAATTCTGCAAAAGGTGATTCCACAAGCTTGGACTAAGGCACTGAGAAAGTCCTGTCTCAGCATAGCCTATTGGCATAATCAGGATTTACTTTTGTTTAAGCAGCCAGCATTTCTTTTTCAGATCCTCTAGCACTGTACTCATAACATGCTCCAGCATGAAAGAAGATCAAGTTTTCTGTGTTACATGAAATCTGCTGCTATGGAGGGGTATTTCCAGGCAGCGTTACAGGTACTGACTTTAGTCCATGGACACTACCATGTTTATCTAGGAGTTAGACAGGACAAAACCTGTGGATACAGTATGGGCATTTAATGATCATCACTTCTGAGATTGGTTTGACTGGATTGAGTGCCTTGTTATAAATCACTACACACTTGGGATTAGAAAAACTTGGCCCAAAATGTGGCCCAAAGAGCATTTGAAAGGTTTAACAATTAGCTCTGGGTATAAGGATGCTGCCTCCTGCCAAGACACTATCAAAAACACATTATCTGAAAAGATAACATAATAGAGTGGCTTTCTGGGTTTGTGATAGTTTTTTTTAGGTTGCTGAAGTGTCCAGGATGAAAGTGGGGGAGACAGGCAGGAAAGGAGATGCTCAGAGGAAAAGGTCGACTGCTACTCTCCAATCTCTGAATTCTGTTTCTAATGTGATCCAGTTCCCAATTAAAATGTTGTGCTGGTTCCAAGTAAGTTTTTATTAAGAAAATAAAACCACCAAAGAGGAGGTTGTGCAAACTATCTGGAGCTCCAGAAAAACAATGACTTATACACATACGTAGTGGACAAGCGCTGAGGGTTTACTCACCCATCTTCTGGCAGGTCCCAGCACATGCTAACTTTCCCGGGGGGAATCATCATTTCTCATTGGCAAAGCTGGGCTTGAGAAAACAAAACAACATTTATAGAAGTAGACGTGCCAGCACGTCATACAATCTTTTGGGCTTTCTTGCAAGGTTTTTAAGAGAACAGAACATAGAGGATGTGTTTTAATGGGTAGTTGTCACTGATTAAGACTTTTTATTGTTTTTGTAGCCTGGTTTAGTGAATGTTAAAACTGATTTATTTTTCCACTTTTTACTATTGTTTTTACTGAAGTTAACATGCTGATCTTCTAAAAGGTACTATATTACAAAATATTAAGTCCAAAAATAAATGGCAGTAATGAAGGGCCTTGTTTTTCCGGACTAGCCAGAGCATTCCTCTTTCATTGCTTATCATGCACTTACTTTACTCAGGTCCTGGTACAAAGGAAAAGGAGCAATGAAATTTCCTTCTGAATCCTTACTCCTGTTCACTGTAGAATGTTTTCCAGAGTGTGGAGGACAGTACTGGCTTGCCTCTGCAGCACATGACCTGGGGCCATATGCTGTCTGAAGACACCTCTATCTAGAGCTTCTACCACCAAGAGGGCTTACTTTCTGTACCAAGGCCAGGCTCATCTCAGTTTAGATTTCTTTACCACACGGAAGGAACATTGCAAGTCTCATTTTCAGGATTGTTCTCCTACAGACCTTTTCCTCAGAGTAATCTTATGTCAGCATTTTAAGACTGATGTGAATATAACTGTCACATGCCTACTTTTTAAAATCAGTGGATACTTTGGGTAGGCTACTGCTTAACAGGTAAACATTCAAACATCTTTTGTTGTTGTTGGCATTGAACGAATACTAACAGCAAAGTAGGAGTGAGATCTGCAAACATGATTACTGGCTTTGTGACACACTGGATTCAGACCCCACCAATACTCTGATGTTTCTAAATTAAGGTGGATTTATACTTTTATTCTTAAGAGCAAAATCTATCCTAGGATGGTGCAGATAAAAGAAATTTTAGCAGACAAATATTTGGTATTCTGTCCTAAAGAGAGCTACCTACTCACTTCAGTGAACAAAATTTATGGCTTTTTCAGACTGAAAAGAGAGAAATTTCATTATCTCTTACAATCTCCCATGCCAAACATTTCCACTTGAATTTTTACATATGAGCTGTACAGAAACTCTATTCATTTCAGAGCTGGTCGCTTCAAGGTATCACAGAATCTAGCTTCTAAGGTGACTGTCCTTCATGACCAGTTACCCTGTAAGTTTGGGCAGTCCCATGGTGTAAAGGAGAGCACTCTGGACTCTGAATCCCAAGGACCTGAGTTCCAGTGGGGACTATCCCCTGGCAGTTCAATGCCTCCCTGCCATCCCATCCCGTCACATCTCGGATGCTCAGCAGGGTCAGCCCCGGTTAGTACCGGGTGCTGTGACAGTCCCGAGGACTTCACTGTCACTGTCCAAGCTCGCTCGGCCGTGGCAGATGGACCTCAGGACTTAAAGGGTGGGGCCAGTTCTGTGCACGCTGTGCCTCACCTAAAAATCCACTGCGCAGGCTGGAAGGGCACACCCACGTGGGGAGAGCCCTGCCCAAATCTTTGTTTAAGAAGTCTGGCCATACATACATACCTTCTAAGTTTACAAGGGATACATCAGTATTTCATTATGCAAGCGGTTTCTACAGATGCAGTCCTCTGTGCTGCATAGACCTATTTTTAGATCTATTTTTACATGATTAGGAAGGAAACAATTGTTCAGCAATGATTTACTAACCAATCCTAGAAATTCATTCTGAAACCAGTAAAATGACAAATACTACATCATGGAATTATGAGGTATTCCAAATACTCCTTCACTGTTGACCATTTAGGTCATATACCTAATGCAACTTTGAGGGGTTTTATGCTGAATCATTAATATTTTGTTGCTGTATTTTCTCTACTTACTACTGAGTGCTAATCAGCCTGGTTAGCAAAACAAGGCATGCCACATAAATGAATTCTTATCATAAAACCAAGGTATGTTTACTCCAAAGAGATTCTGTTAATATCACATGTGCGCTTGCAGGCTTGTAAAGAATGAACAAGGAGTCTTTAGTGGCTTGCTTTAGATAGTGAAGCTAATTTCTTATTAAAAGACTGTGTAACTATATAGTGTAAGTTTTTTAATTTAATATATTCTAAAGCCCAAGAATATTAATCTATCCAGTAACTGTTTTCCATGGAAAACCTTCTTCCTCCACTGGCCCTGTGTGTGGGATAATTAATATGATTTGTATCACAGTTTCAAAAAAGAAAAGCAAAACTATCTATGAGAAGTCTGTTTAGTCAGGATGGAAATGGGAGGTAGATTTGATAATCTTTGTAGATCCCTTCCAACCCAAACCATTCCACATGATGACTGCTTCTGGTGCCATGAGGCGTGCGTGCATGACTGAAGCTAGCTCACAGAATAGACCTGGCACAGCAGTTACTCGCACAGAATGGCACGTTCTGAAGTGAGGGTCAATGTGCTTGTTGTATATAGCAAGGCTTTACAGTGTGTTGTTTGCTTTCAGTGCTATATGAATATCAATGTGGATCTGTGGGAATTTTCAGTGGGAAAGATCGTGCAACCGGTCTGCCACTCCTTCAGACCTGTATAATCTCTGAAGTTCACTTAGTCCAAATGGAGTTGAATTTGCACAGATTCTACTGACCCATCTTGGAGTAAATCTTCAGTTAGTTCAGAGAGGAAATTAAGTCAATATGGTATATGCAAGCTGCTTTGTGCAAGCATATAATTTGCATTGGCAGGTTAGAATGTAGCCAGAACCCTTTTTTCTTTCCAAAACACATTATTTTAATGGATGATGAATATATATTCCACCCTGATTTTACGAGATTCCATCACACTTCAGAAAATAATAATAATAATAATAATAAAAAGGCAACTTTTCTTTTTTTCAGAGGTTCAGAAACCTTATTTGAAACTAATTTGCCTGCTTTATAAATTTCCAAGGAACTAAAATGTGTTACAGGAGGACATGACAAGATCTACTGCAAACATCATTCTGATTCTGGTTCACCCTGTTTCAGTCCTCTATAATAGTCTCTAAAAGAAACTGTGTTAATAGCTACAAAATCTTGAGTGAGGCATCCATAAACTCCCCCCAAATCCATTTCAGCTTTGCCCAAACACCTAGTTTAGAAAGCTCCAGAGCTTGCTTAGAAGTAAAGAGAGGAAAAAACTTAAATAAAAGTTCAAGCAAACTAGAAGAAGCAGTAACAATTACAGTGGACTGAACTGTTAGACATCAGTGACATACATCATTGCAACTTCTCTGAAGACCACAGGAACATGACTTTAAAATACAGGATGGAATCCAGCTGCAAATTAGGCTAGATTAGTAGGTTTTCCTCCTTTTCTTGCTTGCTTGCCTTGAGAAAAACACATGTTATTAATTTTGCCTTCCATTTGTACAAGAAGGTACCAAATATGCAGGCCATATTCTTGGACAGAAGTAAGAGAATACTGGGATACATTGATTTCCAGTGGAAAAACACAGAGTAAGTGGCTGTTGTTTATGAAATGGCCACCCAGGTGTGAATCTGTTTGTGTGATTTAGAGTCAGCAACAAAAAGACAGACAAGTTCTTATAAGGGTTAAACCTACTGGGAGCTAGGAGAAGGAAAGGCAGTTTTTGTTCTGTATTTCCTGCTGTTGTATCAAAGGGGAAGAGCCCCTGTGAAAGCTTGCCACTGCAGATTTATGGCCAAATTAGGAAAAGTACTGTACTTGCCCAATAATGACTGCCATCACTGGGAGCTAAAGAGCACTCAGCAGCGTGCAGAATGCACTTAGTCATCTTTCAAGTTGTATACTGTCTTGGAATGTCTTTTGGGAAGCTGATGCACCAAATAACAGAAAGAAATAAATGTGTAGAACAGTTTCCCCTGACAGCATGACTCATGCTGGTCATTCTACTTTTCAGTTAACTTTCTAACGCCATTTTGTGATTGTCATCTTTATCAGGTGTGGTTCATTCTTACATAAAGTCACAAACACTTGCCACAGTCACAATGTATTTGAAACTACAATAACATAGAGTAAGGATAATCTTGTGGCTTTATTTCTCATAATGTTTACCCGTGACATCCAGAAACTCAGATAAAATTCTCAGATGGTAATTTACCTAACCCTCTAGAGACCAACCCACCAGACTGCAACCATCTCAGTGACAGCAAATAAATGGCAAATATATAACCATCTAAGTGGGTACTTAGATGAGATAGAAAATCTCACCAAGGAATTATATCCTATCTGATCATCAGAAATGTCATTCTGTGAGATATCAGAGAATGGGGAGATGCTTTATCAGACTGGCATTTCTTGTGAGTTCGGTAGTATGATGATTTATAGTTCTGCTTACATGGCTGTGCTGCTGTTGGGATAAGATCCATCACTGTGCTTTCCAGGTCAAGTACAGTGTGCACTGGAGGCACATCCTATGTCTGTTATAGTGTCCCAGTTTCTTCCAGACCAATGTCCTCACATAAGGCAGCCAAGTGTCCACTCCATCTGTACTCTACTCATTGTATAGACTACTTTTTTAAATCTTAAATTCCAGGAATTTAACCACACGTTGTGTGATACCTGCATGCAGGACATACTACACTGGTCTCATCCCACTATGAAGAGGGGATGATAGAAGCACTCAGAATCGTGAGAGAGCAAACAGTCTTTGTGAAATGAAAGAGATGTTGTCAAGGCTTGACTGTGCATCAGACTATCCACACCAACTTAGCATTTCTCATCACATGTCTTCTATTCATAAGTGGTGCTAGTAGTCTTATTCTCTCCTGGTTAACCACTTATGCTGCTTATCCAACTCAGATGACACTTAGTGAGTCTCACAGCATTCTGTATTGGGAACAAGAGAGATCATTCCTGTTGCCAGTTGAACTGTTCAGGTCATGCGATGTCTCAGAGAGAGAAGCACAAGGCATATTCCTGTCCTCCAAGGTGTGCCCATGTAGAGAAATACCTGGAGGTTTTTTCACTGCAATAGTGATACTGGAAGATCCCTATATGGACATTTTCACTACCATACTAGCACCGTCATGGAAATGTTGGTTAGGAGGGACTTCTAAATATTGTCCAGTCTCCCACCCAGTGCAAGACTACTTCCCACTCAGGACCAGGTCCTCCATGTTTTTGCCTCTCCAAGTCTTGAATACCCTGCGAAAGGATGGAGTTTCTGTCATTAAAAAACTCAACTTTTTTCCTAATATCCCATTTGAATTTAACAACTTGGGGCTGTTGCATTTTGTTTATGACAGAGGCTGCCAAGATGAGTTTGGCTTCATTGCTGCGTGCCTCTAGGCAACCATAGGCTACTACTTACCCTTTAGCTTCCTCTTCCCCAAGGATGATAAGATGCGTGTGCCATCCTTAGTATTTTCCTGAATTGCAATAATCATGAGAACATCATTTATCTTGTAGGGTGTAGAGGCAAAGGAACCTGAATTCTTACATGAAAGCTTCCTCACAGCTCTCAAAACATTTGCACTCAGCTATCCAGTTTCACAGTAAGAGAGAGAAGATGCAAAGGAAATACTCCAGAGCTGGCTGGCTACAATGCTCAGTGAGTTAGTGGGAGAAGCATGTCCAAATCCCTGATGCACAATGGAAAATCCCTGTCCTAAATCAGGTAGAGCAGGAACCTCCACCTGTGTCTCCCACATGCCTGCCTTGCTTCACTACCCAGCTATTAAAGGGACACATTAATCCCACTAGTACGCATAAAATGATAGAACATTTCTGATTTAATTTCAACACAGAACAAAACCAAGTCCTTCAACCTCAAAGTAGTTATGTAGCGGAATTGTTGTCCCCTAGTCAATTAATGTTTACTGGCATCTTTCCTGGCATCTGTTACTTTGGGTACTATTTGTCATAATTATCCCTTGCCCATTACATATCAGAAAAGGAAAAAAGGAAAAGGAAAAACTATTCTAAGGGTGTTCCCACTTCCCATAGCAAGTGCATGCTTGTAAACAAGTCTTTGGTCTCACATAGCATGGGTTGATTTTCTGGCAGGTTTCTGATGGGTTTCTGGTAAGCCTACACTGAAGACGGGTCTCCATTAAAACACCACTGGAATCTGTTTAATGGTGTTTCTGAAGGCAAGTTTCTGGAAACTATGTGCTCCTGTGTCTTCATTAGAACTATCCCAGGCTAGCAACATCTTGCTATATCCTCATTTTATTTGCCCATGGCCATGCCAATCTGTTGTGGTTTAACCCTAAAAGACAGCTGAACACTGCACAGTTTCTTGCTCACCACAGCCCCTCCACCCCCCGCAGGACAGAGGAGAGAATCAGAAAGGTAGAAGTGAGGAAACTTTTGGGTTGACAGAAAGACTGTTTAACAGCTAAAGCAAAAGCCACACGCACAAGCAAAGCAAAATATGTAATCCATTCCCTGCTTCTTATGGGCAGGCAGGTGTTCAGCCTGCATAGGTTTCAATCATTACCCAGGAGAAAGGGATTTGCATATACTATCTAAACAGTGAATAAACATTTCACTCTGCTTAACAGCACTGGTTTTTAAAATTATAAAATTGATGTGGGGGCTTGGAAAAATATGGAATTAGGGTTTTCAAACCTTAATCAGTTTTAATGGAGGATCATAACCCTTGTTTCCAATTACACATAACTCAGTTTGTTTCTTTGTTCCTGTTTATCAAGGATATGTCTCTATTCCTCAGGAAAGAAATTCTGTGGATACTCAAATGTGAACCATGATGAGGGAGAACCTCTGAAACTTTTCCCTTGTCAACATGCAGGAAAAGACCTATGTGGCTTTTCTCCTATTCTTTCTAACACGTGGTATGATTGGGCAAATAATAAATGGGGGGCAGGGGGGAAGTGATTTCTGGTAATCAAGAATTAATTCCTTCACATCAGGAATTATTGTGTCAAATACTACAGTTTATTTGAGACTGAGTGATAGCTTGTGGTCTGACTGAATCTGCCAGTAAATTTTATTGCTACATGGTTTTACTCGTAAGTATACTCATTAGAATGTGAAGAAGACAGGTATTGCTTGAGTAACTGTCTCCACATCTGCACAGTGACATGAGTCAAATTAGTTGCACACATTTAGTATCAGGAAATATGAAAGTTCCAATAATATTTACAGTTTTGTGTAATTATCAGTGAATAATATTTGTCATGTAGTTGGCCCAGTAAGGAACTAAGCTGTACTAGGACTGTCATAATAATACCAGAAAGAGGGCATAAGTGTAATAAAACAGCCGTGTCTTCAGCTTGTCTCCTCATTCCCTGGCTTACACAAAAGCCTGGCTGCATCTTTTCTTGTACCCCAGACAAGGTTATCCAATTGCATGTGACTTCAGACTCAAAAATCTTACCATAATGCTTGTGAATTGTTAATTCAGAGGAAGCTTTGTCTGACCATCTGCAGATGTCTACAGTATAGACTTCAACATGTGAACTACTTGCCCTGGCATCCTTATCAGTCAAGAGAGAGGCAGGCTTACAGTGCAGCTTCTCTCATCCTGTACTAAGTAGCTAAAACAGATCAGATAAAGCGTGAGCCTCTGTGAGTGAAGGTACTTTTTTCAGAGTCCCCATGTTTGCCCTTTGGAGGTAAATCCGAAAGCCTTTCTCCTTGGGGTAGCTCTATAAATAATCCATCTAAGGCAAGAGTATAATCAATAAGATCACAGTCTATGGTAGTAGTAGTAACTCATGTGCCTGTTCCCTAATGAATTTTAGGGCCTGTATTTTTCAAAACTGGGCTGTAGTGAAGATCTACTGCCATTCTGTGAGAAAGGACTGTAATGAACTCCAAGATTATGAAAGTAAAAGAAAGTTACTTATTATTTTGGAAAATAAACCTTCCTCTGGCCTAGCAGTTTACTATTTTTTATTTTGGTAATGTATTGTGAGTCTTAAGGAAAATGAATAATGTCTGAAACCAACCAAAGATGAGATGCTAAGTTATGACTTAGACATCAAATGAGTGCTTATGCAGCATAACAAAATATTGTGAAAGGCAGTGTCATAAAATATATTTTCCTTTGTATTTCTTTTTACAAAAAAACATATGTAGTGGTTTGAAAAATTGTGTATGGTTTGCCACAATGATTTTCCTATAATTAGACAAGTGGTTTGGTTATTTGCAGAGTACATCTTCATATGCATTCACACATGGCTTTGTAACCTGGCTAAGTAACTCATTGCCTAAGATGTCCATCTCCATATATACCTGATCTGAATACTCACTCAGAATAGAAACAAAACCTTATCTAGGTAAAAAAAGTATTACTAATAATAAGGTGGGCTTACCAGGAGCTAGTGCCCTTTATAGAATGATATGGAATCTAGATGATTCATGACTACTGGCAATCCCTGTGTTAAGATAAAAATCTTCCTACTATGCAAATCTCACGCAATGGATGGTGGGTCACTTTCTCTTGAACACACTTCACTGCTTTATTTTTGTCTCTAATCAAGACTGCCATATCTGTGTCAAATTTCTGAAGAAAGAAAAAGATGAAACACAAGACATTCTCTGTAAAAACAATAGATGCAAGGAGAATAAACATACAGATATTAAAATATGCAAGAAAGCAAATGAAGGCTATGTGACAAAATGGTTCTAAAACACATATCACTTCTATTAAAGTTGAAGTACTGGAAGAGTGTTTAGCATGCCACAGCAAACAGGAGGAAAAGTATACATCAGCCTGTCTATAATTCATATTACCCTTTAGCTACTCCCATCAAAAGGCAGCTTTCTGTGATAGCACAGCAGGCATATTGTCACATTCTTACCCTTCTGTCAAGCAGATTTGCTTAGCTCTGTAATTTTGCATATATGTATAGGTTTCTGCTTGATCCACTGCAATAAAAACTCAGATACTATGTCTATTCTGCATCTCTACCTTTCTGAGTGAGTTTTTACTGCTAACCTTAAACAGATTATGAGTATACTCCTGGAAATATGCATTAATAGAACAGATACTGAAATACATCAGTTTGAAAGTAAACATGTCTGTCTGTATGAGCAAGCCCAAGAGAGAAGGTTTCTAGACCGCCTCACCTCCACCACTGCTGCTGTAATGGAAAGTCCGAACTGCAAGTTTTGGTTCTTTTAAGTCACTGCTGTTGTTTCTGTTACAGTCCTCCCACAGATGAAAAATTATTTGGAGGTACAGGAGTTGTTGAACTAATTTGCTCTGTAGTATTTTTTATTGCATTGAGACACTGGCAAGGCAGCTGTAGAAGCTGATAATGTTCTTGAAACTATTGAGTCATAGGTGAAAATGCTTGCAGAAATGCTTTAAGTGCCTAATGTATATATGAGATTATTTCATGTTAGAGGCAGAAAGTCCTTGTGAATGATTTGTCTTCTTTCTTGGGAGTTGTGGGCTGTGCTCTGGAGGATGATGTTGACAAAGAAAATAATGGTAATTGAATTTTTTCAAAAGAGAGGTTGGATTGAGTTCTGGCTTGAGGTTAGGATATGTTCTTAGTTTAGCAGAGCTACTTCAAACATTGCTAATTAGAGAAGCATTAGCATAAGAACAACATTTCAAATTCATTGATGTCATCTTGCTAACAGATTTGGATACACAGGCCATAATCCCGCTGAAAACCAAGAGCTGCTTTTTTACAAAATGGGGAATGCCCACATGTCCAGATCTGTTTTCATGGTTGGAGGAAGCGGGGGAGATGGGAGGGGTGGGATCTATTCTTAATGGCCATTTTTCTTCCCAGGAGTCATCAGCAATAACAAACTACACAGAACATGTTTGGATCTAGCATCAGACTGGTTTTGGTTTGTGACTCACTTGTTCAGAAATAGAGCTTCATATAAAGTCTCACTAGTTTTCATGTGCCATAT
Source organism: Sakesphorus luctuosus (assembly GCA_013396695.1). Classification (NCBI taxonomy): domain Eukaryota; kingdom Metazoa; phylum Chordata; class Aves; order Passeriformes; family Thamnophilidae; genus Sakesphorus; species Sakesphorus luctuosus. The sequence goes on from VWZD01010237.1 coordinate 401,063, forward strand.
GACACTGGTAAATATTGTCCCAGCAAGAGTGGCTATACTGACCCATAGAGAAAATAAGCCTCTCCCTGGCATTTAGAAGATTTTAGGGAGACCTTTCCAGTTTTTGACCAGGAGTCAGTTTTACTGTGTGCTACATTTGTCTCATATGAATACACATCAAAATGCATATTTTCTTCTTAAGTCAGTGGCCTCAATAACAATTTGCCCATGCCGGTAAGAGTGTTTCAGGATCGATAGGGTCTTTTCACTCGCTTTACTTCAGATGTATAACACTCCTAGTGCCTGCACAGCAAATGTCACATTGGCAAGACTGAAAGAACATGATGTATCAAGATGGTTTATTACCAACTCATATGATCCCAGCCCTCCAGCAATCCAGTACCTAGTAAAATTATTAATACCTAATAAAAAGGCTTATTGCAGCTCTGAAGCTAGTGATTGCTTTTTAATTACATATTTCTTTTGATTTAATAAGGTAGTAAATATTTTCTTCATCTCTTCTTAAAGAGAAATATGCATTTTATGTATTGGGACCCTTTATGTAGCTTATTTATATTCCATACATAATCATCACCATATTTACTCTGGGTCACATCAACCTTTCAGCCACCTTTTTGCATTATTTTTGCTATCTTTACAAAGCATCAGTTATTTTACAAGTTGTAAAAAGAATTCCTTAAAGGATAAAAGATACATAAATTTTTCCTTGGTGTGAATATACTGCAGAGTAAGGAGGACCCTTACACAAGTCAAGGCACACTTGTGTTCATTCCAGCCCATGCCTGAGAAAAGGAAATGATGGGATCGAAGGCTGCACTCACACTCAAATTTAAGATAGGACTGTAGCTTGCATAGTTTGATGGCATGCTTGATGATAAACAGCAGTGGGTTGCTCATAGCATGGGATTCAAGGGATTGAACCACACAGGTTCACTATTTTCTCTACCACACATCCTCACTATAGGGGCCTACCTTTCTCAGAATCACAGAATCTGCTGAGTTGGAAGGAACCCAGAAGGATGATCGAATCCAACCCTTATCCCTGCACAGGACTACCCCCTGGAGTCACACCATGAGAGCATTGGCTAAACGCTTCTTGAACTGTCAGGCTTGGTGTTGTGACCTCTTTCCTGGGGACCTTGTTCCAGTGTCCAACCACCCTCTGGGTGAAGAACCTTATTCCAATATCCAACATAAACCTCCCCTGACACAACTTAGCTAGGTCACTTGTTAAGCCACTCTCAGTCTAGTCATAGCACCACCTGAGCAGGTCTTCATGTCCACAATGGCACAAGAACTTGCCTTATCTTTTAAGCTTTCTTCTGTTCTCTATGTTTCCTGTATATCCAGTATTACATTCACACAGCAGAACTAATAGTCGTCTTAAATATAAAGTCAGGAGAGTGGATGTATTAGAAACCTTTGTGATTCCCAGTCACATTAATTGGCTGAAATCCAGGATGAGGTCAAATTCAAAGTGTTTATTTTCTGGTTATGTAGAAACAAATACAGCATCTCGAAATGTGCTATTGGTCACACTTCTCTTTCATACATCTCGATGCTATCATTAAGAACACGAACCTGTATTAGAATTCCGTGTCATTCAGGCTCCTTACATACAGAGTTATCTTTAGTTTGGACTGCACACACTCCTGAGAACACAGTGTAGAGAGGATCATTGCTACGATTCCATCCAAAGCATGGGCCACCAGAAAGTTGCACCAGCACCTTCTTTGCCAGTTGTAACCAAGAAGACAGCCAAGAGCACCACAAGGACAGGGACAAACAGGGGGGGTAGGAGAAAATGTGTGAACTGCTGGTGCTGATCAGAATGCTGAAGAAATTATTCATGTAACTACACCCTGAAAATAGTCAAGGATGTTTGGTAGGTGTTGATTTGACAACAGTAAAATATTTGCTTTTTGCTCACGGAACCTGAGAATCTACCATAACCCATTTTGTCTTGGTTAAATCTGCAGATCTGAATTCAACCTTCCCAGTTACATACCTCTTTAAAAGAAAGAAACCTGTTAAACAAACTGTGCAGTATGTTACTGCAAAGAAAGAGCTGTAATTGCAGCTTGTCCCTAGGGGTTATTTGAAAAGCTTTGCATGCAGTAAGTAGACAGCTTGCCGTGCTATAGACTATAAACATAGCCCTTGTGTTATGCTCTTCACTTTTTCTTAGGAGAGCAAAAGTTTCATGGCAGAACTGCTTCTTTAATTGTGGCACGCTCAAGACATGGTGTGTGGGGGGGGTGACCTTGGCTGAGTGCAAGGTGCTTACCCAAGCCACTCTATCACTCTGCTCTTCAGCTGGGCAGGGGAGAGAAAATATAACTAAAGGCTCATGAGGAGCAATAAAGACAGGAAGAGATTATTCTCATGGGCAAAAGAGACTCAACATGGGGAAAATTAATTTAATTTATAACCAAATCTTAAAACACCCACTCACGCCTCCCTTCTTCACAGGTTTAATTTTGATACGAAATTCTCCACTTCTTCCCCCACAGCAGCACAGGTAGATGAGGGGACTGCAGTCAGTTTCATCACACATAGTCTCTGCTGCTCTTTCCTCTTTAGTGAGAGAACTCCTCACACTCTTCCCCTGCTCCATCATGGGATCTCTTCAACGGGAAAGAGTCCTCTATGAACTTCTCCAGCATGAGTCTTTCCCAGAGGCAGCAGTTCTTCATTAACTGCTCCAGCATGGGTCCATTCCAAGGGGTGCAGTCCTTCAGGAACTGTATGGGTCCCCTATGGGGTCACAAGTCCTGCCAGTAAACCTGTTCCAGTGTGGACTCCTCTCTCCACAGGGCCCCAGGTCCTGCCAGGAGCCTGCTGCAACACAGGGCCACAGCTTCCCTCAGGCAGGAGGTCCTACACAGGCTGCAGGTGGGTGTCTGCTCCAGAATGGACCTCCATGGGGTACAGGGGGGAGCCGGTCTCACCATGATCTTCACTGTGGGCTGCAGGGGAACCTCTCCTTCAATGCCTGGAGCATCTCCTCCTCCTCTTTCTTCACTGACCTTGGTGTCTGCAGACCTACTGCTCTCACATATTCTCTCTTCTATCCCTGGCTGCAGTTGTGCAGGGTTTTTTTCCCCTTCTTAAATCTGTTATCCCAGAGGTGTTACCCCCATTGCTGATGGGCTCAGTCTTGGGCAGCACTGGGTCCATCTTTGGAGCCAGCTGAAGTTGGCTTTATCAAACACAGAGGAAGCTTCTATCAGTTTCCCACAAGCCACCCTCATAGTCCTACCACTACCAAAACCTTGCCACACAAACCAGTAAGCATTGATATGTAACAGAGCATAAAATACACTAACAAGAGCACAAAACACATAGCTGGAACAACATCTAACTTAGTTTCTACTAGTATATAATCTCTTTCCTTCTATTCTTCTCTGATACTTTACCTAATGAGTCAAATTAGTGGTTGTATTTGCTGAGGTGTAATGACTTTAGAAGGAATTAATTTTTTGTCTCTAAAGTCACCTTAAAACTGAGGGCTGCAAGCTCAAAAGTACATCCTGTCTGCAAAAGTCATTTCCAGCCCAAAGCTCTAAGCCTCTGGTGCTGCCTTCCCATTGTTCCATGAGACAAGTAGCTATAAGCTTTACACAGAGCTGTTTTTCATCTAGGCCTGCACAGCTGAAATGTTTAGCATCACAGAAAGTAGTGTCTCCTCCCCACTTTTTCTTCACTAAGTTGTGAGGCTGGAGAATGGAGAGAATAATAGATCACGGCAAAGTGATGCAGCGCAATATGCCCAGTTACTGCTTGCTGCAGGAACCAAAATAATTGCCCTCAGTCTTTATCTGAAAGAAGTAAAGAAAATCCTTCCTTATTGAAGCTTATGGACTATTCCCTCAGTAAACTTACAGGGTTTAATCCTTTGTTAATAAGGAAAAAAAATATATGTATAGTGGAAGACAATTGGTAATGAAGCCACATACCACACTTTCCATGATTGTTTATTTAAATGCAAAACTATTCTCTGGTGATCCATGTCCAAAGGAAGAACATGTCTCTGTTCTGAAGGGCAGTCCTTGGATGTGTCACCCTCTAAGCAGTGTAACCCTCTAAGCTGCAGTGACATAAGGCATGTCACAGACTTTGCTCCATCCCTTAGGAAGTCTGTTTTCCCTCTGCTCTTTGATCCAGACACAGCATGTGAAGGGAGAACAGCCTCATGGTTTGGGTACAGCTGGGGCCATCAACAGTGCTGAGTCTTCATGGTCAGCTTCATATCTACTACCTATGTTAAGTTGTACAGATGCAATCTCTGCCATTTACTGCTAACTACCTAAATGGTACAAGCCCCTCTCTCAGTGACAATTCTGAAGCCATGGTACTAAGGGGATGTAAAGAATTTTAAATATTCCTCTTTTAAAATTCCTAATTAGTGCCAATGTATTATAAGAAGATGCTTTCTCCGGGCCACTCTTTTACTAACCTTTGGTCAATTAGTGTAAATGAAAAAAACAATGCCAATGATTTTCCACTCCATCCTTTTAGTTTCACATTAATGTAATAGAGCAATTAACACTTGAGGCTTCAGCTCCTACACCTGCTAAGCTGGAGTGAGCAGTTGTGGCTGGGCCTCTGGGAAGTCTGAGCTAAGCCAGCCTCAGTGAGGGAAGGAGGCAGAGCTGTGAGCCAACCACCTCATTGCACAGCCTGTGTGGGAAGACTTTTTGATGTATACCTAGATGCAAACAAGAGGCTGAACCTCAGTAATAAATAGCAACACTACATAATAATAGCTGGGAATTACTAAGTGCTTTACTCTTATATAATGCTAGTCATTTTGGAAATGCTAACCTCTACTGTTAAGTGTGCATACCGTGAGGTTATTAATTAGTTTATTTTTTCTGGTTTTGGTTTCTTGGGGTTTTGTTTGTTTGTTTGCTTATTTTATTTTTAATCTGGAGCACTTCCTTCATCCAGATTAAAACATAGCTGTACACTTAGTTACATGAATGTTAATACCTAGATTTTGATAGTGCTGATAATGGAGAAAAGGGAAGGGAGATCTTTGCACCAGTGTAGTCCTTGAAACCTTCATACTGTTAAACCACAGGTTTAGGCAAAATTATATTTAATTCCTCACTCCTATATTTAATTCACATCTCCAACAATGCAGTTGTGATTAAGATTTTACTGCCTTTCATTACAGTCCTGTTCCCCACAGTTGTAAGAACAATTAAAAGGCCTTTTTCCATGCCCTTGACATGACCCCTTCAAAAGTAGGTTAGGGCTCACCTTTCGCCTTCTCCTGCCTCACTGCTATTAAAGACAGTATTGGATTTTACAGCCACTAGATCTACTTAGAGTTACATTATGATTCATAAGTTCCCCGAGGCAGAGACTGGAGCCAGATCTGTTGCTGGTATAAACTGGCACAGCTCCACTGATTTTGACAGTAATTTGCACCACCTCACCTGCGCATGTTTTTCAAGGCACCATGTTACCATTCAAGCAGTAATAAAATGAACTGGTCATTATCGTGAGCGCTCTACTTGTGTTGGCTACGGCAAAGATACATGAGGCATGAATTTGACTCAGTATTTCTTTGGCTGATGGGGAAATTATGGTCCTAGAGATAAACAATATGTTTTCTGTTTGTTCTTTTATCAATATCTGGATAGAACATATGGAGGAGGTTTTGAAAGCTTTCTTCCGAGCAAGGTTGTTTTCCATTTCTGAACTGCCAATTTACCATGAGAAATCTGTTCACTGGAATGACAGAACGAGCAAGATGTACAGCAGGAATAGTATGGTCTGTTGCAATAAATTACAGGTTTCTTTTTCATGTGCAGCAGTAGAGGCGGCACTGATGCAATTAGCTACAGCTGGTTATAGAAAGAAAACATGCATCTGTAGATGGCTCAGACTAGAGGGAACCGAGATGTATTCTCTGGAATTTATCACTGTAGAGAGAGCAGGGGGAGGAAAGAGCAATTTTCATTCCTGGCTACAACAAGCTTTAATAACCTTTATTTCCCCCCTGTTAAAAACTTAACCTAATAAACACATTTAGTCCATTACATAGCAATTAGCAAATGCATCCTAGGTCATCACAGATGCTTGAAGGAAGGGTATGAAAGGTCCATTTTCTGGAATAAAGGATCTGAAATAATTATTTGCTGAAGTAAAGAACTGAAGTGTGCCATATGCTGTATGCCCTTTTACCTCTAGTCTTCAAATATCCCATTTAATTTTGTTGTAAGAGAGGCTTGTGACTAATTTACCAGCAAAGCTCTTGCTGAAGGCTGTTCAGATTTTGTGTGTTCCCAGGTACTACAGTTTCCAGAGACATAGTTGCAGAGGATGTGGCTCACATACATTATTTTCAGCGCCAGACTCATGGCGTAGCAGTGCTGCTCCTCACAAATGTCCTGGTCATAGATTTATTTTGTCTCTGCCTGTTTTAAATGCCCCTTTAGAAAAATCTCAGTTCATTCACCATTTTCCACCATGTTCTTCCAACAAAACATGCGATTATCTTTAAATTTTTTCTTTGAGAATTTTTTTTCCTCCAGACACAACATGTTTCCTCAAATAAAACTCCACCTGAATGTTTTTATTTGCTCAGTAAATTTGAGCTCAAAAAAATATGAAAGAAAATTGTTCTTTTCTATGTCTGACTGACACTTTCTTTTACTTTTCAATTTCCCTTTTCCCCCTGTTTTTTGAATTTTTATGCCTCTAGAGAAAAAAATGAAACAAAAGCTTCTACTCTGAAACTTTCTGTGCCAACGATTCTCCTCAGTTTCATGTTTTGTTTCCCTCTCTTATTGCTCTGGCTCCCATTCTTTATGTAACACTTATCTACCAAGGTCAGGTCTGACAGACAAGAGTGAGAGAGCTGGCAGACAAATTCTTTCTGCTGTTGCTTGCAACTGACTGTGAGCAAGACTTGGTTGCAAACATAGAATATTTTCTGAAGATCTAAGTAATTCTGCCACTACAATGAAGTTTCTCATTATCTGGCAATCTTACGGCTCACCTACTGTGGAAACATCTCCAGTAAGAGCCTTCTGTGCTTTGTAATGTACTTAAATTACTGAAGTGGATCTTTTCCATTTCTTTATGCATCAAACACTGAAGTCTGGGAAGTGTAAAGAGGATGATAACCATGAACATGAATATCTCCCAATGAGGAAATATTGGGAATAATATTTTCATCCTCCAGTTCTTCCAAAATCTTTCCATGTGTTTGAGTGGTAAAATGCATTTCATGGCTTCTGCATCATAAAAGCACCTGCTCACCTATTCTTGCTATTGCCCTGTGTCAAAATAATATGGCAATGGCTAATTTGTCCTCTCTTAGAGTCAACTCAGAACTTGGGTAGAAAACATCACAGGGTGAGAAGAGAGGAGACCTTGAACATAGGTATTCAAGCCCAAAATTCAAAAGGGACTTTTGGACTTTTATCCAATGATTAATCTATGCCTAAATTGACAGCCCAGCAGAAAACCACAAGGAAGATTACACCAATACAGCATGATCCCTGACTTGCCACTTATTTTCAAAGCTGTGTTTAAAAGTAAAATGCCACTTTTTATACTTCCTCTCTTGTTACACAGCCTGCTTTAATGTTCCATCAAAACAAAGAAAACAACTGTTCCCACATTAGGCATACATTAGCTATGGGGGGAAAAAAAGGAAAAACAACTCATTATTACATGCTTTGGAAAAGGAAAGGAGCCAGGGTGTGTGCCCAGACAACAAATTTCTATAATCTCCACACCTATAATTTACTTCAGAAATGTGTGGTTACCTCGAAGGAGAGAGGGATCTTCCTGGCTTGCCAGTATAATGAATGATTCAGGTGTGAATGGAAACACATGAAGGGAAAAAATAAAGATCTAAGGAACACTGAGCTTAAAAACTGCAAGGCTAAATAATGTCTGCTCAGACCTCACCCACTCAAATTCCTGCCCCACAACTCAGCAAAAGGAGACAAGCTGTCTTGATACTGGCACCCTCCTGCAGTCAAATACTAAAAAAAAGCAAATATTGAAACCCACAGGACAGATGGCAAAGGAGGCATTTGAAGCTCTCAGATCATCCTGTGAGTTGAAAACAGATCTTGACAAGCTTCAAGTTATTGAAAACTGATCCAAGGAAGAGTTGAGGCTGCTGTGAATTACTCTCTCTTTAATTACAATCAATATGTATTGTCTGCTCAATAGAAGGTAAAAAAAAAAAAAAAGAAACACAAAAACCACAACACAACACCCCAGCATTTGCATTGGAGAGGGGAAGTACAACCTGTACTCATATATTTCATTCACAATGCTGAATGCAGAAGATGTTCAGAACACAGGGAACAGTGGCTACAGAATTTGCTCATGAAGAGAATAATTTATGCCAACTGCTCCCACAAAGGATAATGGCAAAGTTTATTTTCCTCATTACTCACTTTAGAAACTGTCTTTACAAATGCTACCAGTAGTGGAAGATTAAAATGAGTCCAAATATATCACTTAAAATGAACAAAAAAAAATTTGGTATCAGAAGTCAGCAATGCACCCTGATGTACTCTGGATATTGTCTTCAGTGCTTCAGTCCAAGAATCTGGTAACAAGGAAGAGTAAACCCATCAAGCCAGCTATAAAGAATGCCTGACAGCGTAAGGTGTTTGGTTAGTATTCCAGGGGCCCCACTTTAGCTGGCTTCAGCTGTCTGAGAGCTGGTTGTCTCAGGCTGACCTAATCACTTGAAGCTTCTTCATCAATAGCAGCACTTTCAGGAGGTAGTTTGGGTCCCCATTCTCACATACCCTTTAGGATGAAAACAGTTTTCCAGAAATGCATGTGTCTCTCCACCAAAGACAGAGGCAGCTTGGGCTGACAAGGTTAGGCTGAGGCTACAGTTCAGCTGTACAGCAAATACTGCCTCAAGGCTGCAGCCTAAATGTGGTCACGGCTCAGTTTTTTATCCGTGGGTCTTGCTCCAGACCTGGCATTATCCATGCTCTCATAGACAGAGAAAGCCAACACAAAACAGTATGAATGTATGACATGTGCTCTGGCGAAGCTGAAGGAAATACAGAGGTGCACCTGCATGGGATGAGGCTCAGGTTTGAGCATGCCATAAGGATTAGGTTTGGTGAAACACAGCTCAGGGCAGCTGGCATTTCAGCGGTCAGAAATCCAAAGGCCCTTTGGGGAGTAACATGGATGGCCTCAGGGAAAGCGGGTTTGTGGCCTCCCTGTCCCCTTAGACCCAGGTGACTGTAGGGAGCCACTCTGGGCACCTTTTGGGAGAGGGCAGTAGCAGCAGTGTGGCACTCAAACTGAACTGTCACCAGTGGGAGATGGGCACTGTCTCACCAGCTGGTAACGGTCTCCTCCCTGCCTCCAGCACTTGGTTCACACCTGGATTTTTCCCTTCTCCACATGAGAGCAGAGGGGGAAAAAAGGAGCAATCAGGTCTGTAAGATTTTGGGCCCACAAGCAATTGACTCATGTCAGCCATCCCTTTGAAGTACCGGGACTGTTTGTGGAGGCAGAGGATCACAGCTCAGCCCTGGACAAGCTGATTGTTTTAATCAAAGATTTAAATGAGTGCCACATGCAAATACTTAGAAAAAAAGTTGAGCTCCAGAGCAAGCTTCATCCTCCCGGGACCCCTTGAGCACCCGACGGCATGGGGGTGCTACAAGGTATGGCAAGGTAATCCAGCCACTGGCGACAATTTCTTGTGCAGCTCAGATTGTCCATCTGCCCTGAGGACAGTCCACACTTTTAAGAATTTCAGAAGCTCAGGGTTTATACTTTAAAGCAAATTTCACAAGTTTCTCTAGCAACTTGGGGCTCATCTTCTGCACTGTGTTGCCAGGATAGAGTTACAGACTCACTCCGTGGCTGAGTGTTTCTGATGGGGCAGCTCTGAGGCGCTCCCTATTTGGTGTGCAGGTAGGTTTTAAACTCACTGTAAGGCATCCCTGCCTGCCTCATGTTGGGTGCCTGAGGGTCTGGATTACACCTCAAGGAGCCTCTCAACTCCAGTCTTGTGTGTCTCAGTTCCTCTTGGGTAGGTTCCTGAGAGTCTGCAGCAGTGGAAGTCATGAAAACACTTGCAAGGGATAGTAATACTTAGAGTAAAGCATCTGTGGAAGAGCTGTGAGATAGCTTGGTAGTGAGAAGAGGAAATGCCACTTGTACATCCGGGACTCTTTAATTGACCAGTTGCAATGCAATAATGTGTTCACTGACTTTACACGGCCGCACGCCTTGAACTGCAGATTTTGTTCCACAGTGCTGTTCAGTTCTAAAAGAAGCTTGATGATACTTGCACATAATTGCTTTTTGTGTCCTTCCTATTGACCCAAAGTATTTGATATCTATTTGAACGTCAAGACAGTGTCCAAATAACAAATATAAGGAGAATTCAAAACAGGCTGGTTTTTTGACCAGTTGTGCCTGATGAGAATTTGTCTCTTGTGCTTGCAATAAAACAGGCTCAAGAGCTATCCATTATACTACCAAGTTGCTACTCTTCACCTGAGCTGTCCAGAGATGACTCATCTTTTAAAACATGTTTTTGTGTTCATGATATCCAAAGAGGAGTTGCCAGTTAATTTGGGCGGAAAGTTTTGCATTGCTTTTAGGAATGTGAAGCTAAGTCTTTTAATCCTGGTCTGGCCTTCGTAAACTTGGAGAAGGAAAAAACATATATGGCAAGAATAGTATTATACAAATCCCATTCTAGTTTATTCCAGTATTTGCCAAACATCAGGCACTCTGTAGAAAATATGAAGGGGCAGATGCATAGAAATAGGTGGAGATAGGGAAAAATATGCAGGAGGCCTCAGACATACAAACACAAAGATATGTAAATTTTAATGTACTATAGCAAGGGTATGATTGGTTTATGTGAAGGGGAAACTGGTTCTGCATTTAAGCAAGCTGCTCTTGTTCAGGGTTCAAGTTTTGGAACCATCCAATTACAGCAGACTCAGGGTTGTGTCTGAGTGCTTTTCAATCTTTTACTGCTCAATAAAATACTTTGGAGATCTGAACAGGCTATGATGTAGATGTAGATCTGCCTTTCTGAGTCAGCAGATGGCCTAAAACAATAATTTCAGAGCTACACCTCTTTTCCTCCATCCCCAGGAGCTATTTACTACAAGTTTTACTGTCTTGAAATGCTGCTGACACAACCTATCCTGGAAATACTGTGCAGGACAGAAGAAAGACTATACAATGTCTGTTCTTCACAAGCAAGTAGGGCCTTACCTGCTGCTGGCAAAGCAAGGGTTTCTGCCAGACTAACATTTTTGAGAGGAGAAATAATTATGGTGAAGCTTCTGGTGAAGGAGGAGCATCCCACACCACAGCTTCCGTTTCTCAAAAAAAAAGCCCAGCCACTCTCACACCATCCTGTTGGAGTCCTGGTGTGCTGTTCCAAGGATTGCCAAATCCAGCTCTCTGGGTCAGAGAACAACAAACAAACATTTGTGAAATCACAATCAGAAATGTAAGCTCATCCTCACTGTGCCACTTGTGTAAGACTTTCAGCCTGCATCATGTTTTGCCCCAGTAGAGGCGTCTGCCCGTCTTGAGACCACAGGGGCTTACTTATGACAATTGTATTTGGCAAAATAATGTTCCACAGTTTCTTCAGCACCTCTGCTCCTGGTGGAACAATTTCACAACAGCACAAATGTGAGTAAACATCAGAGCCAATCTAAGCTGTCTGAGCAAAGCTTCAGCCAGAAACATCACAAGTTATTGGAGGGAGCCACCTAGGCTGTCATGTTAATGATACAAAAACAAACATAGTATTGTGAGGCTTAATACTGATGAACGCTTGCTTTTATTCTGCTGAGCATGGGTGGGTCTCATATGAGAAAAATAACTAAAGAATTATTTCCAGTCATATTTCCTTCGTTTTTGTCCTCCCTCACTCCAGTTTTACCCTCCTCACACCTGAAAATTAATATTGAAACACTCGCATGTTGTCATTTCTTTTACTCCGTGTTCTCTGACTTCTCAGTGCATAAACCATTTGATGCAGGGATTGTATGTGTACAGACTTCATACTCTTCAGAAATATCTTGTGACAATATATGTTCTGGCTCCTGAGGCAGTTCATGGTCCCAGTGGAGTGAAGCAAGAGGTGCAAAATGGAAGCACTCTACATAGAAGGGTGGCCTAAGCAGCATGCTAATGCTTAAACCTACAATCCCATGAACTGAGAATTGAAGTGAGACAGGAGACGAGCTTATGAGTACAATCTCATGTCCTGTGGAAGGGTAATAAATAGATCCAAAGGTTGTAGGCACACATGTGACTTGAGCTTTAAAGCTATGCCAGCAGCAGCAAAAGCTCTCCTATATGGAGATCCATATCTACAGCAGTTGTAGCTCAAAGTCTTCAAGGAAGATGAGTGCCAGGCCTTGTGCATGAATAGAAGTCCAGCATGTTAATGTCCAGATTTTGAGCTTCACAGTGTTATAAGCTTGTAGTATTGATATGAAGCAAAGGTAGATAGTAGCATGGGATTTGTCAGGATAATTGGTCTTTGTATGAAGAGAAGAATTCGCTGCATCAAGCTTCAGATATTTGCAGTGCAGAAAGTTCTCCACAGACAATGAAGTGTAAATAGATACTTCTGGGGCATGGTTAATCTTGTCCTCACGTAGATATCTAAAATAGGTCAGATGAATCATCTCCTGTGAGTATTTCTTTCCACTGACTATAAAGGGAGCTGGCCTCAGATGTAGACCTCTGTATTACAAATGTCTGGAACGAGGTGAACAGAGTTCATTAGGAAGATATACACTCCAGATGAATGTGCAGAAGAAACAGCCCCTAAGTTTAAACTTAAATATCTAATGCATTGCAAAGCAGGGTAAATATGTCCTCAGGGTTGAACAATGGATATTAATAAATCTTGATCACAGACTCTGAAACAACAAACACCTAGCAAATTGTGTAGCAACTTTCTACAAGGATATTGACCTAAGGATAAGGAAATACACTGCTAATTTGCTAGGTGTTTGCAGCTGTGCAGCAAAGGAAGCAGAGGAAAGCACTATGACTTGGTCATGTCCCTCTCCAGGGCTGTGTCTGTTAAAGACAGGAGAACCAAGAGTGTCCTCTTGCCAGGGACAACCTCTGCTTCCAGGGCTCCCCTAGCTCACACCAAGGGCTGGATGTGTCACCAACTGCTAACATTCTACCTGCTGTGACCTGGCCACAACATCACCAGAGCTAATGTCATGAGTTGGTTACTGCCTGTTGTGATGATGCCTAAGGATTTTAGTGTGTATTTTATAGATTTTTATAGTTTTATGTAAGTTGAATAAGTTTTCCTAAATTTCTCACATTTCAGGTGGTATTTAGAAGGCCCTGAGGACCTTCACGCACATTACCAAAGACACACTGTTTTGAAGAACACCTGCAAGGACTGCAACAGAGACAATAAGATGGCTTGTAGTAAAAGCAGAAGACTCAGTTGAGAGCCCTTGGAGGGACTCCAGGGGGCAGTTCTGGGGAGTTCGGAGGGTGGGCACCAGAGGAAATGGTACCACGGGTTGGCTATAGATATCACATACATTAATTACTGAAGGTTATTAAAACTGTAATGTCTGGCTGATACATGTGCACATACATTTACTGTGCACTTTAGAAGATTCTAATAAAAAAACTACTCTCTTTCTCTCTCTCCCCTTCTCTCTCTGTCTCTCTCTCTCTCCCTCCCCCCCCTAATGTTGTTTTGAGAGTCTTTTCCAGGAATTTAGGCATCAATGACATGACCATGAGATTGTCAGGTCTGTTTCATCCCTATGATGTGGCTATCCCACCATTCCAGCAAGAAGAAATAAACAAGCAAGCAAAAGCCCAACAACTAATAATGCTGAAGAGGGAGATTAAGCAGCAATGTAAAGAACATCAGTTTAGGAAAGGTTAAAAAGGAGTCAAAGCAGCAGGTCCTATCCGCTGCCTGATTTTAGAGATTTGAGTGGTACTTGTTGACAATATTTGTGTCTTTGAAGACTAAATTCTGGAACAAAAATGCTTGTCAAACTGACTGAAGGTGATATTTTACACCTTTGAAATTAAAGTCATGTTCAGTACTAAACTCTGCACCCAGGAGTGGCTGACAAGTGCTGAGGAGTAGCAGCGAACGACAAGACTCATGTCTTTCTTTCCCTGAAAGAGTTGAAGTTCTGAAGTGGATCTTATTTGCTTACTTTGAGAGAGGCAACTGGAGGCCATCCTCCCTGAGGAAATACCACCAGATGTTTCATGAAATGAAGGGAATTCAAAACTGTGAATCTCCAGGAGAGATAAAGTGTTAATCCTTCTGACTTCCTCAGGTTCTCCACTAGTTCCTCCTTGTTTGGGCTTATGTCTACCACCTCCTAGTCCCTCCCAATGCCTCTGAGTGGTATGACCACATTTTTCTGCTATGAAAATCCCAGAGCCTGGCTCCCAAGGGATTCTGCTATTGAAAATGCAGTGTTGGTCTTCTTGGGTTTGGATTTCTTGTTGTTTGCCTCTGTGAGCTGTTTATTAAGTAATCAAATAACAGCATAGTAAATAAATAATGTCTTGCCTCATAACGGCTGAAATATGCAAGAAGTACATAAGCCTTCGTAGATTTTACAAATGGTTCATAAGTCAAAAGTGAGACAAAATGCTTGGCAGCTAACCCCTTGGGTGAACACACTTCAGGATAAAGCACACTAGAAATTGCAATGGTTTGCATCCTGTTATGTACAAAATGGCTGCAAAGGAGCTATTAAAGTTTCTCAAATAAATACAGTTCCTTGTGTGTTTGTTTGTTTCTAGTTAGAGGTATACAGTCATTCAAAAGACCATGTGCTGTATAGCCTCCGCAGGGTTTGCTTTGTAGTACAGATAGTGCTTAACCACTACTTTCCTCTCTCTTGATCACTAACGAAAACAGACCATATAGAGATGAAAGTGTTCTAAATCAGTGCTCTGTGTCATTTCCCACTTACTTTGCACTTTTCTGACAGCTGAAAGGCTGCAATAAATTGAGAGCATGCACACCCACAGAGAATGACAGTACAGCCATAACCTAGCTTCTCAGGATGTGTATTTTCTTTCCCAAGGGACTATTTTGAAAAATTATCAAAGTGGGGGGCATTTTGGTGTTTTCTACTGTGATTTTAACATTTTTGATCAATGTAATTTCTTTGAGAGCTGTGTTTTACTACTACTTTTTTAAAAAATCAGAACAATATTTTAAACTAAAATAATTGAAAACAAATCTGATATTGTAGGTAAATAACTGTTTTATTCTAGCACACATAAATTAAAAAAATCAGTCATGTAATACAGAAGACTTTTTCCACTTTTTCTCCTTTTCTTTCCTTCTCTCTTTTCCTCCCATTTTGCTTCTCCGCTTTTCTTTTTCTTTCTTTCTTTCTTTCTTTCTTTCTTTCTTTCTTTCTTTCTTTCTTNTTCCTTTCCTTTCCTTTCCTTTCCTTTCTTCCTCCTTGTGTTCCTTCTTTCTTGCCTACTTTCCTTTTTTCCTCCTTTCTTTCATTCCTTCTTCCCTTCTTTCCTTTTTTCTTTCTCTCTCTCCTTCTCCTTCCTTCTGTTCTTCTGTCCTTCCTTCTACCTTTCTGCCCTCCCTCCTTCACTCCCTGCTCCTCTTTCTCCTGTTCTTTTTGCCTTTCTTTCTTTCCTCCTCCACTTGTAATTTTGTTTTGTAGGTAGTTGGAGATCTGTTTTATTTTAAAACAATGAAGGAGGCAGAATCCCCTGAGGTAAATTCATTGAGTACTGGGAGGTCTTGGTAACACAATTGAACTGGCACCAAATCAATAAAAACAGAACAGAAGAAAAAACAATAATTAAAACATTCTGTCAAAAAAATGGAGCAGTAATTAAAAGATGCAAACTATTGTTTTGCTACACTAATTACATTTTAATTTTCAATAGCTTGCTGAATAGTATAAAAGCCCATGCCTATAAAATGTCCCAGTGACAGTGCTCTTTCTGCAACTAGCGTGATAACAGTGTTTATGTGCTGTAACAGAGTGGTATGTGCTTTCAACTCTGTGTGGGTGAAACTAGCTTCCTTGTAAGATAGCATGACAACAAAGTTTTAATTATTTTTTTTCTGCTGAGGAAAAATATTATTCAACACACACACACGCACGCACACACACACACACACGCACGCACACACGCACACACGCACGCACACACAGATGTGCACGCACATATACACGTACACAAAAACAGGCTCGGTGCAAAGACACTGCTCAGGGCACTTCCATTGACCTCAATGGGAATTTTATGTGTGGCGCAATAGTGGGTTGTTGGCCAGCGTGAGTACTGTACTTAGGTTTAGACCATGTTGGGTTTTTTCACATGTTATTGAAGGATGAAGAGAAAAACAAATTGAATTTTCCTATTAATGTACACCATTTGCAAACCTAACACATGCAACTTTTTAGGCAGGGTCCTGAGGACTTTTCTCACAGAACAGTCCACATAGATTTCACTGGTAGATACCCATACATAAAAGCAACATAATAAAGCCCATATTCTGTACCATTATGAATCATAGTTGTCCTGACAAAAATTACATAATTAATTTAGCTGCCTTTGAGAAGAGCTTGCTTTTGTGACATTTCCATAGGTACATTTAAGAAACACTCTAAATCAATCATACGTGTAAAGGAGTTTGCTGTTCTTGTTGATTGTAGCAGCGCAACACAAAGTCAAGTTATCCAGATGAGTCCTGGCAAAATCTGGATCCATTAGCTACAATCTGTTTCTCCACAGCTGTAGTTTACACACTTTGCCTTTCATATAATCTCATTTGAATGACAGAGTTCCTCCAGAAACGACATCACATGTGTTCAGGCATGCTCCAAAAACAATAGATCCCTTCCATCAAAGTGGGAGTAGTGGGGAAATAATTTCTCAGTAACTAATCCCTGGATTTCAGATGTATAATATCAATGAAATGCCTCAGTCTATGGAAATGGTCGGCACTGCCAAACAATATTTCACAACTGCATAACTTTTCTACATTAGCAATTTAATTTGAAAGTATTTTAAAATAATATAAATGTAGTATTAAACAATATAAAAGAAAAAATAAAGACTGCACCAAATGATGGAATAAAACCAACATCCTTTGTACCACAGCAGCCAGAAGTACAAGTAGAGAGGGAAACGTATTTTAAAGAGAAAACACTGAGCAAACATTACATGTGTTTTCATCACGTTATAGTCCCCTTCATATCCTCCTAAATTAACATCTCAGGTTATTTGTATTCATTTCAATTCATACAGGAAGGGTTAATAAGGTGTAAATCTTAATAGCATCAGCCTTCTGTCCAGAAATATATAAAATAAATTCAAAAGGGAAGCCAAGGTAACAATATTACTGAAGCCGGAATCATTTACACTGTATACAAAATTGTCTGATTTTCTAGAGAGTGATAAGGTGATATTGATCACACCAATAGTACCAGTGCCTTTTGAAAATGGAAGCTATCCTAGAGGTTAGAACAGCTAACTACTATAAATAGTACCATCTACATTCAACGGAAAACTGTAATTACATATTTTCACACACCAAAGTTGCAAAACCAAAACCGATATAAAACCCAGAGCAAAATCTGGGAAAAAAACATTAAAAATAAAAATTCTCTAGCCTAGAAAACTACTCCCTTATCTTCTGAGGACAGCCCAAATTGAATGGAGTTTTACGTTGATGCAAGAATAAATTGCTTCAAGAATTATTTCATGGATACAGAGTATTTCCCAAATCCCTATTATTATGATTCTAGTGAAATGTCCCGATTTACTGAAATTAAACAAAGACAGATATTTATTTAGAATTCCTGTAACTGCTACAACCAGTAAATGTATTTCATCACTGTGATTGCAAAAACAAATACCTACCAGAGAAATGCGGTTCACAACAACAGAGAACTGAATGGAAATAGAAATTTTGCTAAAGTTACACTAATACTTATGGCAGAAATATTTGACTGAAGAAACAATAAATCAAAACTGCTAACAGAGGCTGAGCCATGGATGATTCTCAGGGAGCAGTGAGCTGATCAGCCCCTGTGCAGCAGCATGAGCACCAGAACAGCTGCCAGGGCACAGGTGGTGCTGACCAGCTCAGCAGCAAAAGGTGGGATTGGTGTGGGACACTAACAGTGTGATTGTAAGCCTGAGACCACAGTGAGGGAAAAGACAAGGACGTCCTTATGGCCCTTGGTAGGATGCAAAAGACTCAGGATGCCAGACTCATGCCACTTCCTCTGCATCACCTGGATGGAGCTACTAGCATATCCTGCAACTCTTTTGCCTGGCTCACCCTACCAGCATCTGGAAATCTCTGACTATTGTAGACACAGCCTTTTTTCTTAATGTACAATATACACCTGTTCCAAGGAAAAATGTTGCAGCAATACCAAAGTTGTAATTCTCTCACCACTCCTACATGCTGGAGTTGCTGCAGGACCAGAGGGAAAACAAGAGATTTCCTCATAGCAGACAGAGCATATGTGGTCAACTTGATATGGACAAGAATGGAAATCTTACTATGGTTTTTGGTACTTGAGGTAAAATGCTCGCACTGCCAGTCACACTGTCTGTTCTGGATAGACCATTGGATCCACTCTTTCATGAATCCTTGACTACTCATTTCACTTCCTGAGAAGATAGGAGCAAAAGCAACATCAAGACACAGTCTATATTTTTATATTCCTCCTACATTTGATTTTTTTGAGCATTCAGAGGCTATGGTTTCACAGCTTGACAGAAGAGGGGTAATATAATTTCGCAAGCCTGAGAGGAAGAGACAGGTTGTTCTGTAGCTGAAACCTGGTTCCAACAAGATGAACTTCTCTACATTATTAATAAATCTCTGTGTCAGATATTGTCCTCTCAGCTGGGATGGGAATGCCACTGACAGCAGGAGAGGACTGAGACATGATGACAAGCCAAGGTAGGGTTGCTTTCATGTCATGTGTGGTTCAGCTGCTTCAGTTGTGTGCTCAAGGTTCCATGTGTTTTAAAATTAAGTTTCTTTCAGATCCTCTGAGAGACCTTTTGAGTTGGGTATGATGGTGAGACATAACCACAAAGAGTTACTCACAGTATTTTTGGAGTGTATTTCCTTCTGTCGCAGTTCTTTCTGTTAAAGGAGATTATCAAGACAGCAGTAAATACATGAATGAAACAGCCATTATTACAACTTGGAAGTGTAGTAATGGTACCCCCCTGCAATCATTCCATTAATTGTCTAATGCTAAAGCCATGAGGTGGGTTTTATGCAGCAAGAACACAATTGTGTCAGTTCTGAGCTGGCTGTAGTTAAGTATTGGCCGATGGAATCAGTCTTTCCCTATAGGAAATCTAACACTTTGAGTGTACAGTACGATACTAATTAAGCTAAACAAAAGACTAGAGTTACCACACATTTTTAGTACCCTCCCTAAGCATACCTACTTTTAATAATTTCTTACTTTCATGATATGGTCCTGTGACAACTCAAGAGGCATCTTTAAAGAGCAAGACAGTGTAGCATGCATAACATTACACTGTACCACACATTTATTTTTCCATAGAGCCAGAGGACTAATGAAATCCTCTCTTCAGGATCTTAGTAGAGTTATTATATATCTCTATAACAAATATAAGTCTGTACCAGCTAAATGACTTCTTTAAGCACTTCCTTCTCTGACGTGCTGCATGACTCAAGCAGAGAACAAGAAAGAGCAACATCCAAAGATCCTTGTGATCCTAGCAAACAGCCTGTGCCTAGGAAAATAAAAAACCTCACACCCCTTTCCCCTCTAATAAGGGAGAAGAAATTCCTCTCTATCTCCAAGCAGTGAGAAACATCAACCAACCTGCTATCGCAGTTACTACCAGCGGCAAATCCTTAATGCTGCGGTGAAGAATAAGCTTCTCTTTCCTCTTCCCTAAGCTCCCAAACACATCCAGACAATCTTTACACTGAGGAAAATATTTTTATCCTGCCTCTGTCCCCTGTAAACTCAGAAGTCTGTGATCTGAGCATCACTATCAATGTAGAATCAGATATTGAGACTATCCCTGATAATTTTAATCCCTCTCTGGCTCATGATGGCAGAGAGGTGAACTGATCAATTTAGGAATTAATGGGTTTCTATTCTGTGCAGGACAGCAATACTAATGCCCTTGACTTGGCATGGAAATTAAATGAAAATAGAATATTATGATTTTTCCTATCTTGCTTAGACAGTTACAAAACAGATGGGAGGTGGAGAATGGTCTAATTCTACCCTTATTTTTATCTTACCACATTTTTTAATCTTTTCTGTAATTTATTGCTAGAGCAAAACTAACCATAAAGTCCAACACTTAGCAGTATCTGGCTCATACAATAGGCAGCTTCACACAGGACATTGCATTTTTCCTGGGCACCACATTTGAAGGAAGTAAGTACTGGTTAATTGCAAAGGATTCAGACAAGAGTAGCAAAAGTAAACCTATGGTACAAGGACTATGTTTAGCACAGAAAAAAAGGAGGCAGAAGAGCTGTCTGCTGACTCATGAAGTCATACTCAAGTGTAAAGCTCAAATAACAGGTTTCAGTATTTGCAATGAAACTATTAGGTTAAATAAATATTAGAAACATTAGAGAGGATAAATGCCACAATACTGTGGATAAATTCATATTTAGTCAACCTGTAATTGCTTTCAAAGTGAAAGCCCCACAAAAGTTATTAGGCAATATAAGTATTTAGGGAGGAAGTAAAGGGTGGAACAATGGCCCTCTGCTAGTCGCAGGTCTTAACAGAGCTCCATAATACCTGTGGCTGATATTTTTAGCGCTTATTTGTTTCTGGGACTACGTGCAGATGCTCAGGTTGCACTGGTATTTGCGCGGAGGTTCTAGTGCTGGTGTTTGATTGAGCATTTCAGACCCTGCTTGTACACCCCTTTCCCTCTGAGTGCATCAACAGTTGAAGTTACTAGTAAAGACAGACATGTAGGAGGAGGAATTGTGGCTTTGCTGAAGGGTATCTCTTTTCCCTACTGTATAGTCAAGTGCATTAGAAAATGCTCCTTGAAGTGACTTGTCTTTCGGCTTTATAAAGGGAACAGTGTTCTGCATTGAAGAATTTCCAGCCTGACCAGGAATAATAGAAATACTTGGAAAAGATTATGTTTTCTTTGAGAGAGCAAGGTAAATTTTTTCTGAAGAAGAATTAAAATATTAATTTGGACTGCGATTAACATTTATCACCTCTGTGACAACAATAGCAACATTCCTGTTTGCACTTCTACAATCTTACAATCGAAAGCTCTTTAAATAGTAAGCTAATATCTTCTGAGTTTTCCAAATGGCAGAAGACAGCAAAAATAGATGATGTCATGGGCTTGTAGAAAGGGGCAACACCTACTATACAGAAAGTGCAGGCTGTCAGTTTTGCCAGGAGTCTTTGTCATTTCCCACAGTTTAACCATAACTATCACTAAGACTCATTTAACAACAAAAGAAAATAAGCTCTTCATGGAGGATCCTCCTGTGGCATTCACTGCAATTAATAACATTAGAGACATGTTACTATTTTATCTTCACCATTTGTGAAGTTGTAAATGTTACATACTCACAGGCACTGCTCTGCACTCACTGCCAAGGCATAACTACCCCTGGGCTCTACTATAGTACATGTAAGAATAACAAGACAAAGCAATGAATTTTTGCACTCTATACTCTCTACACCTCTAGACTAAAAACATAGCTAGCAGCTCACATTTAAATAAATTTAAATGTCATTCGTAGTGCATTTATGAGTGTTCAAAGGTGCCAACTCCTGCTTTACATACCAAAAAGGCACAGCAGAGGGAAAGGGCCCTTTTCCCTGTCTGGAATGTTTCATATATGTCCAAAAGAAAAAAAAAATCACAATTTTTCAGCTTATTTCCCAGCCTTTCTCTAGACATGAACTATTATTATGAAGATTTCGTGTAATATTGACTTTTCTAAGATTTTTTTCCCATTAAAAAATGGAATGAAAACAGCAGGCAGCCAACAGGTAGCAACGATCTTCAGTAACTACAAAGTAATAAGAAATAATGTGCTTTGTTTTTCAGTTTCTGTTACGAGTCCTGTCTTGCCTTAGTCTTTTTTTTTTAACAACAAACCTCCTTTCCTATCTAGCATTACTGACTGACACTGACACAAATCTTGAAAACAAATATTAGGTTTCGCAGAAGGTAAGGTAGCCTAAGGTGAGTAAGATAACCTGTAATTATTATGAATTTATTATTTAAAATCCAAAGGGAAAGGTGACAGGTATGTTTTTCCCCTTCTCATTAAAAAAGCCTCACAACAAGCTATGTCTGCTTTAGGATTAAGATTATGAGATCTGCCTTTTAAATACTATGTATCACAAAACATGTAAATAATGCAGAATGAAAACCTCTGTAAAACTGGATCACACAGAAAAAACAGGTATTACTTTTCTCAGTGCAAGCATGATTTATGTAAACATGTACCCTGTAGAAACCTAAGGCCAGAACTTGGACAGTAGTGATGAAACAGTAACCCCATGTGCCAGTTATCAGATCCTATAGTCTATGCTATTTCTTATTCCATCATTAAAAGGTGATCTAGATTTCACCCAAACTTTATTTTTGGGTTCATCCGGTATGAAATGTCTTTCTTAGTTATCATGTCCATCTCTTTTCCTTTAAGAAAACTTATTTCCTCCTGAAATATGTGGATGTGCTTTCTAACTTCATATCATCTGCCTGATTACATAAGAAGTCTTGCCTGTACCTTCACTCCCTTGGACATTTCAACACATCCTTTGCAGTAAGGAAGCTATAGGCAATGATTTATTTGACTCATTCCATCCCCAAATCTTTTAATTCAGGAGTAAATGCTGTCACTACAGTTTACTGTCTTGAAGTTTATTTTCCTTAGCTTGTTTTGAAAGTTTCTGAGTTTTGCAGTCATTTGTTGTCTCTTTTGTTCTTCTGGCTTCTGTTTCCTAGAACTTGATTAACACGGCATCTCAGAGGTGAGGGCATTGAGCCCATATATGCCTTTCTAATGTAACTGGTTAGAGAGGTAACAGATAACAACACAGCCCAACACAGCCCTGGCCTCTAGCTACCATCATCCCTCCAGAAGTCACCTCTTGTCCTGTCAGCCCCTTCAGAAGCTCTTATTTTCACTCCCTAAAATGTTCTAGTGAAAATACCCTCTGTCAACAAAAAATTGCTGTTTTGGATAACAGTTCGCTATTGTTGATATTCATAGGGAGGACTTCACATCTGCAGCTGACTTGTACATTTTGGGAAGGCAGCAATGTTTACTGGCAGAGGGAAGGGTGCTGCAGAGCTTCTAAGTGTGGGTTCACAGAAACAGAGGATCACAGCATAGCTGAGGTTGGAAGACGTATCTGGAGCTCATTTGGTCCAACCACTTGATCAAGCAGGGTCACCTAACACAAGGTTGCCCAGGACCATGTCCGGATTGCTTTTGAATATTTTCAGTGATACCCCACACACTCTCTCAACCACTTGGACCAGTATTCAACTACCCTAACAATAACAAAGTGCTTTCTGATGTTCAGGCAGAATCTTCTGTGCTTCAGTGTGTGCCTGTTGCCTGTGTCTTGTCACTGAAATGAGCCTGACCCTGTCTTCTTCACACCCTCAGTTCAGGTATTTATGTACATTGATAAGATCCCCCCGAGCCCTCTCTTGTTCAGCCTGAACAGTTACAGGTCTCAGCTTTTCCTTACAGGAGAGCTCCCCTAGTCCCCTGTTGTTTAGAGAAGTCTTTTGCAGCAGCAAAGTTGTGCTGTTTGTGCCTTTGCCATTTCTTGCTCCAGACCCTTAATCATCTTAATGGCTCTTTGCTGGCCTCTCTCTAGTGTGTCCATCTCTCTGATATTGAGGGTGCCAGAACTGGAGACAGTACTCTGGGTGTAGGCTCAGCAGTGCTGAACGGAGGGGAGGATCACCTCCCTCAGCCTCCTGGAAAACTCCTAATGCAGTTCAAGACAAAGTTCACCTTCTTTTCTGTAATGTGACATTGCTGGCTCATGTTCAACTTGATATCCATCAGGACCTGCGGGTCCTGCCCTGCAAAGCTGTTTGCCAGCTTGTCAGCTCCCAGCATGTAGTGGTGCATGAGTAAAACCTGGATTATTCCTTCCCAGGTGTAGGACTTCCCACTTCCCCTTGCTGAACTCCATGAGGTTCCTATCAGCCCATTTCTCCAGCCTATCGGAGTCCTTCTGGATGGCAGCATGACCCACTGGCAAATCAGAGATTCAAGGTAGTCATTTCTTTAGCTGGCATTGTGGAGACAGAAGACATGCATCTGCAATGAGCAATCCCAGTGCTGTTCCCAGTGTTGTCATTTATTCTTTGGGTGCCCTCAGGTGGGTCAGTTAATTCTGCAGCCTTTGTGTAGTCTTTCTTCTCTGTACTACACACTCTGTAATGAGTCTAGCAAGTATTTAAATGCACATTGGTTAGTATGAGACATTCTGGCACTTAGTCTTTGTATTCTTATACCAAATAATGTAAGTGGTTCACTAACAAAGCAGATAGAAGTGAAAATAAAATATTTCTGCCTCATAAATTCAGTTCTTCACTGATTGAAGTTGATAAGAGCTGGGAGAAAGACTTAGGGGGTTGAAAGGCAGCAAAGAAATGCTGGTGACGTGAACCAGGCCTGCCACCCTACAGTCTTGTCAAATATCATCAGTGGCACAAGCTACAGCTTCTCTTGCACAGGTTCAATAGGTGTAAAGCCTGGCACTTGCAGCCAGAGAGGTGCAGCAAGTTTCCCTCATCTCCATGCTCACTCCTTTGAGCACAACTCAGGGAGAAGAGAGAGCTGTGCTCCCAGGATATAAAACAAAGCCATGTCACTTCTTGTGGCACTACCCTGAACCAATCCTTCATGCAGTGACTTTTACATTTTCCTTCCAGGCCACCAGCTGTCAGATGGTAACAATTTCCATCCACTTGCTGACGTGAGCTGGTTTTGAACTTTAATCCAGTCCATGTCTTAACTGTGGTGGCAAACACTTTTTAACTAAAAAGAGCCTTCAAAACAATTAAAAAAAAATCAACCAACCAAAAGAAAACCAACAGTCCCAAAACAGCTCTTGCGAGCAGCACAGCTTTTATAAAAGGTTTGACAGATGTAAACAGGCTGAGAAATCACATGAAGGAAGGAAGCAGCCATTGCGTGACTGCAGAAGCTCGTGGTTGCTGTGATTGAGGCACCTGGCCATGGCTGTGCACCAGCACCATGCCAAAGGCCACCATTTGCCCCAGAGAGCTTGCAGTCCACATTCACCATGGGACACAAGATAGTTGAGGGAACACAAGGAAACAATGAAACAATGATGGTCAGCATGAGAAGCAGTAGTCTCATCATTAAATCATCTCCATTTACTTTCCTAATATGCTAACATTTTCTGCCACACACAGATCTCTTCCTCCCAGGCAGGATTGAGTGCCTTCAACTCCCAGGGAAGTCTATAAGCATGGAGAGACGTCAGCATCATGCATGAGGTGCTTAGCATTGTGCATGGCAAAGCCTGGAGAGTCAAATCTTGGCTACTTTATGTGCTCTGGCTTGGAGCTACAATCACCTCTGTAATGGAAAATTATTATAATACAATAATACAGCTGGGAAGAATTTGCCATGTTTCTTGGATGAAAACAATAGTAGTTTCTTAGTCAAATATATAGGGCTAATAGTTAAAATGTTGCTTATGATACATTTCTGAAGATAATTCCTTTCTTAAGAGTTAAGACATTCACAATAGAAAGAAAAATACTACAGTTTTCTGTACTAATTTCTCCTGTTTGGAAGGTGGACAAGTCACTGCAAGCTTTGGGTATTTGGGTTTGCTCTTTGCATGTCTTCCATACAACTAGTTCCTTAAATTTTCTTTTCCTGAGTGGTGCTCGCTGTGGGGATTCAACTGGTCAGTCACTTTCCTGTGTTCTCTTTGCTGCCTGGTGGCACCCTCACGATGCAGATGTGCTGGCTTCATCTTCCCCCCATGATCTGGATAGTCTTATTTCCTTGCTGTATAAATTTGGAATGTTGAACTGTCTGGCAAATCTCAGAATTTATAATAAATTGATTCTACTTAAGATTTAGTATTTTTCTACAGTTGTTACCATTGTCTGTGCCTTTGGTGGATTTATTAATAATAGGGCTTAATCAACCATATTAACTCTAGATTCAAAACTAAGTGGTTGCTAATTAATTTGAATTACAAAGATTAGCCTTAGGAAGGAAAAATGTGGCAAACACCACAGTTTTCCAAGTTAACCACACCTTTTGGAAATACCCAGAGTAGCTGATTCACTGGAGGAATGACGATTACCCCCCTACTTCTTCTCCTCTCACCCCCCTGCTCCCCCCAACCCAAAGCACATTGTTTTACAGGAAACTTAATAAAACTGTGTTTGTTAACAACGGTCATTAGAACTTTACTGAGATTGCTCACACTGATGAAAAGTTTTGAAGTTTTTTTTCATTCCATCAGGATTTCTCTGCTTATTCACACCTACCGACTGCAACGGGAACCTACCCTGAATAAGGGCTATGAACCCATTTATGCCTCACTGATGTCGTGGGTAGTGCCCTTCCCAAATCTTCGTTCATGAAGCCTAGCCATGATGATGTCACTGAGAATTTTCCTGTTGGGTTCAGTAGGAGCAAAGTTTATAATATCCTGAAAAGTAATCGTAACAGATTAGACACCCATTCTCCTGTTCCTTGCTCATTCAATTTCTAGCAATAACAATAGTTTTAATTCCGAGTTGCTAGGATTTATTTATTTTTAATTACATATATTATGAGTCAAAGGATGTTGGATCCAATGCTTTGAGGAAACAATGGGGACAGATACTTCATCCTGGCTAAGTGCCTTTTGTGTCCTTCTGTGTGGCTACTTTAATTTGTACCAGAGGCTAGCCATGCACATGCATACACATGTATACACATGAGATCCAGCAAGCCTGAAAATCAAGGGAAAAAAGAAAAATGTTTTGCATACACTTTTACCTTCTGCTACCTAGCTTGAGTTTTAACATACACACATACACAGCATAAAGGAAGAATTTTAATAGTTAAGCAGAAAACGAAAACAACCACTCCTTAGTTAGTGGAGTAGTAGGTGGCTTGGGGATACCACAAAGAAAGTAGAAGGCAAAAAAGAGTTTTCAATGGCAACAGAGAGTGGTCAACACTGTAATGCTTTGCCTGACTGATTTAGTCAATCACAATTAACTCACACACATTTTTTACTGTAATGACCCTCTCCTTTTCATTAATTTCCACTCTTGAGCTGCTTTCTTTCCTGTGTTTATATTCTGGCTCTGTTAAACGGATTAGTTTTCCTGGTTGTAAAGCCACAATACAATAACTTTTAACCTAGTACTATGCCCTATATGTTTGCCACAAGTATGTAAATTATGGTAGGAAAGCAGTATTTTCTACAGGGAATAAAAGTAGCATTTTTAGCTCTCTGATAAAATCATATTTACATACATCAGACATTCACAGTTTATCATTAGTGTTAGTCAAATGCCCTTTCTATCTTTTAGTTAGGAAAGCAAAGACATTTGTCCTTTTTAGGGAGAAGGACATTTTTAAAGCTGGAAAAGGCCGGCAGAAAACAGAGCTCAACTCAAACCACTTTTGGGAAATTCCCAGAATGCTGACTCACTAGGGTGGGCAATTGCCACCCTCTTCAGCTGAACAATCAGAGATTCTAAAGAGAAGACATTTCTGTATGCTTTAAGAAAGGAAATGCAGTTTTACTGTGACTGTTTCTTTTGAGAGAAATTCTTGAGAAATCATTTTCTGTTCATAATGGAGTTTCTTTTCCTCTTAACATCACACTCACCAGGAACAGAACTAACCACAGAGATTTCTAAAAGTTTATCATTGATCCCATATTTTCCCACACCAAAACACTTTCTTTAAGAGTTTTCAACCCTGAAACTCAGCTGCTGGGCAGGTTCTTTTGTGTGATCTAACTCCCCTATCATGTAATGCTTTAAGCATATGTGTTATTGCACTACCTGAGGAGGCAGAGTAAATCCAGATATTCCAATGATGCCAACTGCTTGAAAGCCAACAATTCTGGGGCCCCATCCTCTGGAATTATTTAAAACTGCATTATGCTGTAATTCTAATATATTTTTCATATACATCTACTACACTCCTTAAACAGGCAAAAATGGGCAGTGATTCCTTTGAAAGGATGATTTCTTATCGCAGTGTTCCTCCAATGAAGTCCTTAACAGTGGGAGCAGCTCACACCCTTAGTGTGAGTTCAACAGGTCTGTCCCATGAGATCACAAGGGCACATTGCTAACGCAGTAGCATATGGCTAGATTTTGACTTTTTCTCAGGCCTCAAACTCCTAAGAATACTCCCCTTTCACTGGTCTGTCCTGCGGTCCTCCAAACACAAGTAATCAGGCCAAACCAGCAAGAAGAGTCTGCCCAGAGGACATGCCCAATCTTTTGATACTGCCCATTGCTAAAGGATCTCTTCCTAGTGAGTGAGCCTTTCCGTGGAGATAGTGCTTTAGTGAGAAGCATTTTGCTGTTTCTCAATACACAGCCAATGCTTTGATGGAGGGATAATAAATCCCTCCAGTCCACATACTTCCACACATTTGAAGCTTTATTAAATTGGAGAAGAGCACAGGAGAAGGTAACACATAGTACAAAGGAAAAGGACAAATTTTGGAGAATTTCACCTCTATACTTTCCAAACAAAACCAATCTGAGCATCAAAGATCAAGAAATTAAAGCGATATTATTTGGCCATTAATTCTTGCTAGTGTCTTACTCAGCCAGTTTCTTTCATAGCCTTCATAGTAAGTTCCCTACCCAACTCCCCTGTAATATCCATACGTCCTAGATAAGAGACTGTGTGCTCAGCACTCTCTGAAGCCCCTCCCACGTGCCGCTTGCTGGGCATTGGCACAATGTCAGCAGCAAGCTTCTCACCAAGCATCTGTGAGTGAACTGTTGTTCCCAGGAGGGTGCCTGCACAGCATGCTGGACCAGGGCACTTGGTTTCCTGCTGACCAAACAGAGAAAATCAAAGCCGCTTCTTACAGCACCCCTGTTATTCATTGCTGCTTAGGAGCTGTAAAAAGGTGTGTCTCACAGACATGGTCCTTGTCCTACCGGGTTGGGAGTGTTGCATCAGCTGATTGGCACAAGAGTTGTGACTTGCAGTCCCTGTCTGTGACCAAGCACTTAGTCAGAAAGCAAACCAGGCTCTGTTTCGGTCACCAAGTGTGAGATAAGAGTTCCACAAACTTCAGCTAACTGAAAGGATCCGGTGCTGAGCCTCTTGCCCTTTAGTTGAAGGAGAGATTCCAGTACCTTCAGAGCACAGTCCAACTCACCCTGCCTCAGACAGGTGTCTCATGCAGGAAGGATCACTCTTCCTAGAGAGATACTAATTTCCTGCTGTTTATTGGAGAAAGCCTGGGTAACCTGTTTAGAAGGGTCCCACCCTTTTGGAGCCATGCTGCAGCTATATTAGCATCTGAGTGTGTGTGCAGCTTAGAATGAAAACAGAGGTGATGTTTTTTTTCTAGGCAGTCTTGTTTTGCAGTAAGACACTTCAATGTGTGGTAATACAGTGAGATAGCCCCACGCCCAGTCGACTGAAAGTACTTGGCATATAGCCCAGTGACTGGCAACATCCTTTAGGTGTGGTGGTATCTCTCAGTATCGCCCCACCCTGACATGTCCAGGATTTCATTAACACAAGCGTTAAGGTCCAGTTCTGCTACCCTTACAATGAGTAAGGATGACAGGATCTAGGTCTAAGTGAATGAATATTGACATAATTGCGGCAGTATTTGTAACCTTATTATGCCAGTGAAAACTCCACAATCAGAGCTTTGAGAATAAGGAACTAATTGGCTTGCAACAGTTTCAGTCTAATGACCTCTTACCAGATCAATAGTGCATTAAGGTTTATACTCAGGGTTGGTTAGATTAGTTTCAATTTCAGGTAGTGGGTATCTATCCAATTACTCTCCTCCTCACTCGGGGTAGAGCACATGGCATTCCTTCTGCTACTTGATATGCTAAGCAGTATGTGAGTTGGCAACTTAGGCTGAAAAGCAAATTAGCATTATGCAAACTGCAGGATTCTGGCACTCACATTAGGATCAGTGATCTGGCAAGAAATCCTGCCAAGCTACCAAGCTTTCCTGAGCCCAGAGAGAGCTGCAAACTCTAATCCAAGAGACCAGCTGACAATAACAAAACCAAACAAAAAGAGGTTGTGGGGGAGGGGGAACAAATTCTTAATGGTCTGGGAGGGTCCTGGTGGGAGCTTGGAGGTGCATTTCCCGTTGAGACCTAACTCTTCTATTACAGTGAAGAAAGACAGACAGAAAGGTGAGATAGAAATGTAAGAGAGAAGGGGTGAAAGAGAGATAAAGGAAGGGAAGTAAAAAAGAGAAAAGAGTCAAGGCAGGCAGGCAGGCAGGCAGGCAGGCAGGAAGGAAGGAAGGAAGGAAGGAAGGAAGGAAGGAAGGAAGGAAGGAAGGATTGTAACTGATCTGCAGTTGAAAATATTGGTACCCCAGCTGTTTGTGGCTGTTATCAGCCAAACCCATAACAGGTTGCCTGCCTGCTGGCATTGCTGCCTGGCAATGGGCCAGCAGAGCTGAAAGAGGTAAACCCATTTTGCCACAAAGATACCCTCTGTTAACGTGCTCATCCCCTTTTGCTGACTCTCTGAAGACACAGGCAGCTGCTGCAAGAGTGACAGACGACAGCAGGGCAGTAATACCTTAAAGCACTTCAGCCGGATTCATCAGAATTCATCTGTCTTTCCTTAGGTTTCTTTTAAGGCATTCACTGGTAAAGATTATTTTTTTCAAGAGTTGGAATAAGCTATTTCTGGTGTTTTTGTCTGGTCTATGAAAGCAGAACAAAGTCAATAATCCTTACATCTTAGTTTGTATGGAAGGTAGAGGGAAACTAGAAGAAAGCATAGAGTAGTACCTAAGCCTCAGTGAAAACCAAAGGGAGTTGTGCACCCCTCTGTGACTGTGTGCCTTAGAAATAATTTCTGTATTTTAGCTTCAATGGATATGTTTCTGTACAGCCTTAGCCACAGACAGCTGCCACCACTGTCTGTACTACCACTGTACACATATACAGCAAAAAGGCTATGTGTGGACTCTCAAAGACCTTTGATGGTAAAACATGCCTAACCATGAGGGTCAGATAGGATTTAGTTTTAGTTTTATGCCATCAGTTGCAAAAGATTGTACTCTAATTACATAAATGCATACTGCATTATGAAACGGTTCCTATATTTTTTTAATAATAGTGTGGGGTTTTTATTTGGTGGCAAGAGGGACAATCTAGCAGTATAAGTAGTTCTAAAGCATTTGGTAATGATTCTTCACTTTAAAGAGGGAAAGTGCAGTAGAACTTGTAGCTTTGTTGAGAATAAGATACAATCTGAGAAAGATGTTCCTAAATCACAAGGTGATCAAATACAGTAGAGTAGCAGAAATGGGGGACCCTTGACCGGAGATTTTATAAAGCTAGTGCACTGTAGGATTTTATATAGCTGAACTTTATTGTTAGCTTTCATCTTGCTCATGGTTTTATCCATGTAAAGACTGTAGAGGAAAAGCAATAAGTTGAGGCTTCTGTCCCCCTATCTCTCAATGGCTATCAAAGCTCAGTGTTGTTATCTCTACATTGAGCTCTGTAAATTGCGCTTTTGCGTCTTGACCAGTCCAAAGTCCTGTATTTTCAGTATTTGCTTTCCAAATGTTTCAATTCAGTGCATTAACATCAGAACATGAGACAGCTTTTCAGTCTGTTAGTATTATGAGAACCTGGCCCAGTGCTGTGAACCCAGTAGGCATAATGTCCCAACCCTTTGAGAGTTTTGTATGCAAGTCATTAAACCAAGGAAGTGGGATTGTTTCATTTACTTCATTAAATTTGTAGTAGATTTCATTAATTTCCACTGAACTGAAGACACTGAGTCAAGTTCTGGATTTCCATTTCTTATGAAACAACTGTGCTTACTTTTATTTCAACTGGATACACAGATTTGCATCTGCTATCCCAGACTCTTTCAAGTAAACTGACAGAGAAGCTCTAGTTTTAGACAGACTTTTGGGTTCTGTTTCCTTTTCTCTGATGCTAGTTCTCCCTAAACAGCATCCAGGAAACAGAGACTAGCTTTTGGTTTCTTTGCTTTCAGTTTCCTGATAAGAAAATCAAACTGGAATCACAGGAAATAAGGTGCACCATTTCACAGCTGCATGACCGCAGCAGTACTACTGGAAGGAAGTTGAAGGTACCTGTATATAGGTCACAAGGTCAAAACTAATATGTTTATGCTGAGTGGGCAGCATAACTGCCCCATTTCATGATGGCAGTTAATTTTCCAGACTGCATTTAGTTTCTGAAAAAAAAACTGGTGGGCAGTCAGGTATATGTTCCCATACCTCCTTGTTACAGCAAAAAAAAAAATGTGTTTTAAGCTTTTGGAAAAATCTAATTCTTCTCATCCAGGTGAAACAATGTAGCATCTTCATTTGGCTTCCTCCATTACTAAAAGGGATCTACAAGCTGGGCAACTCAAGACAGGGCTTTGACTACCTCTGTCTCTGACCTTTCAGGAGACTACAGGCAAGCTGATCCTATACTCTGCCACACACTGCTTTCTCTATTTACATCATAACCTCTTTGTGCAGCATAATTGTCTAGCACAATGGGGCCCTCAGTGGGAACCTCAAGGTATTTCCATCATAAGAATAACAAACAACAGAAAGGAAGAAGAACAAAAGAAGAAACACTATGAATAGAAGAATAGATCCAAACCTCATCAGACTGAAGAATTTCAGAATTCAGGACTTTTCAAAACTGGAAGCCGCAGCACATGAGAGAGTCCAACACTGGCTTTTATCTAGATCTGTGATGTGTATCTCCAAAGAATTGTGGCATGCCTTGTATGTATTGCTTCTGTTGTTAGAACATATCGAGTGACAGTAAAGTCAAATTCTAGAAATTGCAGCATGCCTAGCATCGTCACAACCACATTTTACATTTTGCTTTGCAGTCTTCTTCACAATATTAATATTATAAAAATCCAGTAAGAAGCTTTTACTCCTTTCCTACAAATGATTTATTTTCTTCTCTCGGAACAATAGGTCACATTGTTTTTCTCCTTCAGAGCTTTCACTTTGATGTGTTGGCTTTGAGTGCTAGAGGAAATGTTGCGGACCAGAAAAGAAGCCTTGCTGTGGTCCAACTTCAATGTAAACAGCAGGTGCAACAGCTGCTCCAGGAAAGCCACTCGCTTTCCTGCTCTTTTTTGGGGATGAAAGAGGGGGATGTAACAACTTATTTTTCTGGAAAATCTGAGACATAGGAAACAAAAATAAAGACACAGTTTGAAGTGTTTCCTTTATTTGTCAAAAGTCTCGACATTCAAAATAAAGAACATGTAAATAATATACTTTAATATGTAAATACTGCATGCAAGTATGCAAATTTTGCACCTGGATATGATAGGCTCGGTGGTATCTATTCATCTGAGTACACCAGACCAAACAATCAGCTGAGCTATAATTTGAACTGCCTCCTCAGCAGAGCCAAACCAATTTTCACCAGCAGTTGTGTGGCAGCCTCTTACAGTGGTGTGCAGAACTATAACAGTAATTTCTCTTTTATACAATCTTTAAGGGAAGGATACAGAAGAAACTGTGCTTGCATATATGAATGCTTCCAATGTTCAGAACATACTGTTAATTAATAAGTACTTAATTGTATGTGTTTCTCATAAAGATGCCTGGAGCAATCTGTAAAGTGTTTGTGCAATTCCCCATGTGCTCATACTGACCCTTGCTCTGGAACTACAGGAAACAATTCTCCTAGCCCTCTGGATGAGGTGGCCTATGGCTTGCTATGCTTTTCACAAGTCCATAGTACTCCAGTTTCAAAGAGGATCTACTTAAAACACAAGGTTTGCCAGAACTTCTAGAGCACCATCAAACTTCTGTGCTGTGGCTGAGTTTATCAGTAGAGTTGGTCTTTAAGAAATCAGTCAGTCATTGTTAGCACAGGTACTTTGAGTAGAGGACATTCCAATTGTTTACCCTTATCTATGGAAAACAGGAGAAAATTTTCTGTAGGATCTTGTCCATGAGTTCTGCTACAATTCTGGTCCAAACAAATCTTGTTATTTCCTTCATGAAAACAGCTTCATAAGCAATGCAACTGGGATTTAGATGCATCTGTGCTGAATATAATCTTTCTCACCTATGCTAGAGGAAGCAGAGCAATATTTTTGTAAATAACTCCATCCATTGCTGACAAGGGCTCTCACCTGCAGAATCTGTAGTAAAGAGGAAATTGGCAGTCATCTTTACAATATCTAATGAACATTTGGAAGGGCTGCCAAAGCTATGGTGCTTCATTTCATCAGGTGAAGCACTGAAGCCACAGAGAGCAAAGTGGGGATGGAAACACTTGGTGACAATCACACAGGCTCTCCTTCTTGCATTCATTTCCCTCTGCTCTGGACAGCCAAAATCCTGGCGCCATCAGACATACCAAGAGTACATTTTAAACAGGGATGTTAATCCTGCTCAGAGCAGGATTAGCTGCCCCTGAAGCCTCTGAATGCCAACCAGATGTTGCTGTGCCGCTGGAAAAATGCCAAAGCAGCTTTGAAATTCCTTTTTTTTCTTTTAAGATGGAAGTCTCTTTTACCCATAGGCAATATGCTCTGGGAATCTCGAAGGATTATAGATGGCTCATTTTCACCCACTTGTAGTCTACTGATGCCAATCAAAAGTGTCTCTGACGATGTCTGTATTAATAAGCAGGCACAAAACTATACAACTTTGAAGCATGCTTCAAAGTCTGGTTCTGGCTCTCCCTGACATTGTCCAGGGAGCATTCAAGGATCAGACCCATGGGTTGTCACTCTCAGTCGCAATATGGTTCTGGGCACTCTGTACTTCTGGAAGAAGAAGAAAGCTGAGAAATATGGACATAAGCTGTAGCATCAGAACTTGACATAAGAGCCAGAGAATAGTCCTTGATTTATCTTATTTACTATAGTAGATGTAGCCCCATTGCTTTCAGTAAGCATTGGACTGTACATAGAAAAAGATATACTTTACATTTGAAATGTTAAAGACACTCAGCCCAGAAAATTGGTTAAACTGGAGCTAATTAGGAACCAACAAAAGCATGCTATGCACCATGCCCATACTATGTTTCATACATCGTGTCTTGAAACCTCGTACCTCCAAAGGGATGCTTGTAGCATAACTGAGGGAAGGTTCCTAAGTTACAGACAATTTTCCCTACCTTCTAGGCCTCTCCTTGTGAGAAAACTATTGCATCTCAAAAGCAGATTTTGAAATAGAACTTCATGGTAAACATTTTCTTGCCAGGTAGTTTTTCTTGTCCAATTATTTAGACAGAGTCTTGGAGTCATCTCAGTACTCCAGCCTCTTCTAAACAAACTGTTTTACAGCACTTTTCTGGCTGAACTTATGCCATCTAAGCACAGGTTATATGTGCACATGTGCCCCACTTAATCATGTAAACAGAGAGCCATATTTCTGAACTGATTACAACAGAACTCACCTTATTTTCCCATGCTAACTCAATCACTCAACATACCCTCTTCTATCTTCTTTTATTTCTCTACCAATCACTCATTCATCCATGACTCGTAGTCTTTTTCATCCTTTCCAAATTGCAGCTTTTTGCTGACATAGCAGCCTACTTAGATAATGAAAATCAAATTGCTGTAATAAGATAATGCTATGCTTTTCACTAAGACCAAATAGAAGCAGAACTTAGAAGAAATCTAGAGGATTAGGAGGAGGGACGTTATTATTGGTTAACTCCAAATGCCTGATACAATCTGCCAAATCATCTGAGTATGCCTCACATGATCAAATTATCTTGAGATACTTCATGCTCCAAGAAGTTAGCAGAGTAGCCTCAGGTAAAGAAATGTCTTTCAGCACATATAGAAAAAGCCCTGAAGAGCCCCTGATGTAAAGAGAGAGTGTTGAAACACATAGCTCGAGCCAAAGAATGTATCTGTAAAGGAGAAACAAATCTAATAATAATTCTATTACTGAGATACTCAAAGAAATTTTTACAGCATTATTTTTAGGTGTTTTTACACCACTGATTTGTAGTGAAGGATCATAAATGTTTGTAGTGGGTATCTCAAGTCCTGCAGTAATCAAGTGCAGAGTTTAGAAATCCTTAGCAGTTGTTCAAATTCCTTTCTAGGGCTGGATAGCAGCTCTTGATATGAAGTGGTGTTATCTTTGTCTGCTTATGTACCTCTTGTCTATACTTAGTGTATTCAAGACTGAAGATGATCCTTCCTCTCAGACATGCTAAGAACCCTGGCAATATCTGGGCTCTTGCAGAACTTTGAAAGCTTTCAATTTTCCTACCATTTGCAAAAGTAAATTATGCTGCTGAATTACAGAGGTGATTTCCCATTGTGACTGGTCACAAGCAAGACCAGTAAGAAGTGTCTGTCCATAGTCACACTTCAATGCCTTTGCTGATTTTGCACACGTTATTCAAACTCGGGCTTGTTCTCTGCATTGCTGATGCTCTTTTGTCAGGGAATGAAAACACAGTTGCTGACTAAAGTGTAATACTGTACTACTAGTCCATTACACAGTGGATTTCTCTTTTCTAGACTTGCAGATTTGTTCTTAGACCACTTACCGTGTTGAATAAAATGGAGCAATGTAGCATTTAAATCCAAGAAGGTAATGAGGCATTTCTTGAGCACAGTAGTTTAGAGTAGACTCTACTTAATTCTAAAGGCACGTAACACAGTCCACAGAAATAAGACAGGGCTGTACTCAGACTGCTTTCTGAAGGGGTGTTATTTATCTCAACTCAGCTTAAACATCTCAAAGTGAGTTGCTTACTCTAACACTAGTCATGTAAAAATCAGTGGGAAGAGAGAGGAGCCTCCAGGGGGCAATTCACCCCCATTATTTTAGATACTGATCTTAAGGTGGGATTATAAAGGTAGTCTGGATAATCACCCTTATTTAGACAACTAGAGATGCCTGAAATCGGACAGGTAACTCCCATCCTAAGCAGATCTCTAGGAGATATCTGAAATGACTCATCCTTCAGTTGGAAGGATTGACAAGGATTCACTCCGTTAACCCGACTGGAGAGGTATGCATATTTTTTGCCTCTTAGACTCCATGGAGGCATGACTGATACAGAAATTTTAGGATAAATCATATTCCCAGCTTCAACAGCCATGGAGGGCTCCATCTACAGTAAAGAAATGTAGTCTGGAAAGGTAGGATAAAAATTCTGTCCAAGTCTTCCTCAATAACCCAGCAAACAGCGGGGCTCTCAAGGCTGTCTACACAAATAGAGTTTGTAAGGTAAGAAACACATCAGAGTTGGAGCAAGGGCATTTTCCTGCTAAAGAAACATATAACCTATTGTCCCTGAAAACATCACGGGAGTCTAGTGAGCAATTATTGTCTCTCAGGTTTTGCCCACTGCTCTGGGAAACCCTTCTCCAGCAATTTCATTAGGAAGCCCTATATCTCTGCCCACCTACTATAATATGTCTACTATTTGAAGAATGTTTTCCCAGCCTAAAGGAATCCTAACATGTCCAAGAGCATAATCCTCTATCTGCTTCAAGTGTGAATGTATCTGTGAATAGGAGGCAGACTGTGTTAACTTTGTACAACGTATTTTTTTTCTATTTTAAATATTTTCATCAGTGTGGGGTATGGCTCTCACTTTCTAATACAAACTTCTACTAAGTTACAAACCTCAGTGAAGTCTCTCCCTTCCCTCTACCAGCTAAAAGGGTTGACTACTCTACATCAAATACACCTAATATGAATAACACTGTTGACTCATCTTTATGGGATGAAAAACAAATTGGAACCACTGAGAAGCCTATCTGGGGACTCCACAGTATTTCAATCCCTTTAAGAATAGGAGAGTTTTGTAGCTTTGTCACAGGGCTTCCCAAATGCTGGGAATGGAATACGGGCCACGGGACCTGCTAGGTTTGTAGGGCAGCAATATAAACTCGTAAAACTACAACTGTATCGGGGAAAATGCTCACAGAATCATGAAAGAACTGCTGGAACAAAACAAGACCTCTCCCCTGACTCTGAGATTGGCTCTCTTGGGTCTCCTTCCTCTGGATGACTCTGTTTCTTTTCACCAACAGAAAATTCTGGCTATTCATTTTCCATGTGCTGATCTAAATGTATTACAAGGCAACAGAAATCAGAAAAGGTCCCCATGGTATATTATGGATTTTAGAATTCTCGCAGCTGTCACCAGCCAAAGACTGCTTTACAGATTAAGAAAGAAAAATTAGCTATTAAAAAAAAAAGAAGAAGAAGAAAGTTTTGGCTAGGGTCAAAAGTATGAAATCAGTATCATCCACCTCTGTGGCCCTGACCCTGTGCAGACACACGCACATGCTTTATTTCTCATACTGTGGGTGCTCTCAATTACTGCCATGCACTGAATCAGTGTTTGCAGGGTCACAGTGAATTGTTTGAAAAATAAAAGTTCTAGTGAAGCCTAGTTAAAAATCTTACAACTCATCTAACATATTCACTAAATAAATATTATATAAAATGTAGTCAGTACTGGAGGCTGGTATCATGAAATCTTTACTCAGATGTTATGGCTGCCTCTTGAAGTCTCTATACCCCAACTGGAGCCCTCTTTCCAAGCCAGAATGTCAGCAATGATTCCCTTCTAGAAACATAGTCCAGTGGAAACTAGGTATTCACAGTACAGTTAAAAATTCCCCAACCAAAAATAGAGACTAAGTTTTAAAAACTGATATTTGTTGTGAGCCAATGCATTGCAGTTTAGACATGCCTTGTCCACTTAATTAAAATCCTCTAAAACAGATAATTGTAGTTCAAAAATAACACATCAGAACTGCAGGACAGGGAACTGACATGCGCCAGGTGAGCTCCATTGCAGATTAAAACTGTGTGTTTGAGTGTATATGTAGATAAGTATAAGCAGCTCTGTTCTGATTAGAGACTTTGTGGATGTTTTGTGTTATCACATTGATGCCAGCACAGACCTCACACAAATAACAATAATGAGCAAGAATTCAAATCAAAACCTAAGAACATACTTGAAACTCAGGTCCATTTTTCTTTTGCTCAAAAATGCAATCACATACTACATTCCTAAATAGAAAAGGAATCACTAATTTTTAAAGTTTGCCTCCTGAAACCTGATTAGTAACACCACTATACATATATGCAAGCTTTATGGCAGGAATTTTTATAAATTAAGTTTTAAAATGTATCTTTTACTGGAGAATAAGGAGACTAAAACATTCTGGATAAAATGTTGGCCTTTTGAAGCTACAAGCAAAATTCGCATTTATGACAGCATGTGTAGGATTTCATGCCATGTACTTTATGCCCAGATTTTAATTACCTTTTTTCATTTGAACAGTAAGGCAAAGACATAGAGGTTTCATATCAAACGTCTAGTCCACCATGATAAAATGGTACCAGGGCACCAGGGATGAAAAGCAATCAAGAAGCTTCCACAGTACAGTGTCTGCTGGACCATACTAGTGACTGTTTGACAGCTTCACCTACCTGTAACCTCTGTTTTGGTGTGATCCAGTGCTCCCAGCTCCGCTTCTCATCATCAGCCGGTATTTCTCTTCACAATAAGTTCAAAACACTTGAGGCATTAAAATTTGACCAAATACCCCACAGTAAGTATTGAAATTATGGAATCATATGTCTTATTGTAATGAAGTCAACTGCTCACAGCATGAAATCATTACCTACCCGTAAAAAGAGATTGTCTTTACATACACATATATGTTTGTCATAAGTATATATTGACATTTCTCAGCCTTACTTAATTTTTGCACATCCAGGATTCTGTCATGGGTTTTTTGCATTTAAAAAGCATATTTCTTTTCACTGTGTTTCTTTTACAATGAAAGTTCAGCCTCTGCTCAGATTTTTTGCTGGTGAGAATGCCAGTTGTCTCAGAAAAGGCTTTGAACACAAAAAATGGGAGTTTTGCTGCTCTCAGACCAAAAAGACCAAACTAAGACTTGACTAAGATTGAAAGTACAAGTTATACATTATAATAACATTAATGACAAGGGATACACTTTTACAAAATGAAACAAACATTATCTAAATCAAACCATCCATGATTATGTAATTTAGTGGCAGATTATATACAATAATTCCATAGAGGAAAATCATAGAAATATTATTCATTAGGTAGATCATAAAATTACCAATGTAATAAAGAACAGTTGGAAACTGTTAGTGATATTGAAAGTTATGTTTGCTTAGGAGGTGCATTTACAATGCCTATTAGACAGCAGAGTGGAGAAATTAAAAAAGGAAGGAAGCAGAAGATGTTATAGCCTTTTCATACATGAGGGACAGAAGAATCAGCTCACAAACAGGGACACAGGTGGAAACAAGACCTCTGGATCCTCTCACATATAATCATAAAGCTGTTCCTCTTCCAGCCTCCTCTCTAGCACTTTCATGAGAAAGCAGCTTACCAGCATGAAGGGCAGCTGTAAGGAATCAGAGAGCAGAGGCAGCCTGGGCTTCCCAAGCTAGAGTGGTGCATTTCCCAATACATTCACTGGAACTGTGTGCTGCAGCTCCTTCTGTGGAACTGTGGCCAGGGGGACTGGCTTAGTGTCTTGTCTGCAGTTGCTTCAGAACTAATTTAACAGTAATTATAACAGTGTATCTGCACAGGACAGAGGTTAATTTAATTCAGTGAAGAGGTATATACTTTAGCATAATGAAATCATTATGAGAACAATTTTTTGCCCAAATCAAGATAAGAATAGGAATAAGAATCTTGCACCCACATGGGTAGGGAAAACAATCCACTAAAATGTGGGAATGGAAGGTAACATGGTCCTTTCATCTCTCACTCGCTAATTATGCATGAGTATAGGCCCAGGTAGCTTTCACTGCAGGCCATGAAAAGCATCCTACTAACTTTAGTGGCCTTGGAGCAAAACTCTTGCAACAAAATAATCCACGCTGATTGAATCTATTGGTTACTTTACTTTTACTAGGCTGAGTTTTAATGTTTTGAACCTGAATTTGAGAAAAAGATTTTCAGTCAGAGACAGGACAGGAGGTAGACTGAACTTTTTGCAGTTGTAAGGTATTCCTCACATACAGAAGCAGTAAAAAGTCTAATAAAAGAGCCATGAAAGGAGACAAAAGAGTCAGATATTAAATACCTGAGTTGTGATTTCTTTGTGCTGGAAACCTTTTACACAGTACTTTAAGGATACAGACATGTGATAAAACAGATGCAGCGGATGCAGGAAATATAGCATTTCTCACAGGACAGAATTTTGGGGGTGATTCAGTTTATTAATGGCATGTATTATGGAATAATAAGTTGCAGATGATCATTAAAACTTATCCTTAACAGACATTCCTTGTGTATTCATCTTTTGTTGTTTCCATAGCAGGGATGAGAGAAATTTGTACAGCCTGAGACTTTTGAGTTCCCAGGGCTCACATTTGCATTTTTGACTTGTGATTTAAAAGCAAGGATTATTTCTAAGAATGGTTTAATTAAAAAATAATAACCAAATAATTCTGTCACAAAAAAAGCTTGTGATGTGATATATTCCAAGGACAGATTTGGCTCCAGGAATCTCATATTCTTTTTCCCCTTATTTTCCTAACAACTTTAGCAAAATTGCAAATTTCCATTCCCATTAGAGATTCATTGCTCTCCTCAGAGCAAAAATTGCAGCTTTTAATCTTTGCCTTCTAGTCCATCCAGCCTCAGTACTGGTGATTTAGGAGATAGTCCAATGGCTCTCCTGATGATTCCATCAGGAAGCTAGGTACTACTTGCAATCAAAGACAGCCAAAGTGCCAATCAATGCCTACCAGCAGAGCAGCAGGAGCTGCAACATGGTATAAAAATGCAATACTCTATTCCCAATCTGTGTGCAAAGCAATCAGAATCAGGGATGTGCCATGACCAATGAAAGGACAAACATGAAAGTAGGAGTATAAAGGGAGGGATAAATGTAGTGAATTTGCAAGCAGAAGAAGCATGCTGGCCATGTTTTGGAGCAAAGACATAAATAATCACAAGGTGAACATGTCTATATCAGTTAAACTTTGTGACTCAAAGGCCTGGAATGCAGGAAGATGGCCTTTGGTGGTGTCTAAGCAAAACTCCAGATTGGAGCATAAAATAACAGAGAAGTTAACAAATAGGTGAAGAATTGATTTGGGAAAGAGAGAGAGGTGGACCATTATATTTTCTGTCAGACTTATCAGCAGCTGAATCTGAAGTCACGTGCGACATCTCAAAGGATAAGTTGCATTTCCAACTGAAGTTTATGCAAAGCATTCACACGGACAGAATGAAAAATACTGCTGAGGGGGATTTTGGATTTGCTGTAACTGAGAGCTTTTAAGAGTAGCTTAGACTTTTTAAAGACTAGATTAGACAAATGTCTGTCCACACTAGATTACATTGTTGGTGTGCTTTTAACAGGGTGTAAATTAAGCCACTGATGTTGTCTTGAGACCACTTGGGGTCTCTTTCAGCCCTGTCTTCCAATTATCCTGCGCCATGCAAGTGCTGTACAGGACAAGATGATGTAGGTCCAGGAAGAACTGGGGAGGTAGCATTTGTAAAGAGAATACAAATGATGTGGGGTTCATATACAAGCTGAATGCCATGTTGTCAATGCCATGTGTGTGTCACCAAGTACACTGCTGGTAACATTCAGTGCCAGGCATCCCTGATGCTAACAAACAAAAAGTGTGTGGCCAAGGAGGTGGCTTTGCAGACAGAGTAAACAACAACAACAAATGTGATTGAGGCAAAATGTAAATATAACAGTAACCACTGTCAGTGCCATATTGCATATGAGACAGATGTGAAACACTATAAGTGCTAAATGTACCCAAAATAAAAAGACACAGATGTCCTGACAGCAGGCAATCTGTGTGTTTCTTCTCTGTGCCAATTCCATATAGCACTTTGTAGTCCCCAGCTGTGAGCCCACACAGATAGCTCCAGACTCAAAAGTTAAAACTTAATCAGCCCAAGCTTCTGTGCCCTGACAGGCAGCAGAGACGTCATTCCAAGTACCAGTGCCCACCAGCATGGCATTTATGAGTTGCTATGACTTGGGGCTTCTTGACCCCCAAGAGAGGAAAGGACAAAAATGTGAAGTGATCTCAAGAAGGAATCAAAGGCCATGTTGCTGATCATGCTACAGTATGTGATGGTCAACATATCTATCGGGCAAGATGAGGGCAGACCATTCAGTGCAACAATGTGCAGAATTCCTTATCAGCTCAGTCATCACCTGTCAAAACACCAGAGCAGAGAGACACAATCTGTTCATTAGTGCTGTATTTTTGAAAAGTCTGTAAAAAAACTTCAAGCCAATTTTGAAGGAAATCAGATAAGCAGGCAGTGACTTTAATGAGCTATGCTCGACCAGGAATACATTGACGCGCGTGTGGGCAAACTCTAATTTCCATGGCTTTTATAATATAATCTATCCAATCATTACTTTACACATCTCCAGTTCAGCCTTTTCCCGCCCCAGTCCCACCCCTGTTCTACCCCCTCAGATTTTGAGTTGGGGGTCGGTGAGACCCTCTTCATCCTCCTCCTCCTCAGACTTCTGGAGTTCTTCCAATGTTCTGACTTCTGGGTCACGCTGCCCTGTGTTTATGTCTCCTTTGGATATTCTTCAACCTTCTGCCTTGAAAAGAGACCAAACAGCTAAAGGAATTCGAGCTTATTGATCTGGGACAGGGGTAACAACAGAAAGACATTAAACTCAAGCTGCTAGAAATATTAACACACTAGATCTGCCTTTGCTACATCTACTGTACTCCTAAAATCTATAAAATGTGAAAATCAAAAATCAAAACCCCTTCCTGCATCACTTTCAGGACCCTTCTCATTGTGTTGGGTACCTTTGCCACAGAGGTACTTACTAGTATGGACCATGCACTACAGCATCTGGCCTGGTTAAGGAGAAGCAAAATTCAAAACCTCATTTTCAATACCAACTAGAGGTAAATATTTGCCTTTCAAGATGAGCAGAAATAAAGCAGAGGTTACAGCACAAACAGTGTGTGCCATGACAAACATCTATCTGCTTGCAAAAAAATAATCCGGGACATCATAGCAATCAACACTTGTGCATAACCAAGAGGGAAGGAAACCAAATTAAATTTGTGGTGTCTACAGGCTTCCTCAGGTTTAGCTAGTGGTATCTCAGCATGAAGGCGTAGCAGACAGGTTTCTGAGCTAAAGAAGGTCACAACTGCAAGGAAGTCCTCAGTGACTATGAGACCATTTGATCTCCAAAGATGTAGTGGGGTGCTGCATATCCTGTATTGACAACATGGTGTTTCCAAATGTAGTTGATTAGTATTACAGGCCGCAGCACCATGTGTAATAAAA
The DNA here is from genome assembly GCA_013396695.1 of Sakesphorus luctuosus. Taxonomy (NCBI): domain Eukaryota; kingdom Metazoa; phylum Chordata; class Aves; order Passeriformes; family Thamnophilidae; genus Sakesphorus; species Sakesphorus luctuosus. The sequence goes on from VWZD01010237.1 coordinate 445,664, forward strand.
AAGGAGTTTGAAGCCTTCTGTGCCTTCAAAGGCAGAGAGGGCACAATCCAATTAATACCAGGTGACAAAGGCCTACACATAAACAGCATAAACATCCTGACAGACACTGAAAATGAACCACCATCCCACAGAGCTTGAACTGTTGGCACCCAGAGCCAGAAAAGCACTGGCAAGGAGAAGTTGGTGTCCAAATTGGAGAGTGCTTTTGGTGAAGTCCACTGCCCAGCACACACAGCAAGCAGCCAGGGCCCCAAGGAGAACTCAAAAATGGGCAGCTGATAAAGAGAGATGTGAAAAAGCTGTGTGAATATGGTGTTACTGTCACCCAATACAGCATGTAACCACTCTGGTATGTGGTTTATATAGCACTCACGCATAGTACTCATGTAATATTCCAAGTCCTATGCGTGCTGCTCCAGCAGTACCACACATGCACACAATACCACAATCAAAAACACATCTTCCTGGCAAATTTTGACAACCTATATACCATGTATTGCAACCACCCGCACACATATGACGTGATGATAACAGCTGCCATTGCATCACTAGCAAATACTTCAATGGACCAGCACACATTTTCTCAGAGAGAGAGAATCTTCACACAGCCTCTGAACAACCTACAAGCAGATGGCAAACTGTGTGCATGAGGAAAATCTTGATGAAGCATCCAACACAAAGGCACTACTAGCAAATATGCTGATGATGAATCTGGCTAATTGAACGTTTCATGAAATAAAGCATTTTACATTGGTAAAAGCTATCCCACCCATTAAAAACAGGCTGCATGTCAAAGAGATTCAGAGCATTTAATAGTTGGTGGGCCACCACTTGTGAACATTGCTGCTGGGCAGTCCAGTCCAGGACATACTCTAATTATTGCCACTAATTGAAAACCATGGCCCAGCATAACACATAGCATATAGTGTTCTTCCTTCCTTCTTTACAGCCTTCTTGGATGTGATAGAGGCAAGAAAAACTTGCCATATCACTAGCAGATGTAGCTCAGAGGAAATCCTGACATTCTGAAAATGGCTCCACTATTGTGGCAAATATGCCAGTCCTAGATGTGATGATTTTGGTTGTAAGTTGTACAGGACTAAGGTTTCAGGGCTTTTTTTTACCCAGAAATCAAGAGACTGATAAAACCTCTAATAGTTATCACAGAGATGAGTAAGGAAATTAAGATAATTGCCTTATGGAGGGGCTGAGCTAGAAGCCAGAGATGCCTGCGAGAGAATTGGTGTAGATACACAAATTTCCATCTAGTCTGATAACTGCCCTTAATGTGTATGCTGGGGATATTTGGTCTGTGTTTTGCTGGATGGCACTGTGTACATGCAGTCACAACCACGCTGCCATGGGCCAACCTGTGCTCACTGCAAGGCTTTCATCTCATCCCACAATTATTTCTGTTCTTACATGCCAGGCAGCAGAGCTGCACACCTGTCTTTACTTAGCTGCCCGCATTCTTTTTCATTTCTCCAGAACGTGTCCTAATCCACAGAAGATTTAGTTTGTAAGTGTTGCCTGGACAGCAATGCTCTGAGCATTTTCATGTTGTGCTTAGCATAGTAATTCCAGGAATCTGGCATTTCTGTGCCAGGTTGTGCTACATTGCACGCTGTGAACAGTGGTGGCTCACAGGGTCCATATCCCACAAGTGAGAACCCTGGAGTCAGAAAGCTCTCCTCCAGGCCACCCTTCCCCCTCCTTTGGCATGGGCTTTCTCATAAGTCTGAGTCTGGCCAGTGGCACCACTCTCCTTGCAGCAGCAATGGGCAGGGCAGCAGTGAGTGAGCTGAAGTGGGGTGCAAAGCTGTCCCACCAGCTCTGCCCTATGAACATGGTTAGGCAGGGCTGGGTTCCCACAGGCATCAGTGTGCGGATGGCCATAGCTGTTAATGAGCCTGGCTGTGCCATGTGTGCAACTCTTCTGGAATTCTGTTCAGAAACACCATGAGAAACTCGGAGCATGTACTATTTATGCTGGTTATTAGAAGCAGATGCTAATGTTTCTTTGCTGCGATCTCCCAAGTATCCTGTCCTTTTATGATGTGTGGCATGTGTTTGCAGTGTGTATGTCTCTATATCACATGCAAATAAAAGGTTACTTTCACCATTTGTGTTGTGTTCATTGATAATGAGGACCTTACAACCTCCTTCTGTGGGCTTGCCCCTGCAGATGTTGACTGTGGAGCTGAGGTAAGCATCTACAGCAATGTGTAGGACTGCTGTATGGTCTACATGTGTGGATGTCTGGCATGAGCAATGGGTGAAGTACAAGTCAGGGCAGCTCAGTGCTCTGAGCTGGCTGCTGGCACTGGGTAGCAAAAGGGCAACCAGAGTGCCCTACCTTTGGGTTCAGGCCCAAAATAATGCTGCATTCACATTTTCTGTCTCTTTCTCTTACACATTTGTATGTATGTATGTACATATATATACATATGCATAGAGTTCTTCCCATCAAACACTTCCTACAAATAAGAGGGTGTCTAAAAATAGTACTCTGCATTCAAAAGTTTCCCTGGAAAATTATGTATATATATGTGTGTGTATATATGTATGTGTATGTATATATATATATATATATATATATATATATACACACACACATACATATATATACACACACACAAAGAAAATACTCTTTACCTGGATATTTTCTCAGTATAATTTAACTAGCAGCATAACTGAATTCAGTGAGGTTACTATTGAATAACTCAAAGATTTGTTCACATAACTCGTGTCATTTAGTAGCAGAATAGCAATAATTCAATGTCTGTATCAGACACAGGGAGCCAAAAGTGATACTCCCATAAATTCATGTCTTATCAAGCTTTCTTAATCCTGTTATCCTGGAGTGACTAGACCCTATTTTAATGGAGCCACATGCTTGAAGTTTCTATTTTTAATTTTGTGTTTTCAAACCTTACTTTTTACCTTAAGAAACAGGGTATGCTTAGAAGATTTCTGAGACTTCTTGGGCACAGAACAAGCACTGACACCTCTTGCTATTATAGTTCATGTTTGCTATCTGCTTTCTCCTTCTTCTCCATAGTCTTCCAGGAGCCACAGTTTTCTTCCATTCTGAAGTCCCTCTCATGCAAAGACCTCATCACTGAGGTCTTTATCAGATAGTCCCTGTCCCAGTGTTTGGAGGTAGCCCTACCACAGTTATCCTACCAGCCCAGGTAGAGAAGTCAGACTCATGATAATCCCTGAAGGTGAACACAGAGTGAAACAAAAAGACATCCAAACCAGCCCCACATGCATCCTATTAATGTCACCAGAAGTGACAGTAGTTTCTCCCACTGCATGCTTTGATACATACTAAGTTGAGAACTCCTGATCTAGATGGATTTTCCCTTTTTTTTACACCTGACCAGCTACCCACCAATTGCGTGGTGTTAGTACAGATGTAGCACCACTGCGCTTACAGTGTCTTCAAAGGGATCTGATTATTTGTTTGAAGCCAGCCAGACTGACTTTGTTCCTATTCCAAAGTCTTCATTCAGTGACACTTTCAACGGGGAGATTTCCTTTAACATGTTAAAGAATTCTATGGAAGATTTGAAAAAATTCAGGCCACAGGTGTGCAACAGTGCAATTTTTAAATGTCAAATTGGAAAGTCTCCCAAAGTTCAGATATCTAAAATGCTCAGTATTACAATCCAGCTTTCTTGCACTTTCATGAACTTCTTGCACTTAAAGCCCTGTATATAAATGAGTATTCAAGGTCTTCATAATTAGTCTTATTAGATGCAAATAACAAGAATTGAAGTTACATTTTCAGTCACCAGGCAGTTTTGTTTATGTAAAGTTATACAAAATTATTCATGTATCCTCAAATTTTAAAATGCCAAAGCTATGAAAAACAATTTTAACCAAGGCCGAAGAGCATTAATATGAGCATCTGGGATATGTCTATCATTATGGTTACAAATTTGAAAAGCTGAAAAATGTCTATATACAAATTTGTGGATGACAAGATTTATTGGCAAAGTAGCCTGTTCGCAGGCTACAGCTGACATGTTTGCAGGTTTTTAAAAGATACCATAAAGGTCATTTCTATATTATATATACTCACTTTTATTTAGTATTTTTACAGCTTGAAAATGAAATATTTATGTAGCTTTCTCCCCCGTTTTATACAGTAGAGGGTAAGATATTCTGGTCTGTAGGACTCTACTTCTGCCCTGACCATCACTGCTGGAAATGATTGAAGCCCTTGATTTATCAGAAACTAAAAGAGCCAGCACATAATATTGCATGAATGTCCATAACAGCAATGTGTTCCTTCAAAGCTCTGGCTACCGTTTATTTGCCAAACAAGGGACATTCATTGCAGTTTAAGCCAGGGTGGAGTAATTAGGGGGAGGGAATGGCAATTATGGTCTAAGCTGATGGGGAAAAACACAGAGGACAAGCAAGGTGCAACTTGTCATGATCATTGTTTATAGTATGAAGCAGGACATGAAATGAGGAATGGGGCAGGCGCTTTCCTGTGATTTGACTGTTAGGGCTGAGAGGCATTTCTCTTCCTTTTTAATATTCAGAGTGCTAGAACAAAAGAGAAAAAAAACATGGAAAAGCTTCTTTAACACCCATTAACATCAGTACTGTAAGGAAAACTATAGGGTTATGGATCAAGTGAACCCTGCCTTCTATGACCTTGATCAGCTGTGACTGCAAAACAAGAAATCGAACACATTCTCTCCACCCAGTACTAAGTCCTGCCCCATTTTGAATGTCGAGGAAGTCTGTTGGCATGGATACAGGCTGTCCCATGTCAGCCCACCACCCTGCCTGGGAACATGCTTCTGGAGATAAGGCATCTGTGCTGTTATTGTGCCCTCTATGGCTGACACCTGACTTTCTGAATCTGCTGGGAAAACCACCAAAAGACTCACAGTGAAACCAAAGGGAGTCAGATTGGGAGGAAGGCAAAAGGGCTTCGGATTTCCACTGTCCAGTGGTTCATAAGACAGTGTACATGAGGTATTATCACTACCTGAATGGATAGCAGGCTCCTAGCCTGAAGGAAAGCCCTTGCCCATGGGGCCAGGTTACAGTGCAGAAGCCATTCTGGCCTGATGCAGCCACCTGCCCTCCTGGCAGGGTGCACTCTTCAGAGGTTGGAAAGGACAAAACAACAACAAAACTACTTTCATTCAGGTACCTGTGACTCAGGCTGCGGTCAGCAGCCAGGGACTGTTGACAAGCGGGCGCGGGCACTCCTAATGACACCTTGCTCGCGCACAGGGTGGAGCTGCCCTTCCCCAGCTCATGCTATTGGGATCTCCCTCCAAGGCCACAGTGTCACAAGGATCCTGACCACAGATAGGGTAGTGGGGAGGTCAGCAGGGCTGGGACTGGGTTTGTCCATTGACAAACGACCTCCTTGCAATGGAAGGCACTGTGATATCCTTGATCCATTTGTGCAGAGCTGGGGAGGAGAGTTCATGATGGAGCTCAGGAAGAGTCAGTTTGGATGTCATCCAACAGCACACTCACTCTGTTGCTGGGTTGTGTAATGCACTGTTTAATCACCAGATGAGGATCTGGATGTAAATGTGACCCTTATGCAACTCATGAGTAAGATTCTGTGCTGCCTGAAGCCTCTTTTCCAGGCAGTGTGGCTGCCTTCTCTGCATGATGAACTTGAATGTCAAATATTAATAACAAAACAAATTATCTCCACCCTATCATCAAGGTGTGTCATGGCTGATTCCTGTTTAACATCAAGGTTTCTACTGCTCAGGAATCCTACTGCAATTCTGGGCTCTGGCTCTATCAGTTCTGTGAGTGATTAAGGAATGACAAAAATCCTGAAACACTTCCTGGTGTCTGAGCTCACCTTGATCCTCTTCCATGGTTTGCTAGGATGGGAGGAAAAAAGTGGTGCTCCAAAGATAGAATGACTGGAGTAATTCTTGCAAAACTAGCCTAACGCAACCATCAAAGCACTTCCTTTAGGTAAGAATTCAACCCCACCAAGCTCACAGTACATAAATGAAACTGTTCTTCCAAACAAAAACAGTGTCTCATACAATAGGATTTGGTGTAGATCATAAATGACACTCCCATTGTTCTAGCCACAAGCTCTTTTGTGCTTTCAAGTATTTAGTCTGATCAAAACACATCAGAAGAGTTTTTTAGATCATTTGGAGAATCATGTAGCAGCTGAAAAACCATTCATTAACAATGGTTACTTCTGAGACTTTTTACTCTATTGAGGTTACAACTGACTTAGGGTTATTTTTTGATTCTTTTGTGTCATGACTGCTCAGTAGTGCCAAAGCACCATGCATGTTTTTAATTGCTCTCCTTAGAAGAGCCCCAACAATGCTAACTGGTGGATAAGCTGTATTGCTTACTGTAAGTGCCATAGTTATTTTTAGATTTCCGCAGTGATCTAAAGTAGTCATAGACCTGATGAACGAGGCTGAGGTGGGTGGTTATCAGGTTTTAGAAAAGAAAACAGAGGTGAGATCTTAAAGTACTATGCTCAACTACCTTACAGAAATGTAGAGAGAAGAGAAAGCCAGAGCTCTTTCTGGATATGCACAGGAGAAGGACAAGAGGCAACATGTACAAACTGCAACAAGGAAAATTTGATTAGATACAAGGAAAAGCTTTTCGCAATGCCGAATTCAAAGACTGGAACAGACTGTCCAGAGTGATTGTGTCTCCTTCGACATACTCAGCAGGATATGACCCTCAATAACCTGACCTAACTTCAAAGTTGGTCTTCTCCCAAACAGGGGTGGAGCGGATCATGTGCCCTCCAGAAATGCCTTCTATACTGCATTATTCAATTAATCTGTGATTCTGTGGGAGGGGCAAGTAGTTATGGATGGTGACAGTCTGTTACCTCATCTCTATATATTCAAATACTCAATAAAAAGAAGAAATGTATTGACAATGAGAAGATGTGATTTTATAAAAGATAGAAAAATGTGTGACATAGAAAGGAGAAGGAAAGAATAAAAACTAAATGAGGAGGAAAATCGACATGAAGTTGGACCGAAATAAATAAAATAAATAGGAGCAGAATCTCATTCCTACCAGAATACATTCAAAGCATTCACCATGGAAAGAACAGGCAGATGATAGGTACACACACTTCAAAGGACAGTTCTTCATATTACTCTGAAAAGAGGGAAAATCTGTCTTATTCTATATGTAAATTCAGTCTATTATTTCTAAGACTTGTGTTCCCTCTCAAAAAAGTATTCTCACTTTTTTTTGATTAACACTTACATGTAAAAAGTAACCTTTTTAAAGTATTCCAGTAATGGCAGTAGTAATTAGTACACTAGAAACAGTAATTTCTGAACACTTCAGAAGTTTTATCATAGGTTGTATAGTGCTTCCTCTTACCATCAGTTCACAATTCATCCACAAGAGATAATTAAAAAATACAGTAAGTGGTCTCTCTTTTTCTGCAAATTATCCACATACAGATTATATTCTCTTTCCAGCCTCTGAGGGTTCCTGAGCTCTTCCTGTACTGCCTACAGGCAAGTGTTTCTCTGAGCAATCAGGCTTGAAGACTTTCATGTCAGGTTTCTGTGCTTGGCTACCTGGCCACTCCATGTCAAATTTTCTTCCAGATGGTGAGGTGAACAAGGTAAGTGCAGGAAACATCACACAGAAATGCCATAAACGAAATGAAAAACAACCATTTGGAAACATAAACCAATTACTGAATGAAGTGGGAAGCCACTAATCATTTTCCCTCCCTTCTCCTATCCTTAATGATAAGTATGACTAGAAGCTCCTTCACCCAATGCTTGCGTGATGTCCTCTTTGAATTGAGTTGGGTGGTATCCGTATTACAAAAAATTACCACAAGAACTGGAAATAATTGATACCTCTTATAATATGTGCAGGTCCTGTGTAGAACACAATGTCTCAGAACAGTATTTGGTGTTACCCAGTTATATAACCTCCAGCGAGGGAGTATGTTATTATTTGCAGAGCATATTCTCCCTACTTGCTGTATTTTAAAAATAACTAAACTAAACTAATAATAACAATAATTAATAATAATAACTTTTAAGCTTTGAAATATTCACTAAAAGAACACCTAGAAATCAAACAGTTCTATGATGACTCCTGTGTTATCTCCTTCACTTCCAAGGTCAGAAAATAGAGATGAGTAAATCTGAATCCAGCTGCCGCGTTGCTCCTAGAAGATTAATCAGTTACAGTCACATAAGTCAATGAAAACTCATGCCTGATGGAGGGGTGAGGGTTCTTGCTATTTCACATGCATAAAGATTAGAAACACCACAAAGTGAAATGGGATGTCCTGGTGATGAATAAGAGATTTTTTCTTGGAAAAACTTCACATTAGAAATGCTTTTAATTATGAATTACTTTACCTCCAGACCACAGTTTGATGGGCAGGAGAGAAATGGCCCTAATTATTAAAAGATAGAAAAGAGCAGAGGGCTTTGAATACATTCACAGTTTGTCACATGGGGCCCAAAGCGGAAGTGACTGTTTGGTAATTTTTTCTCCACTGTCTCATAAGGAGGGAGCACGTTCATACCTTGTGACTCTGAAAACCAGTATAAAAGTACTTCAGTAGATTAAATGTATTTGCAAAAGTGAAACCAGCAGCTAATCGTCTTGTTCATACACGTTGATTTTTCCCCCTGACTAATTTCTCTTGTAGTGGGAGTAATTAACTTTATTAGTAACACTGACTACTCTGGTACCTTCAGGCAAACACTGGTGGAGCTGCTTATTAGCAGTCACAAAGTTTCACTTACACTGTTAGCCTGAGCATTTCCTACAGGGTGAAGTGCCTGTTGAACGTAAAGGGGACCAGATCAATGCCCTAATTAAAAATAAATTATGACATATAATGTTGGAAACAGAGAGTGGGAAGAGGCAGAAATCCTTTTTTTCTAATTTGCTCTAATTCGTTATCACTTTCAGTTCACTGTCTGCCTTTGCAAGGGGAGGACATCCAGAGTTGCAGTCCACAACTCACAGTTGTGTCTCCTCAGGTGGGTTCTCAGTGACATGTGAGCTCAGACTGGCCTCAGCCCAGGAGACTACTCATGTGACTGGGAAATCTCCTACCAGGCATTGCCGAGAGACTGCAGACAAGATTTCCAGCTGGAGGTGCAGAGATGCCAGTGAGTTACTCAAGCAGCAGGCAAATTTGTGACACTTGCAGCATGGATGAGCTGGCACTTTGCTGGAGGACAGGAGCCAGCTGGGTGCAATTCTCTGGAAACACTTGATGTTGCCAGCTTTCCTGCTTGGAATAGACCACATGGCGAGGTGTGAACACTCTACCTGTTCTGCCTTGCTGTTCCTAGGAATACTTTCTCTGAAAACGACAGGCTGCCTGGCAGGGTGCTGCATTGCTCAGGGATTGTGAAACAGTTCTAGCTGTGAAAAGAAAGAAGGTCACGTATCTGCTCGTTAACTGGGCATTGAGGTATGAAGCACGCAAAAAGGCACTGGCAGCCAGTCTGAGTGTTGTTTTATAGGTGGGGCAACTGGTAGCAAACTGTGTTCAAATAATCTGAATGGTCAGAAGGAAGGTCACAGAAAGAAAAACATCCAAGAAGAGGGAGAACAAAAGATGACTCCTGCTCTGCCAGATCATTAATTTATGCTTTTTTTACTATGACCTCAGCAGCCCATCTCCATAATGCACAGACTACACTTTCAATGACTTACTGGGATTAGGACATAGTCCTTTTTCCCTAAACCAGACTCAGTCCCTTAGGGTTCCCTTTGTGTCTGAGAAGAAAGTCAGCAAAATCCCGCTGGTTTACCTGTTTCAATCCATTTTATCCATTTTGTCCCTTGTACATGGATATTTCAAGAGACATTCCTTCAGATGGTTTCACTCACAGAAATGTACACCAGCACTAGAAAGACAGTGGTGTTCCACTGAAATTGGAAACCCCTGAAGTCCATACTACACAGACCAGATATGCTGGTCTATTTTATTACTGTTATTTATTGAAGGAAAAGGAAGAAATCCTGGGGAAGGCAAGTTGCTGCCCTTGCTGGCCTAGCTCCTGGCCCCTGGTGTGTCTGAATTTTGCTGTGAACATCTGTGCACAGGGCTGGGTGCAGTAGCAGCAGAGAAGTGCATGGAGAGACAGTGTCTGAACCATCCCCACAGTCTGCAACTGCCAACCCGGGGCTGGCAGACTGACCAGGACATTGTGAATGGTTAACAGCAGCTGGAGCAGAGCTGGGTTGTCATTCACAGGCTCTGGCTGGCCCCAGGGCCATGGCAGCTCTGGCAAAGGCGTATTTGCAGTATGCTCTGTGCCAAGCATGAGTGAAATAAACCTAGCACTGCTGTGCAGGTCAAAAGAAAAGAGAAAATAGGAGGTGGAGCTGTTGTGTGAGTGAAGTTTATATCACAAGAATAATTGGGAAATTATGAATTTACATTACGGAATTCTTTTTCTCGCTGACCCATTATTTTACAGGTGAAACTCATATACAAGCACACAAATAATGCCATCTATAAGATAAAAATTTTTGCATACTGAACAGCTGGCTCTGGCTCTTTCTGTAGTACACTTAATTCACTGGCACACTGAATGCCCAAGAGACTTAAAAATAGCCCTGGCTCCATCAAGCTTAAGAAATCAGAAGTTCATTTTTAAAAAATTCTATTGGCATTTCCCAAAATGATCCCTTTCTAATCTGTCCTTCTGTGCCATGTCCATGCCATAAAACTCAGAATACATTTCTGTCCTGGTTCCAAAGAAGGACAGGGCTAATTTTTGCAGCAGGAGGGGCATGGCCAGGACCTTAGTGTTATTTTACTCACAGCCATGTGCAGGAGGGGTAGAGAGGGATGCTGTTCTTTCAGGTTTTGCCAGTGTTGGACGCATGTGGGGTCGGGTGGCACCAGGTACTGCATGGTGAGCACTGGCATGTGTATCATTTGCCTCATTTACTCTTTATTGTTACTCTTAATTTTTCTTATTTCATTGCTGTTTCTAGTAAATTGTTCTTATCTCAACCTGTGATCTTTGCATTTTGTGCTCCCAATTCTCCTCTTCAGCTCACCACAGGGAGATAGGGGAGGAAGTGAGTGAGTGGGTGGTACATGTTCTGGAGTATTTTAATGGGAACACTTAACTGGGTATACCATTCTAAACAGTAACAATTTTTCAGAGAAAGAGATTAAACAACTGCGTGTATTAACCAAGTATATCCAGAGAGATGTTGCTGCCTTAGCACATAACAATAATACACAGAAACCAAAGAACACAGTCATGTCTCTGGAGCTGTCTGGGTCTCTGTGTTAAGCTTAAAAACCTCTCCTTCACCTGTATTTACCCTCAGCTATAATAACAGAGAACAATCACACCCTCTGTCAGTCTTTAGTGTAAAGGAGCTAAGGTCTGGCTCTGGTACAGGTACAGGTGTGAATGCAACCCATCATTCAGTGGTTAATAAAGATCCAGTCCACCTACATTCACTTGCTGCATTTACAGTAGATAGGGTGAATAGGTATTTTCACCCTATAAAATTTTAATTATGAAACTAAAAGTACAAGCTATATAATCAGCTTTCAACATCATCTGACATTCTGGTTCTGCTTACATTAGTGTTCAGCTTCCAGTCATTAAAGGACAGATTTGTTCTTTGGTAAACAGAGCAAACAACTTTGCAAATTAAAATTATATCTGACCTGCCCTCAAGTATGTTTAAAGTGGGACAGATGTAATGGGATGTTCTCACCACTGCCTCACTGAAACACATTTGATCTTGGAATTTAGGGCAAACCCTTCTTGCAGTGATTAATTATACACTCCAGTCAGAGAAAAAAACGTTTGTTTTGAATTCAGAAACTCATCTCAGGCCCAACCAAAGTCCGCAGCACAGCCATTCCACTCAGGAGCCGATTGTGGGTAGCTAAATCTCATTCATTGTACCAGGGAGTAAATCCCACTGGCATCAGTGATAAAAACATTTCAGTACAGAGAACAAACCCTAGGGCCACTCTGGCAGGTGTTTCTCTTTGACTCTGGCAGTTGCCCTTTCTGTCACGCAATAGAAATCAGGCAAGAAGACTCCACAGTTTGGATCTGACACCCAAAGCAGGCTCCAAGACAGGCTTTGTTGTTCATGCTACTAAAAGCTCCTTTCCCTCCACCCTGCTCCTCTCAAAGCCTTCCCAGACAACACTCTTCTGGGATTTGTCTTACTGTGAGGGAGACAGTTGCTAGTTTAAGCCAAAAATCCCTGTCCATCATATGTTCAGAATCCAAAATGCTCAAAGGAAAGTGTTTTACTCCTAGAAATACGGGAAACAAACACTTTTGCAGCCTACAGTCATTTTCCTAAAACATTTGCAATGTGAGCCAATAAGTTTAAGTATCAAAAATTCTAGGAATGAGCAACTTTTGACCTAAGACTTTATGCCAACTCATTGCCTCTCATCCTGTCCCAGTTGACAGAAGTGCAAGATGAAAGTGTCTTGACATAATACAGCATTCTGTTGACTTTCCTGGTCCCACCCATTGATGTTTTCCAGTTTCAGTATCTTAAGCCTCCCTGATTTCCTGGAGAAGATGCATTTAAAAAATATCTCCCTTCCTTTTGCTGAGTATACACGCAAAAAATCTAGTGTAAGTGGGAAGGAATGAAGAAAAGAATCAGGAATTTGTTGCATGCAATGTTGCAAGAATGACCCGTTGCTATTCAATAGAGTTGTCCACTCTAAAGCTGATGAAAACCTGAATTTTCAAAAATATTGCAAAAATATGTTGAAGCTTTTAGTTCCCTAGCTCTCACAAACACTACTATCGCTATTTTTAATGGCTGACAGAAGCAGAAATTGCATAAATCTTCCCTTAAGTAAAAAATTCTACTTTCCTATGGGGCTAGTTAGGATATGCGATATTTAAGTAGAAGCATTTCTCCAGTTTATGGCATGAGAAAAAAAAAGTTATTTTGGACAAAATCAGTATCAAGTTACTCTCATAAAGCACCTCCTGCAATTCAGATAAGGTCCTTATCTGTCATCATCAAATACTTACTAAAACACAAGGTCAAAACAATTTCTTTAACATGTATTACCAAAAAAAAATTTCAGTCATTAATATGAAAGATCTCCCTCAGTGCACTGCATATTCTAGTGCCTCCAGTATGTGAGCCCTAGACTTACCCCACCTTGTCTTAGGCACCTCATGGAGGCACCCAGCAGCCATAGAGCCCTGCTTATGCCTTGCCCAACTTTAAACCTCCCCTGTATACTCCCTCTAGCAACCGTGAGTTGCTTCAATGGATAGGTTATGCCAGAGGGTCATCCAGCTCAACTGAGATCAGATCTCCAAGACTGTTCACTGGCTATATTAACTACAGATCAGACTTTTAATCTTGCCCAGGCCTCCCCAAGATCCCTAAATCATGACACACACTATATTCATGCAGAAGCTTTTAGGAGCAATCTTCATCTCCCGGAGAGTTCTGGATGTGGGACTAGCATAGTGATTCCTGCTGTGCAGGGCTTTGTTGTATGTTATTAAACAATTGCAAAATTAGACAAGCAACCTTAGAAAAAAATTTATTAAGTAGTCATGTTATAGAGAGAACTAGGGTGTATTCCTTAGAGTTGGAACTAAGTAACACTGGTGCATGCTACATAAAATAAATGCATTTGCACTGATGTAGAGCCCCTGCTCCTCTTTTTTTCTGACATGGCAGTATGCTTTGGTAAGTACATACAAGCACTAACTTCTCATTAGATCCTTATTCTACGTAGGCAAATCTGAAAACTCCTTAGACTTCAAGTAAAAGAGATCAATTTAGGTGCATCTTATTGTCAAAATATAGTAGTGAGGTTTGTCTACAGAGAAAACAGCCTGAAATAATTATTCTGCAATAACTATTCCACACACAGCATTCCACCATTGCTATTTTATAATAGTGCCCCTAGGGACACATGGCTGAGTTAAACCACAAAAAGGCACTCTTCAGGCAGAGTAAAACTGTCCCCCCCACAGCGAGTGTGGACTTGCTAACTCTGGCGAGCTCTTGGTTCACTCCCTAGTATACTTCCCATTTGAATCCACAGCTGGCTGATTTTTTGTTGTCTTCTGGATTTTTAATCTGAAAAAATTGATATCTAATAGAACCCTAGAAATTAGAATAAAACTTTCAGTAGCCGGCCATTTCAATCACGGTCCTGCCAATTATTCTCTGCCATGCAGGAACTTAAATCTTTTGCCCAGTTGAATTTTCATGCTTGCAAAACAGAATGTTCTGACCCTGCCCTTCGAAGTCTAATCTACAACACAATAGAAATCGTTATTAAGAAATTTTCTTGATAATTGTTCATAATTTGCTTCTGCTTGGTTTTATCTTGCACTCCATTTCCCTAAGGGAAAGATCCTTTTGCTGTTTTTGCTGAATGCTGTTGACAATCACGGCTGTGTGGCTTCACCTTTGGAAAAAAATGAAGCAAATGGTCATGGTGGTGCCAAGGAGTTCTGTCTCCAGCAAAAGCTCATGAAAGATGGTTTGGATGTCTGAAAAAAGCACACACTGAAACCACTCGGAGAATGACAAACCCTTACAATCCTTCAACTGGAACCTTAAATCAGATGTGCTCATTATTATAAGACAAGTGGAGCCAGGTTACCCAAACTGCCCTATTGCTAAACATATGACATGTAAATAGCCTGTTGTATCCTTGCCAATACAATATACTGCCTCCTCCCCCACCTCTCCTTACATAACCTTGTTAAATAAAGACTGAAGAACCCTGAACAGCACAAGTAAAAACAGGCCATGGCTTTAAAAGAGGGGTGTGTGGATTGCTTCTGACAAACAGGTCTTCCTTTGCTGGAAGGGGACTCAGGGATTTTCATTAAGGAAAAAATACCCAACACTTTTGGTCCTGGTTGTTCCAGAACAATGTTGCTGTAACAAGCACTTTCATCTGCAAGTGGAAAAATCCCAATATAGAGAGTAGTTAAAAAGCTAACAACAGTCAAACAAGCCATCCTGCAGTGTTTTTCAATATGAGATTTATTCTCCTTGGTTCTGAGAACATTGCATAACCCTTGTAATACTACAGCTTATTGCATCGCGTCATCATACTGCATGAACTTGTGCTGTGACACGTCCACATTCAGATGCATCAGACACACTGGCAACACCTATGACACAATAAAACTGAACTATGTTAATTGGAGTTTGATGGGACATGTGGCATTCCCACCTGTGGGACTGGAACCCTTCTGCTGTACATACACATCGACCAGGTAGCCTCAGACCACCCTGTGTTACACAGTATGTGTCTGTAGAAGGGGTTAATCCCACTAAGAGGGGCAAGTGGTCACTGGCCTGGGGTACCTGTTCAGCCCACTATTTTTGAGCAGACCATGAAAAGATGAACTCAGGGAGGAGTCTCTGTTGTTTAGTATCCAAGTTGAAGGAAGAGTATAAGGTCTCAGTTCCAGTTCCTAAATTATATTATTTTTAGCCTTTATATTGCACAATGGAACCCAAACTACACAAAACTCCAACTGTGCCCTCAAAATCTCATTTTTGCACTATTAGCCACCTATTTATAAAGGAGGGTTTTAAATCCGCAGGACATTAGAATATCCTGCAACATTTGTGAGCAATGCAACTAAGTGAAGAAAAGCTCAGAACTGCTACCTTGGAGCTGAGAAAGGATTTCTTGGTTATAATCAGCTGTAAAGTGCCCAGAAAGGTAAAATAGATCTCTCTGCCTTTTCAGTCATCCTAGTTTTCCTGTTCCTGCTAGCTTTGTTATTTTCTCAGCAACAACCCTTCTTGTTTTGCCATTTTTTCTGCCCTTCACTCCATAGGCTCTAATACATTTTAACAGGGTTCAAAGAACAGCCACATTAATTTTGTAAATGACCCTAATAGCTTTCAAATGTTTCTATCAATGCTTTTACATCTTCAGTAATAAGAATGTGGAAGTATTTGTAGTCTGTAAAATAACAGGGAAAATTGGCTTCAGACATAAGTTTTACTGCCAATAAAACTGTATATAACGATTTGCCTATTTTTTAATGCAGATGAATTAGTAATACACATTCTAAAAATAGTCTGCATAAAAGCTTCGTTTTGTCCTCTTGCCACCTTTGTCTCCTGTCACAATAAGGTGAGGTTGAGAAATGTGACATCTTCTAGTGCACCCAATCTCACTTTTCTGCTGTGCCTCCCTAACAGGAAAAAGTTGCATTCTTCCATTCTTTTCACCTGTTTCTCAGCAAATCAGTTTCAAGCCATCTAACATGACTACAAAAGCAGGAGGGGTTTGATCTTACTCTTCTTTCTAATTGTAGGAAATAATAAGGTTATTTAGTAAGCAGATTCAAATTTTTCACCATGACATTGCAACCCAATGGATTTTGTTTATCTTCTGCTCTCAGAATTGCTAAACCCAAATAATGATGGTAGTGATTCAGATGTACTCATTCAATACTCTCTCATTGCATATGTTTTAAAATAGAGGATGAAAAAACCCAGCCTGAATACTTGATATGTTTGAGTCAGAGTTGCTGTTATTGTGAATGGTCAAATAAATTGCTTGGAATTGGTTTTGCTGTCTGATAGAAGACAAATATTTCTAGTGTGATCTTTGTTGTGTAAAGTTTGATTTTAGGATTATTCTTCCAAGTAACTTTTGGCAGGTATCAGCCCCTGCAGTCAATTGTCTCAGTGTAGGTATCAGACTGACTAAAAAAAAAACTTTTAGAAAGTGATATATATATCTATAAAACTTGCATGGGCATTTTTACTGGAGGTTAAAAGGTGGTACCCATCTAGAATAAGTTAATAGAAACAAAAATGCAAATAATCAAAAGCTTCACCTGAACAAAGTGAAATGGGGTGGCCTCCAAAGGGCCAAAAGATCCTTTCATCCATTTAATAAATTGTACTTAATAGGTACTTTACATGCCTGTGTAAATTCCAGCCCCAGAATGTAAGTGCTTCTCACTGATTCAATACAATAGAAGCTCAACATTGCTGAATTGAATACTTTCAAACATCTAAATAAATATATAGGATATTATACTTTTTGTTCAGCTCTTATTTAGAAATGTGGAAATTTCATGCTTCTCTTTGAAATTAGGAGAGCAGTAGGGATAGACCCAACTGCCTATTTCTGAGTCTCAATCCAAATCTGATTTTTCCCAGGCAAGTTTACTTTGGCTCCAATACATTGACTAAGGTTCTTTCAGATGAAGAAAAAAAAAGTTGTTTCACAACACACTAGCTGAAATAGGAATTCAAGGCACTATATGCTCATTTATCTGGTCATGGAAAACGTTAGCATTTGTATTGATTACCTCTAGCCAAGATATATGCAAGGATTTCAGCCTTTAGAAAGGTTCATGTCATTAGTGACACTCTCTTTTAAGAAGCTGAGATTTCATGATTATGGGAGAGGAGTCCAGGACTTCTGAAAACAAGACAGCTCCACTGATTGAATTCTAATGAAATCTCCTTGGCATATGAATTTCTTCATATGTTTTTCTCATTTACCAGAACAGAAAATCCACTGAAATTACTTTTCACTGTGATTAAACAAAATCCAAATGACAGTTGTAACTCATTTTTTGTAAATTATATCTAAACATCAAATTAGCATGAAGTAAAACCACTCATGGGATGTGTGTCACTTTGCTACTTCTTCCCAGTAAACCTTTGGACTACAACATGGTTACTAGAAGCATGACCACAACCAACATCTGCTTCCAAAGGTTGAAGCCAGATCCTCTGTATGACTCTGTATTATACAAGTCAAGGCATAATACCAGAAAACTGAAAACCAGTTCTGTTTATTAAAAGACTTGAGAGGTTTTGTATATTTATACTAGTTGTTGCCTGTATATTTTCTATTGTCAATTTCTTTTTTTTAAAAATTGAGAGCTTCATTGTCCCTTCTTCCTCATCAGAGAAATATTGCTTTTTTTTTTTTCTTTTAAACAAGAGAATTCACCATTGTTCCTCTGGCAGTATACCTGGAAATAGTCCCCTGTCTGTGGGAGTGCTGCAAAAGTGATGAAAGCACCAGGAAAAGGCAGAAGGGAGGATTTACAAGAAGAATTTCCGTTTTGTTTCCTCTAACCAAGGCAAGTAAACCCAATAACCTTTTTCATTGCTAGAGGTAAAAACCTACCCCAACCCTAAAATACCTCACCTGGCAGTAGATCTTCTTTGCTTTGTGCCTTTCATTCTTATTTATTCAAGAAGAAAATCTTAGGGCAGGCCATCTTCAACTCCAGTCAAATCAGGTTGGGAGAGCAAAGTGACTATTACCAATCACAGCAAATAATAAACATCTGCTCTGGAAAACAGGTGGTGGAAGATACAGTCTACCTTGCTGTACACAAAGCAATTCCACAAAAAAGTTTTACCTGAGAACTCTTATCAAATCCTCAAATCCTCTATTCTTTCATGTGAAGTCTCAGGGTTGTTTTGTTGTTTGTGTTTTTTTGTTTTTTTTTTTTTGCCCCAGGGAATGACTGGGCATGTTAAATGTAAACTTTATCTTAAACTTCCTTGTACAGGCATACAGACCTGAGAATCTTACAGTTCTCCAAAGTCTAATTTGTTTAAAATTAATTGTAAGACAATAGTATTTCTCTCTTGACATTTGTTTTCCTGTTAAAGATAATGTTGGAACCCGTGACATGACCACATCCAGCTGCACCAGACACATCAAAATCAGTGACAGGATGAAACCAAATTACTAGGCCTTTTTGTGGCTGGGGCACCATGTGATGCATCACAATGCAAGATGACAATTGAAACATTTTAAACTCTAGTTCAAACCACAGCAAAGAAAACCTCAGGACTCGAGATCAGAGAGAGAGAAAGAGAGAGGTGTTTGCAAACTGTGAAAGAGGAAGGGATTTAGCTCTTTGCTTCTTCACAGGTTCACCATCTCTGACTTGCTGCCAATTGCCCAAAGGGCCTTGACATCTGAAGGACATTATACAAATCCACAGCACTCAGGAATAGCAGAGGGAGAAGGGAAGCATTTGGGTAGTATGTGCAAGAGATCTAAGCATTCCTATCTTCCTCTCCATTGCCTCCACGGGCAGGAATAATCAAGCACTGAATGGACCATAAGGCTGGCAGGACCAGGAGAGATGAGGCAACTATCACAGATGTGAGAGGGAGAGAAGCTGGCCGAAGTTTTATCCCAGCAACCACCCATAAAGCAACTAAAAGAGCAAACTTCTAGAGTAGGCTGGCTCTTTAAAGTAGACATATGTAGAATTTCAGAGAGGGAAATTGTTCTGTACTGTTGTGGTAGTAAATTCAATACAACTGTAGACAAAATATTCAAATAGCAACTGGCTTGCTAGGCTATACTTTTCTGATTAGCTATCCAATGTGATGAGGGAACCACTTTCTCAGGCTGTAATTTGTCCTTTTAAAAAGTATAATTGCATAACTTTCTGTGCTTTTTACTATGCATGCCTAAAATGTTAACTCTTTAGCACAAATTGACAGTGAGAAAATGCTGGTTTGTTTTCTGCATATCTTCAATCCCCAAGAATAGCCACAGTCAATTTATATTTACAAAGTTGGTGGGTTTTGGGCCTCCATGCTTAAAAAAACCTACTGCTCAGGAAGTCAAAGCCATATTATTTCAAACTGGAGAGTTGTTGCCACTAACAAAGACTCCATGGGCAGATTCTAAGTAGACTTAATGGCAAGTTCAAATCTTTTTTTGTCCTCGTTTTCCAAATATGCCATTGCTTAGCTGAATATTACCCTTGCCCTAATCTTCTTTTACAAATGCTTCTTCTCCTATGTCAGTTCAGTGGTATCCTCATAACATAACAGCATCACTAAATATCCCTCAGGTCTCCCCTCTTACATGACGTATATTCTCTCACAATATTTTACCTGTCTATGCAATGAAACGTACCCCATCTTTTAGCTCTACAAAGTACTCAACACAAAATAATTCTGCCTGGAGTTACAGTTACTCAGATATTTTGTGTTTAAGGCACAGACAAAATTTCTTTTCAATCGGTTTATTGTATCTGTGATAAATGTGGGACCTGGATTGAAAAGTTAGGCCCAGATTGTGTGAAGCTATTCCAATGCTGTTAACGCCAGGAGATCTTTCATACCAGTCAGTAGTGGTTGTATGGGCCGAATGAAGATGATGGGAGTAAAAGATAAGATGCTCATTTTTGTATCTAGCAGAGATAACTCAAGAGTTAAGAATGCCTGTCAAATATAGAGGTGGGGAAATATTTTTTTCTGCTAGTGGCATTTCAGCCATCATTTTAAAATTTAAGTTTTAATTTTGCAATCACCTATTTTAAGTATTCAGATCTCTATGAAATATTATATAATCGCTCTAGAAAGAAACATCCATTCAACATGTTTCTTTCAGAGTGTTGCAGGCACAGGACTCTGAGAGCTCTCTGCACACAAGGTTTGCCATGTAAAGTCATTATTTTTCCCCTTTTACTCATCCTTAAAACGCATATCAGAAGTATTACCTCTTCCTGCAAGAAGATTGCAAGTAGTTTAAGCTGAAGAGGAGAAAGTGAGTCTTCCCATTCATTATGTGTAATTTTCTTTTGATTTGTTTTGATTTATTTAATGGGGATGGAACACCATGTATGTGTGGGTGTAGATGATGGTGTGGGTGAATTTTATGGGGAATGAGCTGAGTAAGCAAGTTTGAAACTACCTCTCAAAATGATTCTTCATACAAGCCTGGGGGAGACAATCAGACACTTGTTTTAGAATCCTTTGACAAATCCCTATGCTCTGTTTAACAAAATTGTGAAAGCAAAGGATTGTGCAGCCAAAATTAAATGGTCATGTCAGCCCTTTCTGCATAGGAATTTGTTTTGTTACTATGAAGTCTGTTGTCAATAAAATCATGTGTCTTCTAGCCCAGAGGACCACATATGTCATGTGTTTCTGTTCACATCTAAGGCTATTGACTCACCTCAATGAGGGAGCCATCTCACAGCAATATCAGGGTTTCCCCAGGCTGGACCAGAGCTCTTGTAGCTGAGGCATCAGTAGAGAGTGGAAGGATAAAAACTGTAGAGCAACTCTGTGGGTGGAAGGGGGCTCTCATCTATCCCATCTGTCCATGGTACCATAAGAAACTCAGATAAATGTCAACTCTAACTTTTCCACAGTCCACAGTGTCATAACCCAAAAGAGAAAAAGGGTTAAGGAAGAGGAATTATAGGCAAATTCCCCAGCAAAATGTCTCTGTCGAAATCACATTGCCACAAAGTCAAAGGAACTGGAAAACTGACAAGAGGGGGGGAAGTTTCTTTTAAGCATACAGATGTCTGAAGATTTCTGAGTGCATCAACAGGTTGCCACAAGTCCTACAAATCCCACCCAATCAGCAGAAGAAACCTATGAAAATTCTGCAGGGGGAACTCAAGAGCTGCTTTCAGTGGAAGGAAGCAATCTGGCCTATAATTAAGTTTTCATCTCCTATTATTTATCCAACATCATAGCAACTCATCCAACATCTACCTTGCTGATGCTGTTTATTTAGTCAGTTCATTATATTTCTCTATAATTTGTTGCAGTTGAGCTGAACACAATGGCTTAGAAAAACACCATTCCAAACACTTTCATCATCACAACTTTCTAAATGTCCCAGCCCTGCTTGTTGCCAAGCAGAGAAAGAAGCATTTCTGTTTCTGTCACACTTGACTGCAGTCCTTTGCCCCTAAAAGTCCACCCACACCTGCTCTGGGACCTGCTATTCATTCATCCTCCATCAGCCTTCAGACAAGATGAATGTGGAAGGCAAAGGAAAACCTAAGGAGATGCGTAAATGCAAAATGTAAAAGAGAAAGAGATGAGTGACGGAAAGATAGTGACCTGCATTTGACACACCCTGCTTTTCTAGATTGTAGTTTCACATTATTCATTGTAAGCTGTGTGTTATTTTCTTAACTGGGATTGGGACCATGTTTTGTGTGATGTGGTAATAAAGCTTGGGTTACAACAGGTATGGGACCATTAAGCAAGATGCAAAGGGTCTGTGATCAATTACTATCAACAGAACTTGAATGAGTCTTAATTTACTGTGGATGAAACTGTGCCAGGATCTGCATCACGTATGTGCATCAGTTAGACATGCACAGACCTGTGACAGGCTTCTATATAGCAGTAAATACCATCTATAAGAAACAAAGCTGGAGAGATCTGGTAGTTCAGTTCCTGTGTGCCATGTAGATGATTGGAGACAGCCATCTTGGTATGAAAAACAACAAAATAATGAGGATCAGCAGGTCTGATTCTGATTTCAATTATATTTATGTAACCCAGGAGTGACTCCACCAATATGTGGAGTAGTCATGGTGGATAAGCAGTGGCAGGCCAAGATTCTGTCTTAGGTAAATAGGCTTCATCCATAACACTGCTAAGGCACTATAGACAGTCCAGTAATCAGAGCTGTGACGGCAGCGCAGTCATGTTCTAGCTAGCTGCAAGAGCATGACAGGGAATCTGCAGCTGTGCAGGCTGTGCAAAGAGCTCCATATGTGTTTTGGAAGGAAAGAGTGAGAGCTTAAAACACCGTATCTCCCTGGCTATTGTTGATGTGCTGGATGAAAGCTGGTTTCAGTAAATCTCACATGCTGCAGTCGCAGCTCTGAGCATAGTTTAGGCACAGTGTTGGAGGCTGGCAGATACAAGATGCTCCTACTGTAAATCTTAGCAAAGAAATGCACTTCTTTAAGGTACACTCTGGGTAATTCCCAAGAAGTTTGAGGTATTGCAAGTGAGAAACCTTTCCATGGATGCAAAAGTACTTTTTTCTTCTTCTCCTTTTTTCCCTTCTCTCTGGCAATCAGATGAACTGAGGGATGGTTTTGATTCAGAATCTGGAGCAGATACGGGGAGGATTGATTCATGATCCTTTTTTTTTTCCACTTTTAATAGGCTGACAGACTCTGCTTCAGGCCTGTATTCCAAAGGCCTGATCCAAAACCCACTGAAGTCAATTCTTGTAGAGCACAGTGTGCTGTGGATTTGGCTGTAAAGTAGTACTCAACTACCGCTCAGTAAAGAAACATGGAACTTTTTTTTTTAATTACAACTATTAAACAATCCCTAAAAAAATCTACCATGGCTTTCTACTGCCAAAGTTTCCTGTCCCCTGTTCTGTACCTTACTTTTCAGCAGTTTGGCACTTCCCTCACAAATAACCTGGCATCTGTCCTTGCCCTGTGGCAGGCATACTTGCCTGGTCCCATGCTGTGCTCTTTGTCTCCTCTGTTCCCTTACCATTATTCCCAGACAAGCTCACGTGAGCCACTGAAATGAAAATGTTGCACTGTGTAACAGAAAAATGTAAGCAATCAAGATGTGCCTGTAGTAGGAACATTTTCTCTGACCTTCTGTTGCAAAAATCTTTGGCATTTATACACGCATGCACACACACACCCTACCCATCCTTTACTGTCCTCTTTGCTATAATGACTGCATAATATTGAAAACTCCAGAGGGCAGGGTCCTGGTGCATGGCTTGCTCTCAAGAGCACCGTGCACTCCTGGGCTGTTGTTTTAATGATCAAGGTAAGGCTACCAGTCAACATGCCACACTGAATAGGCATCTGGTCTATAAAGTCAGACCTTCAGAAAGTCCTTTTGAACATCCCACTTCAGCAGAGCAGTAGAGATGTTTGTGTACATTTCAGCTTGTAGCCTAGAACTGTGCAAACAGGGAGCTTTATCAGTTGACCTGCTGGACTGAAAAACTGTGGGGTAGAAACATCTCAGCTTGAATAAAAAAGGAATTAGAAAATCTAATTGGTCTTGCTGCAATAAAAACCTGTAAAAATGTCTTTTCATTCAACAGGAAATACTGCATTTGACTGAAAGTTATATGTTTCACTTTGGGACATTTTGTAAGATTCAAAGGAACTGAGGAGGCCAGATCGCAGAATCCCAGAATGGTAGAGGTTGGAAAGAATCTCTGGAGATCGTCTTGTTTCACCCCATGCTTGTTCAAGCACGACCTCTGGAGATCAAGCAGGTGCCCAAGATCGTGTCCAGGCAGTTTTGAGGACCTCCAAAGATGGAGATTCAGCAACCTCTTTGAGCAACCTGTGCCAGTGCTTAGTCACCCTCACATTAAAAAAGTATTTCCTTGTGTTCAGATTCATAAACACTTTACAGCTAGAGGTGTTGGTATCCTCACTTAAAACAGCAGAACAAAAACTGTGAGGAAGGTCTTAATTCCCAGCTCTCTCTCTCCCAGGGATGATTAAGCAAGCACTCTATGAGGATATCATGAGATAGAATACTACAGTCACTTTTTGTTACTTTCCACAGTAATTTGGCCTTCACTAGAGCAACACTGAAAGCCATTCTTGTTTTCCCAGCAGGCTGGACTCATTGGCATGACCCTGAAGCCATTTCACTCCCTTGCTATATGACTGGGTAAGTACTTTAACATAAACAGAACCAGAGAGACACACCTCAATATATTTATAACCTCCCGGATAACAGTGACTGGTGAGGTGGAATGTGTTGGTGCAGGTCTAATATCTCCACTGGTTCAAGGCAGAGGTTTGCATGTGAGGACTTTAACCCTGGAGATAGTTTGTAGGCATTTTGCAGAAGAGGCTACTCTGTCTCCTCTTGGAACTAACCCATTTCTTATAAGACATCCATATAATCTTGGAGGAAGAGTGTGAAGAATGACTCCTGACATGCTACTTAAAACATTCTCCTTGAAGGTGTGACACTCAACCCTGCTCCAATTAATGCTTAATTATTTACATGAAGAGGACAGTGTAAACAAGAATAAAAGCCTGGCCCTCAGCCCCTCTCTCCTAGATTAACCAAGAGGTAGCAGGTGAAGAGAAGGAGGGGGTGGAAGATCAGCTCCCCCAGCCTATACCATCATCTCCCATAGGTTGCACTTCCTTCTACAAAATATTGGCTAACCAGGAAACTCTATCCCCAGCAGTCCTGTGACCCCAGCCCTCTGTTCCTGACACTGTTCATGGCAATCAGCTTAAACCCACAAACAGTTTCATGCTGGGAAAAAAATTGCCCAATGCACTAAGTCTTCGCTAGAAAAAATTCATCAGCTCTGCAGGACCATTTGGGCAGAACAGCAACCCATGCATCTCCATCTTTTGGAGTTTCCTTCAGACTGCTGGAGCAGGCCAGGAAGCCTTATCTCCACACTCCTTTAAGGTGCTGCTGTCAGATCACCAGGCATTTTAAGGTGCTTTAACTGCAGTATTGAATTTACCTGCTAAGTGTTTGCACAATGCCCAGCACAATAGGGTCCTGACTCTGGCAGTGGTGCCCAGACACTGCTATCATTAACTATAATTACAGCTGATTACCCAAATCACGGTTCACGTCATGGGGCAGGCTCTTCTCGGTGCTCAGAGGCTGCAGGGCTCCACCTGAGCATCAGCCAGGGCACCGCACCCTGGGCCACCAGCCCTGCTTCCCACAGCAGGAGCAGGGGCAGCCAGAGGCAGGTGAGTGGCTGACAAGGTGACCCCTGCATCCAAGGCAGGAAGCAGAGGCGCATGCCTTATCCTCCGCCTGGGGCCCTTGTATGTCTAATGGTGGCTCTGGCAAAATATTCTTGCAGTCTTTCCCCCAGGGCTTAGTGGTAGCCAGCTGATACCAAATTGTTTGCCAAGGCCTGTGCAGTTGCCTCATGGCAATCTAAAGGCTGTTTGCTGCACCCTTTTGCCCGTGTCAGGGGGCACCAGGGACTCGGGGTTGTGCATACATCACTTTTGGGACAGCCTTGTTAAAACAAAAAGAGAACTAAAAATGCTGTCTCTTTCCATCTACTAGGCCTTAATTTTGACATATGAAAATTAGTAACTGCTGCATATTGGAGAAAGTATAGAGAGGAAAATGATAGCTGCTCATTTTCACATACTTAATTAGACTGATAATTACCACGCTGTACATTTTAACTCTGTAAGAGGCTGCAACACAGCCTATGCACACATGGCAGCAAATATTTCAGAGACTGAATCAGTAGATATGCACCAAGCTGTTCCACATATATTTATCTGGACTCCAAAATATTCTTCAAGGCACTCCATATTCCTCACTGGTATCTGCTTGTCCAATGTCGTACTCCTGCCAGGTGCCAGTTGCCTTGCCTTTTTCCACTACACTAATGAGAAACAAAATCAAATAGAAAACATTGCCTAAAGTGAAGTCTAGGCTAGCAGATGTAACTCTCCAAGTCATAGCTGTTTTAGGCTGGGATGATTCTCAAAGCATCACTCAAACAAATTTACAAAGTCAAGCTTTATCTTCCAGCTGGAGGAACAGTGGCAGATGTCCGAGCTGACAGCAGGACATGGGCTGTGCAAGGTTTAGCATGGCAGGCAAGCTTGCTCATGGAAGAGTCAGACTCAGACTAAGATCTCACTTATATCTGGTCTGTGAAGGTTCACCCTCCAAATTCTACTGTATCATTACTATTACTTTCATCTGTCAAGTAGGTATTAGAAGGTATTTCAGAAGCTCTCAAAGATATTTTCCATTAAGTTGCCTAAGACTTTGCCGATATTTTTGTTTTTCAAAATGCATATTTGAAATTTGTATAAAATGATGCTGTGTAATACTTTGGGCAGCAAACTCTAAAACCAAAGCTGCAAGTCTGTGATTTCAGTTCTGGTAGTGGGATAATACATTTCACCCTTGGACAAGATTTGATTAGCTATGGTTGTTGTGGCACTGGATTGTAACCCATACTTCTTCCAACTGAGACTGGAAGTGTTTTCAAAGTAAACATTGCTGAAGTAGCACAATAGCACTGAAGATTGGAAATTTTAGAGTTCAGCAAAAACATTTTGTCCTCCTTCCATGAGATTTTTCCATCTCATTTTTGAAATCTACAATATTTTGCTGATACTGTGAATCTAGAATAACTTATTTCCAAGTTTATGCCATGAGACTGTTTTACACTTGCCTCCCAGACATCCAGCTCACCACAAAACCAGGTCGTTGGATTGTTTTTGTTTTGTGCATCCATCTAAGCAACTCTTAAAGTCATACCAAGGCTGTTCACAAATCCGTGTATGATTTCATGTTCTTACTTTGTGTACAGATAACAGTGAACAGGTGATTTCCCTTAAAATGGTTTTGCATAACTTTTTAATCAGAAAAGTGTTTCTTTTAAAACTTCTTGAGTGAAAGAATTTGCCTGCTGAACAACACCACCTTTTCCCAAAGTTGACAAAAGCCTTCCATGTTAACATATGTATAAAAAGCCATTTATTTTTCCTCTTAGAAATTGCTCTCAGTGTAGAATTTTGCACTAAAGAGTAAAGTAGAAAAATTTGAAGTCATCTTCTCAATTTCATTGTAATGAAACATGTCTTGCTTGATGAAATATCCTTCTTTGATGCATATTTTCCTGACTATTCTCCTGAATTTCCATCCAAGAAGACATCTTTTTTGTCATGGATTAGGCAAGAAAAAAATGTTGAAATTTCAAAAACTGTCTGTGGACAGGAAAGTTATTTCTCATCTTCCTCAGCTGCTGAATACTTTGTTAGCGTTGGAGGGGGCAATGATATGCATAGGTGGCATTCCTGTGGTGGACTCGAGAGAGCAGCTGGCTTTTGCTGGCTTTGCTGTGTGGAGGCAGACCTGAAACCTCCACTGGGCTCAGCCCCTCCTTTCAATGGGTTGGGGTTAGCCACAGGGAGCAGAGGCTGTGCAGAAGTGGGGACTGTGGTCCGTGAAAGGTACCCAGGGATGGGGCTCACGGCATATGAATCACTCAAACCTTTCTTCCAGTTCTACACTATTCAGTCTTTAGGCCAAAAAGGCAGACTTCTCCTGAACTCTGACAAAATGATGACAGATGAAATGTAGATTTCTTGATAGAATTTATTAATCTCCCAAACTTTACCATTCACTGAAGAGACCACAATATGAAATGCAGAGGGCCAAAAACCACCCTGAAGCTGTATCTACTGTGATACAGAGGAAGATTCATTTACATCCTTCTCAGTTTCATAAACAAAGCATAAACATTTTCTACCTTAAGAGAGAAGCAGCAGATGGGATGTGTTGTCAGCTTCTTTGGGCTCAGCATTTAGCCTTAAGGTCAATTTCTGTTAGGTAACTCTTACTCATAGCAGAAGACATCATATCCCAGCTTTTCTCAGAACAAGAAGAAAGCAATTGTCTCTCCTAAAGTACTAATACTCTTGGTAAATGCATTGTGTAATACTTTCAATATGCTTATATCCTTTCTAATTGCAAAAAATAAAATGAATTAAATGAAAATTTAGAAATTACACCATGCTGTCAAGAGCCATACAATTACCTAACTCGATGGCGTAGCTCTGCTCTCTGTTTTGATTTTCAAGCCATGTTTTCTCAGTAAAGCCTTCAAACAGCAAAACCATCCAGCACTACAGATGTGTACAATTATAGGGAACTGAATGAGAAAAGAAGGATTTATTTATCAGTCAGGATTTTTGCCCACCCCACATCCCATCAGGTGTCACAGGTATTGCAGGACATACAGCACCAGCATCACTCCCATTCAAGGAGGCCAGGACACATCTGGGATGCAATTAGACGCATGTCAGCATCACACACTGGCCTAGGGCAAGTAACAGATTCTGGGACAAGGTAGCCCAGGCTCTCTCCTTGCAGTCTGACTGATCAAAGCTGGGATATCCTGTTCAGAGATTGGGCTCACCTGGAAATTTTGACTGAGGCGAAGAAGAAATTTTGCCTTTTCTGCAGTAATGCCACAGCAGCCAAACAACCCTCGCTTCCCTCTTGCTGCCTGGAAGGCTCAGACGAATGTCTGAGCTCATCAACACATCAATTCACAAGGAGCCCAACCTTCCTCAGAGAGATCCTCCTCAGAGATCTACAGCACATACACCTCTGAGTGGATCACCTGATACTCAGGAGACCTAATGAACTTGTTAAACATGTGTCCGCCATCTGTGTGGTACATGTACAACTGACACAGTGCATGCCAGCTGTGTCAAACTTGTGAGCATATGTGATAAAGTACTCAAACCCTTATTTCTCCATGAGATTTTCCAGGAAGAGCTTTGGGCATCCTACAACTGAAAACTCATTTTGAATACAAAATAGTCTAAATTTGAAGAAGCTCTAGAAGAAGTCAGAGCATGTTGGAACAATGTTTTGATGTACTATCTTCCTGCTGGATACATGCCACGGGAACACATGTGAAGAGACTGACAATCTTCCTTCACGAGAAACTGAAGTTGCTTCAGCATTTGAAAAGAGGATACAGCACAGCACCCATGCTTATCTTCCATGTTTAGGAAGACTATTTGTCCGTTCCTGGAGTAAAACCTAAAAGGCTCCGATTTTACTGTCATTTATGACATAATAAATCAGCTGTAACTGAAGAGTAGACAATGAATGTAGTATATCATGCTCAAAAAAACCTGCTTGAGAAACCAATCTGACAGGATATCTCGCTCATCTCTGACGGATGTCACAAGGAAGACCTGAACTGTAGACCAGTGTTAGCCACGAAAGTACGTAAGGAAAGTATTGCTGTATACCTGTTCCCTTCTCACCTCATTTAAAAGCAATCATCCAAAACTGACAGGCAAATTATGCCCTAAAAATGTCAAACACAAAAAGGATGTGGGCTCAATGGAAAAAGTCTAGATGAGGGCCACAAAGATGATTAAAGGGCTGCAGAACCTCTGGGATGAAGACAGACTAAGAAACTTAGGGTAGTTCAGCCTAAACAAAAGAAGGCTCCAGGGACACCTTACAGCAGCCTTCCAGTACCTGAAGGGAGCCTACAAGAAAGATGGAGAGAGACTTTTACAATGGCATGTAGAGCTAGGACAAAGGGAATGGTTTCAAACTGAAAGAAGACAAGTTTAGAACAGATACTGCAAAAAAATTCTTTACTGTGACAGCGATGAGACATTGAAACAGGTTGCCCAGAGAAGCTGTGGATGACCCATCCCTGGAAGTGTTCAAGGCCATGTTGGAATGGGCTTGGAGCAACCTGGTCTAGTGGAAGGTATTTCTACCCATGGCAGGGGAGTTGGAAGTAGATGATCTTTAAGGTCCCTTCCAACTCAAACCATTCTGTGATTTCTCTCCACCTCTGTCATAAAAAGTCTCAAGCCAAAATGTAATTCCATACACTGTACGTAACCATATTTGGTCAAATCAGTGTAAACTGGCTCTGAACCTCCATTGAAAGTTTTACTTTTCTTATCAGTTCAAACAGTATTCATCTCCTTGAAGCCATTCAGATTTTGGTGAGGTGAATCTCCTGCCTTCCCTGTAGCCCAAGCACTCCCGCTGTCGACTTCAGTGGCTTATGTAAATAAGGCAGGGCTGGTTGCTATGGGGAGAATAGGAGAGAGGAGAAATCAACCTGTGGCACACTGTATTCTTTTATAGTGCCCAAAAGTGATGTGCAAAGACATGGCTAATTTAATGAAATGTATCTTACTATGGTCTGAAAGAGGAAGGATATGAAAGTATTGCCCTTATACTTTATATACTGTGTGAAACATGTTATGAAAAAGTACTTTTGGAACAGAGCAGCTCCAGGTGATTTCAGCTGTGTAAAAGCTTAGCACACAGTTCAGACCAGGCATGTTGGCTCCCAACATTTCTGGTAAGGACACTTCCAGAGGGCAATTCCTCCCAGCTATGCTTCATCCTCTAGATTCTTCCTATGTGTGGTAAGAAAAATAAGCTTTCACTATCTTGTTTCTTCTCATCAGATACTGACATTACATCATCATCTCTGTGCCTGAACAAGATTGCTCTCCTCTTTTGCTACCTCCTGTCCATAAATACACAGGACTATTAAACACAAATCTATGTGCTCTGACCAGTCAAATTAGCTTAAGGGGGCATACTGTGTAATTTGGGTCTAACCTCTGTGGTCACATACCCAGCACTATGGCACATATGCCATTTGAGCACCTTTTTTAATCCCACTGATCCAAGCAAGGCAGTGTTGGTAGCACAGTTACTTGCTTTGTTGCTGTGAGGCAGGGGAAGGACAGCATTTCAGTCTGCTCTTTTCCTAGAGAACTGCTGAAGGGTGCTGCAAAGAGTGCATGGGATCAGTCTGAGACTACACAACTCTGGGTGAGGTTGGTACACTTTATGTGTTGATGCACAAACCCACAAACAGAAAACGGACTGACATAAATCCTGTGTGCTGAACCTGTAATAACTAATCTTATTTCAGAGTGGGGGCACATTTTAACTTCTAAAAAGAGGAAATTTGGAGCCTAGGGTCTTCAGGACTTCCCATTGTATTCTTCCTTTTTCTGTCACTCTTTTAAAAAGAAGTAAACAAAATGAACAGGAAGGATGGGACTAGGATAGACTTTCAGAGCAAAGCAATAACAAAAGAAGTCTGCCTCCCAAACTGTAGCTTTTCAATTTCCTATTTTCTTTAATATTAAATTAACATTGGTTTTATTAATTATATTCTACTCAGTTTAAATAAATTAAAAAACAAAACAAAACAAAACAAAACAAAAACAACCCCCCCCCCGTTTGCATGTACCTTCCAGGCAAGTATCATTGGTAGACTGTATGGATGCTCATAAAAATCTGAAAGTCACTTTTCTTGTGATCAAGTGTGTGCATAAAGGAAAAGCACATTTGCATCACAGGGAGCAATGAATGGTAGGCAAGTAATAGCGTGTGAAGAAGATGTACCCCACTGTAGCAAGAAACAGTGAGGATTACTTAATGAACAGGCTGACAGTCCTCTACTTGACATGTGAATCTTTCTACCTTGACAAAACTGACATTAAAGTTTTCTTTTTTAACTGCCATGGGATTTTGATTTTGTATATGTGCAGACTTCCAATAATTAGACAATGGACAGGTCAGTAATGGAATAACCAGAAAGGCAATTAGTTTTGATTAAAAGATCCTAGTCTCTTTTAATGTCATTGGTAGGACATATGTCAACATCTAGCAAATATTTTTTTTTGTTTCTTTTTATTCCTTTTTTTTTCAGAAAAGTGGATTTACCATGCCAGATTACATCATTTTCACATACATTCCACATATGGCTCTTCCAAAAATTATAAACACAGATGCAGAACCATAGTTTGTTTGGCTCCTGCCCCTGAGAGTGACACCCATTCAACCACTAGCTGCATAAGAGCTGTGCTGCAAAACTGACATAACGTGTGCCAAGAAGAATTGTTTCCACTGGGAAGCAGAACCAAAGTGATTCCAGGATTCTTGTTTCTTCATGTGCCTCGTTTACTAAGGACTGCATAAGGTCAGGATAGTATCTTTCTGCAAAAATACCTCTGGCCTAGGTAGCCATTGGATTCAAAGGTCCTTTCAGCGGTTGGAGACTTCTGTGTGTCTCACTAAAAAATGTGGACAATTACAACATTCCTGTAAGCAGAAACAGAATCTATTTTCCCACTTTCTTATCCAATAGACACTTGAGATATTTCAAATGTTTCAAAATTATATAACAGAAATACCAGAATGGTTGAGGTTGGAGGAGACCTGGTCCAACTCCTTGCTCATGCAGGGTTCCTTAGAGTAGGTTGCTCACAACTGTGTCCAGACAGCTTTTGAATATCTCTAAGGACTGTGGCTCCACATCTCTGGGGAACCTGTACCAGTGCTCAGTCACTCTCCCAGCAACAAAGTTTTTCCTGATGTTCAGGTGGAGCTTCCTGCATTTCAGTTGCTGACCATTACCTATGGTCCTGTCTCCGGGCACCGCTGAAGAGAGCCTGGCTCCTTCTTCTTTGCATCTTCCCTTCAGGTATTTATACACACTAATAAAAAGCTTCTCTTTTCCAGATTGAACAATCCCAGAACTGCAAGCCTTTTGTGATGGGAGAAATGCTGCAGTCCCTGCTTTTGCAGAGAAATGTCTTTAGCAGCAGCAAAGGTGTGCTGTTTGAGCTTTAACAATTTCTTGTCTACCTACATGTCTGTCTATGACATGTAAAACTCCAGAAACCAACTTTCTACTTCTACTAACTACTCAGATATATTTAGTTCTCATGTAGCACAAGACATGCATATACACATTTCTCATAGAGAATTTTTTTTACTTCATATTCCAAGTAAAATATTTTTGCAATCTACCAGGAACAAACGGGAAGATATTTTAAATTATTTAGGAACCTACCTAATGTCAAAGGCAGTTAGGTATCTTAAGTGTACTTAAATATCTGGGCCAGAAGAAGAACAAAGCCAGCTAAACCAGCTAGTAGGGCTATCATAGGGAATAGGTGGTGTCTCTGAGCAGTCTAGAATTAGCATAGACTAAACCAGATTGAAAGTAGGGCCTGTCTTTTTAATAAGTGTTTGTCTAGTGACTCACATCATCAGGGCCCCCACCTCTAACTGGAGCTTTTCACACTGAAGCTGCTGGGATGCTATTACTAATAATAGTATCAGGAGCCATACCTCAGAGGGGTAGATACATACCTGGCAGTTGCTGTAGCATAATAGGGTGTAGCCAGCTCCAAAGGGGCTCTGGACAAGTTCCATCTCGATGATAGAGCTTGGGCTGCTCTCCACAGCTTTTTCAGATTGCATCTAAACACTCCTCCCTGGAACAAAGTCCTCAGGCACTTCTCTGCTTCAAAGCCCGCCTGGGATAATAAGAATGAACAAATGCTTTGTCGTACATGTTGGAAGAAAGAAGACACAGTTCTTGAGTATGAGGCTCCTTGTAAATACAAGATCTTCTTTGAATCTTTCAGCTGTGCCTTGTCTTTCCGCAGTTGTTGCCTGGCTATTCTTTGCAGCAGATGTTTATATTGGTATTAACTCCTTGTAGACTCACAGTGCAATTCACCTGCAGAGCAACTAGGTCTGCCTCTGTCAAGTCTTCCTAGCCTTGTTCTGTCACCGCACAGAGCAGCATAGGAACTCGAAAGCAACATTGAAGCTGCATGGAGTGCCTCCTAACCTGATAGCAGGCATAGCTCTGACAGCTCACAGATTGCTTTATAATATTCTGGAGAGATTTCTTCCTCCCAGGGTCTTAGGAGTCTATTTAGATACATCTTCCTCTTTTGCCTCTTCCCCTGACCAAGTGCAGGCTGCAGTCAGAGCTGGTAGCAGATGGTAGCTGGTAAGTGAAACAAAGTGAAGGGAGTTTGCCTTATTGGCTTGTATTTATTTATTTATATTTATTGGTTTGGTCAGATCCCTATTAGAGGGCAACAAAATGCACCCCATTTCTTTTGCACCCTTCTCAGCAATTCAGACATGTCTAGAGAGTAAAGAAGAACAAATCCCCCTTGTTTTCTCACTTACATTCATTCCTCTCATGTCAGACAGCAGCTTAAGAAAAACGTTTGCCACCAAAAGTGGCAGCTTGTAAGAGGGAAGTGAGAAGACTTAGGATATTGCCACCACAAGCCAAACTGTGGCCCTTTCTGGTTGTAGCGGGCTGCAGTGGCGACACAGAAAAGGGAGAGAAATGCAGGGAGGCTTTATGGAGTGGAAAACAAACAGACAATGAAAGGGTGTGTTCCTGAAATCCTTCAAAGGGTGTTAACTCTTTCATAACAAGACTAATGACTCCCCCTTAAGCTGGTAGTTTCCTCTGTGCCTCATTAAGGTTAATTCAGTGGGCCAGATTCATCCCAGGAGTCCTCTCATTGAAGTCACTGGAGTGATAGCACTAATAAAGCAAAACAATGAGCCAAACACTGCATATAGGAGGAAAATAGTTATGCTGAAACTCTTTGTAAAACTTGGTAATAGCCCTGCCAAGCTCCTCTGTAACTTTTCCTTACTTGTGTGAATGGAAACACGTCAAAAAGAATTTAATGAACTGTACTGTAGCCTCATGTCAGGTTTGCAATACAGTCCAGTGAATCCAGCCTGATCAAACAGCTCATACCTGAGAATAGTCCAAACACATCTTGTGAAAGGACTGGAACATGAGACACCATAGCTGAAACCACACAAGCTGCTCCCCACAACCATGCAGGCTACTCTCTGAGCATTTTCTTTCCAACGAATGAACTGCACAAGCTGCCTTTTGCAGCTGTGCACCTTCACCAGGACTGAGGACACATCCCTGCCTCTGCTCCATTGATGGCTTGATAGCCAGATAGACTCACTCTGTTCAGTCTCTGTCCCTCCTCAAGACCAAGGAGGACATAGGAGCTATGCCTCCCTCTTGCCAGGCTGATGCCTTACCCACTAAGATACATGAAAGGCAGGTGTCAGAGCTGCAATAATTTCCTCCTCAAGGCTCTGTTTTGAAGACTGCATGGCTGGCTATTTCACAGGAGCCCAGCTAGACTGCAAGTAGACAGGGTGCTTCCCTAGTAAACCTGAGTCATACACCACTGTTCTGCAGTGCAGGCTCCTCCAGAACCTCACTGCCACCACTGCTGCCTGTTGATTAGCTCTTGGTGGCTTCCTGCTTAGCACGCAGAATCTTTGCATCATCCTTTGCTGAGGTGCCATGGGATGCTGCAGTGCCCTGCAGTCCTCCGTCTACTTTTTTTTGGCAGCAAACATGCTTGCAAGGGTCCTGCTCTCTCTCATGCTTAATTTTTGCCCTCCCAGTTGTAGCTTGCCACCCCCTCAATTGTGCAGACATAACTGCTCACAAATCCATACCACTAAGCCAGGTTGCTGAAATACTCTGTGGTGAGCTGGGGCACAAGGAGGGAAAGGTGCTGGAGGAAATGGCCTGAGTGGAACATGCAGGAACAGCTGCAGCTGTGCAAAATGACTGTGGTGTTGTATCCCAGTGGTGTGCATGGACAACAAAGGGGCTTTAGCTACTTTGTCCTCTGTGTTTCCATGCCTGGAACAGAAGGGCTGCAGCACCCACCTTTCAGTGCCTTCACCTTCCGTAG
The DNA here is from genome assembly GCA_013396695.1 of Sakesphorus luctuosus. Classification (NCBI taxonomy): domain Eukaryota; kingdom Metazoa; phylum Chordata; class Aves; order Passeriformes; family Thamnophilidae; genus Sakesphorus; species Sakesphorus luctuosus. Next base: position 481,552 of record VWZD01010237.1, read on the forward strand.
TGAGCCTTGCTTTTCTTTCCTGCCTCCAAACTTGATTTGCTGCTCATTGAAGCAAGGAGAGGGTCAAGCAGGACAGGACAGCAGTAATGAAACATTGTCTGGCTGGGAGTTACAGCTGAGGCACAGACAAACCCTGGAGATACACTGATGTCCATGAGTTTCAACAGAACATTTACATGCAGCTCCAAGTCACCACCACCTGCCTTTCCTGAGAAAGAGAGACAAAAAAGCAGGCAGAAAGCAATGAAGGAAGAAAGGAAGGTTTTGTCTTTTGGGGCTCCCTCCTGATTTCAGGGCTGTTTTTCAGATAGGAACACATCTCTCCTCCTGTTCTGTCTGCAGTTCATCCAAGCATCAGATGTTTGAAGTGGCAAATTACTTCGAGATTTAAATTTCTTTGATGCTAATCTGCTTCTGATAGGGTCTTTATTGATTTTTCTTTAACCCTTCCCTTCTTCTTAAGCAAAAGCTCAAGTTCATCTGAAAAAGTGTCCTGTGAGTAAATGTCGGGGGG